>OX371264.1:11280146-11880146 GCA_947311025.1 Lypha dubia
AAGCAAAAACAAATGAAATAAACTTGAACAACAGCAACAACTTTAGGTAAAAAAAAAACATAGTAAATATGTACCAAAAAAAATTAACTTTAGATTCTAAAGTTTAGAATGACTCTATCATACAAAATGTAATGGCGGATATATGGAGCACAATTGATTACAACTAGTTTCGTGAATAATAACTAACATTCTCTCTGTGACTGCTGATTCAGCAGTGTTCGACATTCAGCCTTCTCATTTTAATAATGTTAACTTTAACAGTGAAATTAGAGAACATTCAATATGTTAAAGCTTGCAAAAACATTGTATGCTTTAATTGCAAATTAAAATAGAACCTAATCGTAAAGATGTGGAGTTGGTGACATGCAAGTTTTTAACTTAAGTTTAAGTTTAAGCTTTAAAAAACATTTAGTTAGGCTGTAAAGTTTTTTTTTTTATAAATTTTATCCGTCAAATTTCTCATAATATGATAAAGTTAGTATCGCAAAACTTCTTTTCAGTCATACATACTTATAAACGGTATTTCATGATGCGAATTTTAAATTTTAATAAAACTAAGTGTGTGTGTGTGTGATATCGTCAAAATTTTTTATTCGTTTGAAAGACCAATTTATGCCATTAGGTTTGGAATACTACATCGATCAAGGGTATTCTCTGGGTGGAGCGCATCCGAAATGACCAACTTTCAATCTGACACAGTTTTACCGAAGGCATGGGTTATATTAGCTTTGAGAACCGCTGTGGTTTTTGTCTTATCCGCATATACCTGCGGCTTAGCAAAACCCCACAACAAGAAGTCAAAGGCGGCAAATTACCCGATCTAGGTAGCCAGTTCACATCACTTCCGCAGCATATTCAATTTGGCATGAGCTGTGTGGCACGTTCAATTCAAGACAAAAGAAGTTGGTAATCATCGTCCTATAGAGGGGTTACCGTTGACAGCGATGGCCGTGCCAAAGTCGTTCTCAAATAAATATGTACCAGTAACGCCGCCAACCCAAAATTCGCACCAAACTGTGGCGTTTTCGGGATGCACTGGACGCTCTTGGATCTCATGTGGATTGGCATCGTCCCAAATTCGACTATTTTGTTTGTTTACGAACCCATTCATTCAAAAATGGGCCACATCGCAGAAGATAATTATTCGAAAAAATTAACTTCGGTTGCCAACTGACATTTTTATAAAACAATTTTATTATTTGCACCAGTTGTTGAATGCTACATCCGATTTGGCAAAACAGATTGAATAAATGACAACTAATTTGAAAGATGCATCTTCAACAATATGGCCTTTGTCAACTGTTAAAATTCGGAAGTCCCTGTTGGAAGACGCTTTATATATCGTCTAATTTTCATTTCTGAGGCCAAAAATTAGGCAGTTTTGCTCTTATCTGGCAAAAACCGATTTTCACTTGCGATAGTAAATGATCCGAACAAAAATTTGCTATAAAATATAATAAAAGCAAAAATGTTCAATTGAAACTCTGAAAAATTGCTTAAGCCGCAAAAACTACTGAAAGTTTGAAGAAAATTTAATATTTGGAAAAATTTGTTACAAAAATTCGATAAAGGAAAACTCACTCTGACTGATAAATTAGCCAATGCATGATCAACTTACTTTAATCCAAAGAACAACAAGTTGTTTTGAAAGATCGGCTCTATTTGGACTGAATACATTTGTTAGGAGTTTTTAATTGTTTCAATAAGTTTAGGAAACATTATTTATTTATACATAATTCATATAATTTTATATAAAAATATTAAATGTAACACATTAATTTTTTCAAGTTTAATTCGGTTTGGAGAGTATGTCTTCGCCTTAGTCCTAAGGCAACAAAAATTGTTTGAAAATCTAGAACAAAAATTCCCCTTAGACAACTTTTCTATCAAGCTTGTTTCGGCAATAGACTTATACTTAGTTAAAACAACATTTTTTTATCCTACAAATCCAATAGACAGTTAGGGCATCATTAAAATGGTTTTTAGAACGATTTAACGAAAATTAATTATACATTTTTATGCAATTTTTATGTAAAATAATAGCAAACAAATATTTGTTCGAATAAATTTTCCAAAACTTTTCGATCTTGGTGTATTTTCTTTTCTCACTAAATAAAAACAAATATGTTGTTTAATATTTTAATTACGATTATGAAAATTTAATAAACTTTATATATTTCTATATTTAAGTTTGGCTTAAATACGAGTTCAGGAAACGACAGTACTGCAAAAATCCTTTCTTATCGCTGTTTATTATATTTTACTATTGTATTTTTTAAATATAAAGTATATTATTCGAGCTTAACTTCGTTTAGTTCAGCAATAATTCTCGGCTCTTGAAATTTAAAATTTATGAAATCACTCTTCTGTGAACGCAGACGAGACATTATTTTAGAGCCCACAATCCCTATGGTACAAACAATAAATGATTAGCTTTTAAAACTTTATTTTTATAAATTATTTTTTAATTTTATAATAATTTTTCAAGCTTTAGGTTGTTTTTATATAAAAATGTTTTTAATATTAATTTTTCGATATTTCGCCACACTGTTGGTTGGCTTCTTCAGGAGAAATTGAGTTTAAATCTAATTTATAACAATTTTAACAAATACCAATCAAAATATTGAAAAATATTTGTCAATTTCAAATTTAAAATTAAAAAGGTCAAGAAAATTAGAAAACTATAAATTATTTTTTTATTTTAACAAAATTTCACAAGTCGCCTGATAAATATCAGTTTCGCTAAAAAATTTCTAGACTAGAAATGTAAAATAAAACTCCACTTATAAATGAAATAAAATACGTATAGTTTCAAAAACAATATTTTTTGCCTGTTGCCTTCACGTTTTTTCAGTTCATGCCGTCGTGTTGCTTACAGCCTTTAGGTAAAATAACAAACAAATACTGAATGCAGTTATTTAATGATTTTCGTCGTAACTCATATTATCCCAAGATTATTAAACATGGAGAGTTTCCGCTTTAATATTGTAAAAGAGAGGGAAAGAGAGAGAGAGATAAGAAGTTTCTGTATTCTGTTTTTGTATTATAACCGGCCGGTTTATTGTAAATAGTTGTTGTTGACATAAATGAAAGAGTGTTGATATCATACACATACATATATATGCAATATTGTGCATCTTGCAGACAATTTAGAGAGAAAATATGTCGTAGGAAACTTAATTCTGAGAGCAATGTTTACTAAAAATTTGAAATAGTATTAGTGGCAGTGATGGAAAACTTTGCACTATTTTACTTATAGCAATTCTCAGAGTAGACATATTTAGTTGTAATTCAAATGCATTTATACTACGCAACTTTATTGCATGCAGCTCTCTTTTTTCAGTCTGAAAGACAGAGAAGAACTATGAAATGCACACATTTCTATTTCAACATTTGAATCTTCAATTGCAAATAGAAGTATTAAAAAGTATTCAAATATTAAATCTAAAAGTATTAAAACTCATATTAATGTTTTAGGGTGGTGTTGGCTGAAGTGGTTAGCGCGTTGCCCACTAAGCAACAACTTAGGGCCTGGGTTCAATCCCTGGCTAGAGCAAGTCAATCAAGTAATTAAGGCATAGCACTGGTCAGTAAAAATTTTTCCGGTAGCGATCGATACTGTTCGTCGGTTAGCAGAAACGTTGCGGAAGTACAACAATTAATAAAATGCCTGCAAAGACTGCTTAAGAAATTTCATGTGTCTACTTAACACCATGCGCACTGCAACACTGCTCTAAAATTTAACAAAAACGCGCAATAGCAGAGTTGTAAAAGGAATTAAGCCTATCACTCTTCCTAAGTTCTGGCACAATGCATTGCATTACTAGTGGTCATCCCCTGAGTGCTGGTCCAAAAAAAAAAATCTAAATATTGAAATTATATCTTTAGTAGTTTATCGTCTCTCGTATACCTCCTTCGCAGCTGACTATGACTATGACAGCTAAATATTAATATATTTTGTCACGTCTTTTGAAAACACAGTCTTCACTAATAGAACATCTAGATCTTTATGAATTTGCTGATTTCTGACATACCAGTGATGAGCTGCTGTTATTGTACAGAGAATTTTCTTTTGTCAGATTTTGTTCCAAATTCGATGCCAAGGCAGTACCCCATAACTTGATTCCATAGTACCATATTGGTTTTAGGATCGCGTTGTACAATATGAGTTTACAATGTATTCTGAGTATATAGTTCCTTCCAATAAGCACCTGCGGCTTTTGGGCTGCTTTTAATTTCATTCGGATCAGCTTTGGGTCTATGTGTGATTTCCATTTTAAACGGCGATCAAGATGAACGAATACGTATTTTACTTTAGTGTGTTTTTTGGGGTATAATCTGGTTATTAATTTTTATAGGCGGACATGTTTCTACCTAACTTTAAAGGGTACCGTGTGAGCTGAAAATTTTTGAAAATTAAATTAGAAATCTATTTTTTCCATACCTGGTTTGTGGCAACTTGCAACAAAAACCAACAAAAATTTAACGCAGTGACACACATGTTAAACTTTATTCAAGTACACGTGTACATGTAACATGTGTTATAATTTTTATTACAGTGTATTTGTAAGAGAGAGTAAAAACAGACATTTGTTGCATGTTTTATAAAATTTCCCCTATTTTTTAAATACTCACTGCACTTATTCAATGCAGTTTTGTTGAAATGCATTATACAGAAATATTGAAAATGAGTTAAAAAGAGAGAACAAATATAAGTAAGAGTGAGAATATAGTCAGAGATATTATGCAGCTTCGATGAATATGAAAAACAAATCAAGGAAGAGAATTTATGAATAATCATGAAGTTACAACAACAATAACTTTGTACTTACATCAAAATCTAGAAACTCATAAAAATCGTACATGTACTTTGTGCTACGTGACTGTTACACTATCTTCCAATAAAAATCTCCCTTTCATTAAGTCTCATTTAGTTTTATTACTTGGGGTTTGATTAGCAAAATAGGATTTATAAAAAAAATTCTAGTAGATTTTCTTATATATTTTTTGTTTTTATTATAATTCACTTAAAAAATATTTCTTAATGCACTCTGAGAATTCATTGCATATTCTTGGGAGTATTAATTGCTTATGTATGAGAGAGTGTTTTTATGTTTACATTTTTAAGAAAAAGAGTGCTATTAAGAATGGTTGAGTGTGTTTAAACATTTTTTGAGCATTGTTGCAATTGCATTTACTACACATGGTTATGCCGTATATTAGCACTTGTGTTTGTTTCTCTGGGTGTGTGTGTGTGTGTGTGTGCAGTTATGTTAATTCTCTCTTTTTGTTTTTGAATTTATTCTTCGATATCGAATTGAACACGATTCTGTTATTTGTGATATTATGTGCATGTGCTTCTTTCTGACTGACTGTATTAATATGTACAAGTCTTTTTAGCTTTATTTCTGTTGCTTTTCATATGACTAAAGCTAAAGTAGTGTGTGTTTTTGTGTACATATTAGTTTTATGAGTTGTGTGTAACCATCAAAACAGCTAGAGTAAGGAAACACATTTTCAGCGAGCCAACGGAGTCTCAACATAGCAAATTCATAATCAGTTTGAGTTGAAACGTTAAGCGGTAAACATGTTTTAAAAAAATAGCTCTTCCGTATTTCAAAAATGAATATTTGAATTCAAGATCATGAAAAAAATATAACTTAACGTCTCACAACTTGTAATTGAAAACAAAACAAAAAAATAATTATAACGAAACGAAGTAACAAAAATATCATAAAACCAATAACGCTTGTAACGTTAACGTATCTCTCACATATATGGATTACGGGTTTACGGTGTGCTCTAAAACAAGCGTTACAAAATAAAACAGTGACTTAAAAAATTATGACAAAAATAAAATGTTTATAAAAATTTAACTAAAAAAACAAATAGAACAAAGAAAAAAAAAAAAAACTTGGAAAAAATGTTATAATAATAATAAATTGTAATGGTACTAAATCTTAAAATAAATAGTAATTAAAAAATAGCATATCTAAAATATTTTAGAGGCATAAAATCAGTAACATAAAAAATCATACACACAGCAAATAAATAAAAAAAATAAAATAATTTGTAAACATGACAAAAATGCATTTATCATCTTTAAGCGCCTGCGCACTCTTGGTCCTAAGCATTGTTAGTGGCGCTTATTCACAATGTTCTTGGGAGTTTGTACGGACTACCATGGACATTAAGTGCAATTTACGTGCCATCGATTCAATGCAACATTTAGACTTACAAGTAGCTGAAACTGCCACTAGATTAGAAATTTCCTGTTCATCAGATGTACTGTATGCCAGTGAATTTTCCATCAATACATTTGCTCGCTTGCAGAAATTATCCGAATTACAATTGGACTCTTGCAAGATGCAACGTTTAAATGCTAACACTTTTGAAGGCTTAATATCGCTAAAACGTTTGTCAGTCCAGACTCACAACGCCATGTGGGGTCCTGGTAAAACTTTGGAAATTTTACCTCAATCATTTTTTGGTTTGCGCGAATTAAACGAATTGACTTTGAGTGATAACAATATACGTCAACTGCCCGAGGGTGTGTGGTGCGCCATGCAAAATTTACAAGTTTTAAACTTGACCTCGAATCGTATACGCTCGGCCGAAAGTTTGGGCTTTTCAGAGAAACTGTGTACCCTAAATGGTGCTAGCGGTGGCGCTGAATTGCAAATTTTAGATATTTCATATAATGAATTAAGGGCTTTGCCTGACGTTTGGGGTGCGTCGAGATTGAGACGTCTGCAGCAGCTGAACTTGCAACATAATAACATCTCCACGTTGGCTGCCAATGCCTTGGCTGGCTTGTCATCATTGCGTATTTTAAACTTGTCCTACAATCATTTGGAAACTTTGCCTGCTGATTCGTTTGCCGGCAACAAAGAATTAAGAGAAATTCATTTACAAGGCAATGAATTGTATGATTTGCCCAAAGGTTTATTGCATCGCTTAGAACAATTGTTAGTTTTGGATTTGAGTGGCAATCAGCTGACTTCTCATCATGTCGACAATAACACATTTGCGGGCTTAATACGCTTGATTGTACTTAATTTGGCCAACAATGCTTTGACTCGTATTGGTTCGAAAACCTTTAAGGAATTGTATTTCTTGCAAATACTTGATATGCACAACAACTCGATAGGACATATTGAAGATGGTGCTTTCCTCCCCCTCTACAATCTACACACCCTCAACTTGGCCGAAAATCGTTTGCACACTTTGGACAACAAAATCTTCAATGGCCTGTATGTGCTGACAAAACTTACTTTAAACAACAATTTGATTAGTATTGTCGAGACACAAGCTTTTCGCAATTGCTCTGATTTGAAGGAGTTAGATTTAAGCTCCAACCAATTGGTTGAAGTTCCCGAGGCAGTACAAGATTTGAGTATGCTGAAAACATTGGATATGGGTGAAAATCAAATTTCTGACTTCAAAAACAACACCTTTAAGAATTTAAATCAATTAACCGGTTTACGTTTGATTGACAATCGTATAGGGAACATCACGGTGGGCATGTTTTCTGACTTGCCCCGTTTGAGTGTTTTGAATTTGGCCAAAAATCGCATTCAATCAATTGAACGTGGAGCATTCGACAAAAATAGTGAAATTGAGGCCATACGTTTGGACAAGAATTTCCTCACCGATATCAATGGCATATTTGCAACTTTGGCTTCGTTATTGTGGTTGAATTTATCTGAAAATCATTTGGTTTGGTTCGATTATGCTTTCATACCATCCAATCTTAAATGGCTGGATATTCATGGCAATTACATTGAAGCCTTGGGCAACTATTACAAATTGCAAGAAGAAATACGTGTTACGACGTTGGATGCCAGCCATAATCGCATTACAGAAATTGGAGCCATGTCGGTGCCCAACTCCATTGAATTGATTTTTATTAACAACAACATTATTAGCCAAGTACAACCTAATACTTTTGTGGATAAATCGAAATTAACTAGAGTTGATTTGTATGCAAATGTGTTGTCCAAATTACAGTTGAATTCTTTGCGTGTTGCTCCCGTAACTGCTGATAAGCCGGTGCCTGAATTTTATTTGGGCGGCAATCCCTTTGAATGTGATTGTTCGATGGAATGGCTACAAAGAATTAACAATATGACTACACGACAACATCCACGCATAATAGATTTGGCAAATATAGAATGTCTGATGCCTCATAGTCGCAACGCCCCAATAAGACAATTGTCTTCATTAACTAGCAGTGACTTTGTGTGCAAGTATGATTCCAATTGTCCGCCTACATGTCATTGTTGTGATTTTGAACAGTGCGACTGTGAAATGGTCTGTCCGGACAATTGTACCTGTTTTCACGACGCTACCTGGTCGACGAACATTGTTGACTGTGGGAAACAAAATCGCATCAACTTGCCTGTACGCATACCCCAGGAAGTCACAGATTTGTATTTAGATGGTAATAATTTGCCGGCTATTGACAATCAGGTGTTTGTTGGCAGACGTAATTTACGATCTCTCTACCTAAACTCTTCGAATGTGGTGAGCATACAAAACGGTTCGTTTAGTGAACTAACAATGCTGCGTATTCTTCATTTAGAGAACAATAAGTTGCAGTCTTTGGATGGTGATGAATTCAAACAATTGTCTTTACTGCGTGAATTGTATTTACACAACAACTTGCTGACTACTATTTCCAATAATACATTTGCTCCTTTGGTTTCTTTGAAAGTGTTGCGTTTGGATAACAATCGTTTGACTTCTATGCCAATTGTGCAATTGGCTAATTTACAGTACCGCAATAATTTGCAAGGTTTGACTATAGGCCGTAATGCTTGGTCCTGCCGTTGCCAATTTTTGCAGGCTTTAGCTCAATTTGTGGCCGATAATGCCATCGTGATACGGGATACTCAAGACATTTATTGTGTAGATAATGGTGTGAAACGTGAGCTGGATTTGTTTACACAACACGGTGTTGATTGCAGTGAATTATTGGAAAATGCTGCCAATATGGCTTCGCAAGATATATCCGGAGGTTATGTTCCCTTATTGGCAGCCGTGTTGGTGTTAATATTTTTAATTGTGGTCTTAATCGTTGTGTTTGTGTTCCGGGAATCAGTTCGAATGTGGCTGTTTGCCCACTATGGCGTAAGAGTGTGTGAACCTCGTTTTGAAGATGCTGGCAAATTATACGATGCCATTATCTTACATTCCGAAAAAGACTATGAGTTTGTGTGCCGCAATATAGCCACTGAACTGGAACATGGCCGTCCGCCATTTCGTTTGTGCATACAACAAAGAGACTTACCACCCCAAGCCAGCCATTTGCAAATTGTAGAAGCTGCCCGCGCTTCTCGCAAAATTATTATAGTTTTAACTAGAAATCTTTTAGCCACCGAATGGAATCGTTTAGAGTTTCGTAATGCTTTTCATGAAGCGTTAAGAGGCTTGGCTCAAAAGCTGGTGATTATTGAAGAGACCAACGTTTCGACGGAGGCGGAAGATGTTGCCGAGCTGTCACCTTATTTGAAATCAGTGCCTTCCAATCGCTTACTTACCTGTGATCGTTACTTCTGGGAGAAATTACGCTACGCCATACCTATTGAATTGTCGCCCAGAGGTAACAATTATACTTTAGATCATCATGAACGCTTCAAACAGCCCGTATCGCCTGGTGTACTCTTCAGACAAGCACCACCACCGCCAGCCTACTATCAAGAGGATATGGAAGCCAATTATTCTTCAGCCACCACTGCCACCCCCTCGCCCAGACCCACACGCCATGGCCAGCGTATTGTTGATGCCATGCCTATGAGACCACCCAGTGAACATATCTATCATAGTATAGAATCAGAACATTATTACGATCAACATGAGGCGTTGTCTATGATACCCAATGGAATTATAGCTCACCATCATCATCCCCATCACCAGCATTTAGCTCCTCCTCCTGCTAATGTAGCGTATCGTCAATCAAACAACCCTCGCTTGTCCCTCATTGCTGGTCAGCAACAATGGCGACCCTCTATGTTAATGCAACAAAATGTTAGCCAGCAACCAGCCACAGCCCCTATTCACTTACGCAGTGGTAGTAATTTAAGTCAATGTAGTACAAGTACACAATCAACAGCCGCGCTGGCGCAAACACCGCAGCCACAAGCTTCCACTTCCGCTGCGGCACAATTACAGCAACAACAACAACAACAGCAGCAGCAGCAACTACAACAGGCAGCTGTTAACAATAATACAGGTGTGACTACAGCCACCACCACGTCGAATAGTGCAGACTCAACATTAGCGACAAACTTGGCAGCGGTAGCAGCAACAACGTCCGCACCACAAACAGCGAATAAGAATAATAATCAAGCCTTTTTAGTGTAGAGTATTAACGAATACGAGTTTAAAATTTTAACACAAAAAAGAGGGAAACAAAACGGTGCATTAACCAAACAGGGAAGGGGATCAAACTCTAGCAGCCATTTATAAATTCCGAAAAAGAAAAACAAAGCCAAAACAACACAAGCAGCCATGATGATGTGTGCGATTACAGCACAAACAAACAAGGCCATGCCAACAGGCAACATGCAGCCAGACATTTGGACAGAATCTTAAGCTTTATTTAGCCAGATACTTGAAAATCCCCCTTTAGAGAAAAACTATAGACGTACATTCATAAATACATACATTTAAAAAAGAAACAACCAACAAAAAAAATTTTAAAATACTTTTCAAAGACTTTCCATAGGATAGAAGTTAAAGAAAAAAATGTGAGGTAAGACAAGTAACACTTTCAAAAAAACAATTATTTTTTTTTTTATAAAAAAAAAACAACAACAAAAGAAAAGCGTACCACTTTTTTCAAAATCAATGTGATATTAAATAATTATTTAAAAAAAAAAACAAGAAAAGAAAAACTAAATGTATTATAATTAATAAAATTTAAAATTTAAAAGAAAAAATACTAAAAAAGAATTTTAGTTAATCTAAATTTGTAGAACATTCAAGCATTTTTATCAACATTTTTATATTAAGTTTTATTTTTTTTAATAAAAACGATAAGTTTATTAAATAAGTTATTTAAATTAGTTTTAATTAAAAAACGAAAACGAAATATTTAAACTAAAAACAACCACCCCAAAACTATATTCAAACAAAAACTCAACTAAACTAATAGTTTGTGTAAATATTTAAAGATTTTAGTTTATAGATATTTTATTATTACTATTATTATTGATAAAAAAACCCGAAAATAACACTATTTTATTATTGTTTGCCTTTGTATAAAAAAAATTTTAACAAAACGTGAAATAAAATCTGTATAAATCGTATATGAAATTCTATATTTAATATACAAATAAAATTGTTGTAATGTATTTATAGTTTATTAAACAAACAAAAAACAAAAAAACCGATGATGCAAATAAATAAAAAACCTACAAAAATTAGAGTAAAAATGAAAATCACAAAATGTAAATTTGTATTTCCTAGTTTAAAAAAAATTATCAAAACAAAACAAAAAAGTTAACTAAAAATTAATATTAAATATAAAAAAACCGACACATACAAAAACAGACAAAAAAAAAATAAAAGAAAAACGTAGCCATTTTCCTACAAACGGCTATTAAATTATTTAAAAAAAATATATTCAAACTAAAATGTGTTTTTATTTAAAAGACAAAATAATTTGCAGTGTGTAAAAGGGAAAGGACATGCGGACATAATAGGGGTATTCAGTGTTTATTTGTACAAATAGTTTTACAAATTTTAGCAAATAACAAAATATTTCTATACAGCATTTTTCGCTTTTATGCATTTAAAAAGTTTTCATGACTTTTTGTTCTTATAAGTGTGTAATGCATGAAGAAAAAACTCGCTTATATGCATCCGGAGTGTGTAATTAAAAATTTCTTAAATGCATCACTGCTGCATTTACATACAGCAACAATTCAGTATTTACCATAATGAATTTAGTGAACTTATTTTGTGAATAGAGGTAATATAGATTTTGCTGCGCTGAATTTTATATACACTTCACCACTTACTATTTAGACTGTTTTCATTGAAAACGCTTTCGTTTGATACCCATATAAATAGGGTGCAAAAAAGTTCAAAATATCCCACAAATGACAGCGATATCTAATTTAAAATATTTACGGTTGCTGTTTTCTTAAAAAAAAAAAACACTTTATTTTCATCTTCCAACTGATGGTTCAATTATTTTATTTAATATTTTTCCCCATTTTTCAATTCATATTCCAAATTAGATTTAACATTTTCCATTCCTGGCCACTGCCATTCCTGAACAAAAATTAATTAAGTAAATATTCACAACCCATTAACAAGACCAATTAGTACGAAGGGTAGTGTGTTGTTTTGTAATCTAAGATTTAATATTCAATATTGAGGCAGTACCATCATGTATTTATAAATTTAAATGTTTGAATTTTAAACCTTAAACGTTGTTTTTTTTTATTTTTGCTGATTGATTTTCATTACGAATCATCGCAAAGCAAATCCCTACAAATTAGTTCAAAATTCAACTCTCTACCTCTTCTGGCTGCTTCGGAAAATCGATTTCACGTACAGACAGATAGACAAACGGCCATGGCTAATTCAACTTCTCTATCTATAAGCAACCAGAATATACTCGTATATACATCAGTCTCATATAAATAATGTGAAAATTATACATGGAATGATAAACCTATCAATAAATACCCTCGCCACTCTTGGTAAAGGCATAAAAATTGTATGTACGAGTATATAAAATAGTGCAAAAAATAAAAAATTACATTAAATTTCATTGATTTTAGTACATTACAGGCAGGTTTGCGTTGAGGTCACACGGAATTTTATAATTTTATATTTTCTAATTTAAACAAAAGTAAACAATTTTCAAATTCAAAATCAATTCAAAATTAAATATTAATGAACGTAAACATATCGTGGTAATAACAAAAATTACAACTTATATACATAAAGCTTGTTTTTTTGTAGAGTTTCACAACTTTGAGTGTCCATCACTGCTTTATTTGAGCATCCATTTAACAGCTGATAGATGTTTTTTGTTTAGTTTGCTTTGAAATTTCATTATGAATCGACTTACACCACAGCAACGCGTGCAAATTGTTGAAACTTTTAATCAAAATAATTGTTCTCTTCGTCAAACTCATCGTGTATAATTGATTTATTCAAACAAAATTTTGATGAACAAATAATTTCACCTAATGGCGCCATTAATTGGCCACCAAGATCGTGTGATTTAACCCCATTAAATTATTTTCTTTAGAGTTATGTTAATTCACTTGTCTACGTCGATAAACCACAAACAATTGAAAACCTTGAAATCAACATTCGAAGAGTTATCGGGAAATACTGCCGCAATTGCTGCGAAAAGTTTTTGAAATTGGTGTTCCAAACTGAGCCTTCAACGCGCCAGCCGTGGTGGCCACATGGCAGATATCATATTTAAAATTTAATTTCTTAAAATTTTCTTTCCAATAAATTCCGTTTCATTTTTATTAAAAATATATTTCCTTGTTTTATTATGATTTAAACTTATGTCACTCTATAAAAACACCCTATATATACAAAACAAGCAATGGCCCGTGCTAATAATATATTCAAACGAACATTAATCTTATTAATACTTAAGTATAAAAAGCAAACCAAAAAAGTTTTTCTTAAGTAGAGAAAAATATCAGGAGATTGGGCATTGTATGATATAATTCATTTGCAACACTGTCATGTTTAATATATGATGAAAAATAATAAATTACCAGCTAACATCAATTTAGTAGTAAGAAGTCTCGTATTCTATTTGCACTCGTAATGTGTATAAATCGGATATAAAATCACGTTCAACAGAGCTACCGAACAAGTAGTGAAAACATTTACACAAGAATACTGACGAGATTTAGTGGCTTCTACCGAACACAACGTTGTTCTATTCAGGCGTTTATTTAAATACTAAAGGGATGTTTAGATATTAAATTTTTTCATTGTAACTTTAATTGGAAATTCTCATGTTAATCTTTTAAAAAGAAACTATTTTTTTTCTCTCAATATTTTACCAGCAATTGTTTCTAATAGTTTTTCAACACATCCGTTTTTGATAAGAGAAACCTAAGAAGAGTGCTTAAAGATTGTAAAGGATTCCCTTAACCCTGTTATCAGCGTTATAAAGCGTTTTCATCTACGTGATTTGCTCCAAATGATCCCATTTGGTCAAATGAAGTAATTTGCGAAATGATATCCCCTACATTTTTCATATGAGCAAATTATCTCAAATGACTTAATTTGCTTCAAATTATTGCGAATTTTGTCTATGCAACACTGCGCGGCCGTTATTATTACAAATACAACCTTGCGGCATCCATTATTAGTGACTTACAAGTCCGAAAAAGTGATATTTAAGTATGAATAAAAATGGCGCTTGGAAAAATATTAGTATTTGCCAAAGATTAAAGTACTATTAAAAAAATAAGTTAAAAAGTAAAACACAATTAAATTAAATACATTGTTTTTGCGGCCATCAACAGAAGTTCCTGATTCTTTGCAGACATTTTTGTCGTCGACGTTGACACAAAGTTGTATCATTTGAAAATCAGTTACATACTTTTGCCATTAAGTCGTTGTTGTGTTGAATATAATTTAATAAAAACTCGGTGTTATCTTACATTTTTATAATTTTTTTTATTTTGGTACTTGAAATTTTTTTATGCTACAACATAAATAAACAACACAAACTCCAAATTGATTTCGAAAATTTGAACACCAAATTACTTCAACATAATGGAAACACTTCCAGATGATTTCCTTAAAGCAACATAATTTGCTCATAGTGGAAAAGTACTTTTAACCAAAATGATTTGTATTTTTTCCCCAATATGTACTTGTGTATTTTTTTTTTCACAAACGAAAATATATCTGAATATAAAAGATTTTCGTTTTCTGAAATGTGTTTTAGGAAATAATGTTATTGAACTTGTTAATTTGTCAGTGGCTACAGAGATTTTTAAAAGTTTTTAATATAGTATAAGAACATTTTCTTGTTAAAAAAATGCCAGTAGGAAGGTTATAAATTTTCCCAATGTTGTTTACTCGTTTTTTTTCTCTATATTTTAATTATGCTGAATATTAATTTTATTATCTGCAACTTTAATTTGTTAATCTAATTTCCATTATTGCTATATCTTTGATTCAATAAAAGAAATATTACTTTCATATTGGTGCCCATAAAGTATATTTTGTAAAAGTCTAAAACTTTTGCACCAAACACGAAACACCACTAATGTATTCTTTTCTCCCCCCCCCATTAAATAAATAGGCTAAACGGACTAATATGATTAAATAGCAACTACATAAAAAAAGTTTAACAAATTGAATTTGCAGATAATGAAACTAATTTTGTAAATAGCTAATGAATTAAAAAAAAAGAGTTAATAAACTAAATATACTAACAAAGAAGTTTAATTATAAATAAAAAGTTAATTGCAACTGGATTTGTAATAAATCCTTTTTATTAACGATATTACGTTTCATTTTTATTATACAGTTTGCTTAGAGAAATCAACAGAAAAAAAAATTAACTATTGTATTATTTTATAAACTAATATGCAAAATAGGCTTTATTCAAAACGAATTCATACAAGATGGTATTGCCCCAATTTGCCGTTAAATAAATGGCTCCTTGAGATATCAAAAAATATTACTGAAAAATGTATTTTTACAACTGAGGGCGAGATAAGAAATAGAAGCACCGAAGTAGGCAAATATAATCAGGTGTACTCTCGAGAACATATTCACCCTTATTCTATTTGGCAGCGTCGTTTTGTATCCCAACACAACATCGTTTTGTATCCCATGTGTTAAATCGGTATTTTGAATGTCAACGCTGAAAGTAATCGATTACTGTCAACATATTTTTTGTATTCTAGAACAAAATATGACGGCTACATTGCATTATGTTGACTCTGATTTAGTCGTCGGTGCTTTTGCTGTTGACAAAAATTGGTTTTATATTATTTTTTCCCTTTTTTTAAACATTAAAATAAAATAGAAAAAGATAAATTATCTCGACCTACAATTTTATATGGGATCCATCCACGCACCCAAATACACCCACGAAATTTGTTTTTTAAAAATTAATTTGGTTTCGGTTATAACCGTTACACACACTGATCTGGTACGATTCTTGCGGTAAAAATCGTAAAGTTGCTGCAAGTTTGATGGTGTTTGGAAGATCATATATTAAAGCGAACTATAATGCGCTTTATTTCTTTACTGCTTCAAAAAACCTGAAAATTTTTTACTGGGATGTTATCACAGAAGTTAGCATAACTCATTCAACTCTCTATTTTGATGCACATACATGTTTTAGAAAGCAAATTTCATATGATTTTTCATAAAGCTAAATAAAATCACAATCGGCTCCAAAAAAAAAATATAACTTTGAAAATCGCTTAATCAAGAGTAAAGTTATGATTATCCGAACTTTTAATTCTTGGAAAAAGTAAAAAATACGATTGGTAACTGTAAATTGAAAATGCGAGGTGATGGAGAAAAAATGGATATTCTATATGAAATCAGCGACCTCAAATTAGCAAAAAAAAAAAAAACTGCAACAAAGTTCCAGTGAACACAACAAAAGTTCAATTTTGTTCCCTTGTGTAACCAGTTATTTATACTTATTATATATAAATGATTCTTTTATTTTACAGCGGCGCACCAGGAATATTTTACAAAATAGGGTAACATTAGTTTTTACTCTACCGTTCCTTACCGGACGTTTATTCTAATTATGAGACAATAATTACAGGGCGAAATTAGAAATAGTTTCTGTTCAAAGTTTATTTTTCATCAAAATATTTGTTGCCATAGTTGTTTCTTCTATTTGCCACAATTCAATATAGTAGTAGTTTTTTTTAAATAATTTATTGTTAAAGGATTTATATGTTTATTTATTTATTTTTAAACAATTTATATCCTGGAGTAAAATTTATGTCAGAGTTCAATTTTATTAAGTTAAAAACAATGTTCGTACAAATTATTGTAAAATAGTTATTGTTTACTTTGCTGTCTTAAATATTTGCACAAATATGTAAATTCATATTGAGCAAAAAAAAAATTTAATCAAATAAAACACTTTAAACAATTAGGAAAATTCAATTTATTTGAGTTTTAAAGCAAACATAGAGTTTTGTTTAAAAACACCCAATTAGTATTTGATCTTTAAGTGTTTTATGTAAATTAAAATATTTGTTTTTATTAGAACATTTATTGTCAGAGTTTTATTAAAGAACAATTCATTTATAATCTTAAAAATTTTGCAAAGAAAGTGTATAAAGAATTATTTGGAAAAATATATAAAATATATTTTCAATTTTTATTGATAAAAACCAATCAAGTAGTAAAGAGTGATTTGTTATTTGTATTAAAGACATTTATTTGAGTATAGTATTTTTTAAATAGGAAAAAAAATTGCACTTTACAATTTTAAAACATGTTAAAATTCGAATTGTTTATCACAAGAAGTTGCTTTTTAGCAAATAAATTCATTATTTAACCACAAAAAAACTGCTCTTTCATTAGAAAAAGTGACACCTTTAAAACAAAAATTTTTTTGTGCTCGACCAGCACTCAGAGGATTGATCACCCCTACTTTTGCAATGCATTGTGCCAGAACTTACGGAAAGGAATAGGGTAGAAAAATTAAATGGTATTGCGCGTTTTGTTAATATTTAGAACATTGCTGGAGCGCCTATAGTATTATTTTTTAAGCTGTCTAAGCAGTAGTTTTAGTATTTTTTTTATTTCGCCGATGACTCTGCTAACCGACGTAGGAAGGCCCTGTGATGTACATTAGTTGGGAACTATATCAGTCGCTGCCGGAACAGTTTTTAGTGACCAGGTCTACTCCTTCACTTTGAACAGTCTAACAACAATAAATACAATGAATGTCACACTAATGAACATTAGAAAACTGTTATACTGCTGATGACTTTGCTCGATCGGACATTGAACCCAGATCCTTACTCATAGTGTACTTTTTAGTCAAATCGCTAAACACTTTAATTTTATCACAGAATGTTAACCTTTTAGCATAGAATGCTGCGTTTTAGAAAAAAACATGATTCTAGAACATAAAATGTGCACTTTTACCACAAAAAGTTGCACTTTTTAAAAACAAAAAATTCCACTTTACATTAAAAGTTGCATATTTAAAACAATTACTTTCAATTTGAAAACAGAAACAATTTTTTAAGCAACCCGTACAACTTACAGAAACATATTCACTTTTAGCGCAAAAAGTTGCACTTTTTACAAAAACAAAATCCACTTTTTACACAAAAAGTTACACTTTCGATACAAAATATTTCACTTTTAACACAGAAAGTTGCATATTATCAAATAAGTTGCTCCACTAAAATAAAAGTGTGTGCGTGTGTGAAAATGTACTTTCAACACCAAAAATTACCTTATAAAGCATTTAAAAGTTGCACTTTTAATTACAATTAAAATTATGTTCACTTTTAATACAAAATGTTGCACTTTTAAGTTGGAAAAGAGTGCAATTTTACCACTTGAATTTTTAACATAAAGTTAAATTTTTAACAAGAATAATTCGATTAATCGATCAAACAGAACGAAAATCTTGTTCGAATAATTTTATAATGCCGATTTTCACTATAAGGTGAATAAGTTACAAATACACTAAAGCCAAAAAATTGAGCTCGGTTTGGAAGTATTTTACCAAGAAAAAAAATGAAAAAAAAAAAACAAAGTCACATGAGAACAACGAATAAAAAATTATTTGAAATTTTTTGACTAAATGAACCAAGTTTATTTGAATTAATAGTTTTATGTATTTTTTGTTAATAAAAATATTAACTATTTTATTTTTAAGTTTTTTGTATGAAATGTTTATTTTTTGTCAATAAATTTTTGTCAATAATTTTTTATTCGTTGTTCTCATCGATTAACCGAATAATTTTTCAGCTTTAATTGTTTGATCGAATGAACAAAAACAAAAATTGCTAATCTAACACAAAAATTTACTTCAAAAATATTCAACAGCTTGATTGCAGTCGTTGGCAATTGGCAGACTTCTCATCATCAAGATTTTAAGTCAATATTCCGTTCAAATGAAATATTATTTTTCAAATGCAGGCCTTAGAAATTTCTTTCTAATAACAAACAATTTTATTAAAATATTTAATTGAATTAAATTTTTTTTTATTAAAAACCATATTATTCTATTAAAATAATATCGATTTGTATGCATGTTTTATAAAATAAAATTCACTTTAAACACAAAAAATTACTTCAATTTAATTTAAAAAAAGTTAAAACAATTTCATTTATTGGCGCCACTGAAATGCTTATAAACCTGCTTAAAACACAACAAATAAAACTTCTTTTAAATGAAATTGTAAATGAAAAAAAAAAATTATAAATAAACAGCTTTCGAATAAATTATCATAAATTCAGAGTTTCCATTTTAAATTTTCATATCATATCACATATACTTGATGTCCGTCACTCACTAACAGTACAAAATGTTAACCAGTTACTCCCACATTCTTCAGGCCGTTTTTCCTTAAGGCAGAACAAATAAATTCAATCTATTCTTGATAATTATAACCGCAAATCACTGACACGTTACAATTAAAAACCATAAAATTATTTTATATTCTTTCTATTTAATTTTTTCTTTTTTGTTTTAGCACTGCCTTGCGTTAGACTACTCGTCACACATTTCACTCATTTCAAAAAGTTTATTTTTTATTTAATTTTATTTTTTACAATTTTAAGCACCAGCAAACATAGAAGTACATTCATACTTATTTATGATAAAATATTTATGAATCCAGCAAATTGAATTGAATTCTGAACGTAAATAAAAATATATGCACATTGAAAAAAGAAAAAAACTAGGTGAAGATGATACTATCGCATTAGCAAATGAATCAAGATATAATTCATATTTATTAATAATATTATTTGTATACTGGAAGAAATATCAGCAAAAAAAAAACAAGTGAAGAGGGAAAAAAATGTTACGAAAACAATTCTGAAGTCATTAAACACATAAAATATATTTCGAAATTTATGCAATATACGTATTTTACTATAATGAAGTGTATTAATGGAAGATACACTCGAAGAAATCTGTTTTGTACAGATCCGAAAATTAATTAAAAATTAAACGAAAAAGAAAGCTTTGAACTACAAGTTTTGTCTGGCAAAATGTGCTAACATTTGTTTAATTGTTTATGAATAAAACTATTATTGCTATGTATTTTACTAACATCTAACCAGTGAGTGTATAACGTAATTTTTTTTTTTAATTTTTTTGAATACTCGCAACCACTTTAGCATTCACATGTTTAATCACAAGACAAGTTATGAATTTTAAATATTCCAAATGTACAAAAAGAAATAATTAATTTGTAAAAAAATCGCCAGCAAAAACCGAAAAGAGTAAAACAAACCACACAGAAAGCAGAAAAGAGATTAAAATGTAAAGAAAAATATATCCGTGCTCGTCAAAAAGAAATGCATGCGAGTACAATAAAATAATTGCATAAATATTAAGACCACACTGTGCTGTATTATGTGTATGACTGTGTGTAACATTTGTTTTTTTTTTTTTTTTTGTTTTCATGCTCCTTCTTCCTTTTTCTTTTTGCAATGTTTGGCTAAAGACTTTGTCGTTAGTAAAGTGCAGCGCCATACAGCTGTGTTGCATGCAGTTTGATTTTTTTGTTTTGCAGTATTTAATTTCTCAATTGTCAATTGTTGCATTTGGTGAAAAAAGTCTGCTTATTTTTTTCGTTTGAGAATTTATATTCAATAAAAAGCCATAAAAATCACGAATACAATCAAATGTTCTCTTAGCGCACAGTAACCCAGTCAGCAAGTGGAAGATAGTTGCAGTAAATATTCGAAAAATTAAATATTAGCGAGAAAATTTTGAAATTTAGCTTTCGTCCGACTGGCATAGGGATTTTCTGCATAAGAGAACAGTTTCATACAAAACGAAACTCTTTAGTCGCAGAAGCTACAGTTAACCAAAACTAGAAAAGAAAATTCGTAAAACCCTACCGAAAGACTTTAACTTCTTCTGAACTTGTTTACAGGCAGAAATATTTACTGATTCATGTCACTATTCACCTCATCTAGAGATAAACATGTTTAAAGTCTGTTGGCGAGCTTTTCTCAAAGCACACAGTGCAGTCATTTTTTATTTTCAAAGAATGTTGAAAAAAATATTCCTACATTTTAATCCCATCCCAACCAAAAATCTTAATCAATTAAATTTTAGAACAAAGTTTTACGTTATTTTTCAATAAATAAAAATTAAAATGAGGAGCTTAAGATGACGATAAGACGAGCGGGTACTGTTGGCTGAAGTGGTTAGTGTGTTGACATTACTAAGCAAACTATTACTTAGGACCTGAGGTCCAACCATGGTTATAAATTTCTCTAATGTACATTAGTTTCCCCCGGGAGGCGCGTTTTACATCTTGGTGATATTTACGCCTTGATGCTGTGCTTTTTGGGGAAAAGGGTAATTGGCTTTTCCAGACATTACCTTTGGCCAATTGCTCATAAAGTTAATATGAAGCAACGGATGTATACGAGTATTTAAGATATAAAATGAATTAGGTAACCTACGCTAAATTTGTAGATGCTGACAAGGCACTTAAGGGCTCTGCCCAAAACCAAAGACGATAGAAAGTTCATCTCTAGGGGTTGACTTTCAAGGGTCGACTTGTAACCGTACACTGGTACCCCGTAAGTCGGTAAGCTTCCTTGGATGAGTGGCTACTGTCGAGGTTAGAGAAGTTATGCTCCCATAGTGGTGTCACCTTAAGATGTGGTGCAGGATGCGTTCTCTATCGCCATGAAAATTTGGCATACTTCATCCCCTTGTGCTGGCTAATGACGATGGTGACGTCACCTTCGGAAGTACACGGCGTTGCTGCTGTTGCTACCTAAACCGCTGGAAAATGTATTGGCTCAATGGCTGATGCTCGACCAGTGTTAGTGGCTGGTTAGACACCAGACAAGCAATGGAATGAGTATGTGCTGTTGCGATACAACAGAAAGAGAGATTAATTATCTCGAATACTTCAGGATGGTGGATGGTCCATGCGCAAGAAGTTGCCACTTGATGTGATCCTTGAGCTCACACTTGTAAGCCCTCGCGTTGACTCTGGGATGGTGGAAAACACAAATATTTACACGGTGTTAAGAGCACCGTCAAGCAAAGTTATAATGGCAAGTAATGACGTTAATCTGTAGCACATCTATACATTGGTGTTGCATTTTATTATCTGTTGATAAACTGCTTACGTGATGCAGGCATAGAACTGGTCTCAAAAAAAAAACTCTTCTAACAGCCATTGGTACTGTTCCAAGCTAACGTACACAACGGCGCTCTACTTCGTTGGTTAACAGAACCGCCGGCAATGTAAAATAATTAATAAATACCCGCTCATACAGCGTAAGAAAACTTATCCCTCTACTAAAAAATAGCAGCGTTGAACTAATGCTCTAAATAACAAAACTCACAATACCAGGGGCCAAATCACCGCATACGATATCGAACAGAATTTATCGACATTTTTCATTTTGGTATTATCGCATACGATATCGAATTAACTGTATTGTAATTTGACGCGTCGTATGCCATAATATGCTTATTCGACATGTATCGTAATGTTATTCGATACGATAGTTAATTCGATATCGTATGCGGTGATTTGGCCCCAGAGTTGTAAAAAATTAAAAATTCTACATTTGCTACATATTTCTTCACTTTCCTTTACCTTTTTCTAAGTTCTGCCACAATGATGTGCATAAGTAGGGGTTATCCCCTGGGTGGTGTTTTTACAAAAATAGTTAATCAGGAATGCGTAAAACAATTCTCAAAAATGATTAGAAAGAGTCGGGTTAAAAACACAAATAAAAAAATTTACTGACTGTCAGCAGATATAAATTGATCTGAAGGTGCTCGAAATTATACTTCAGCCCAACGATGAAAATTTTTTTTCGTTTTTTTTTTTTTGTTGGTCGAGCCAATCTTTCAAGTGTCTCGAAATTGATAAATAATTGATCTGAAAAGCGATCTAGAGGAGTTGCAGTTAAGTTACGGAAGGCTCTAATGCGATCAAAAGTCTCACTTAAATGCTTACTGGGAACTCGATTCTGGAAATATTTTAGTTTGCATTTCTGTACGTATGTGTATATGTATATATATGTATGTATGTGTAGGTAGCAGGTTTAGCAAAAGAACAAATACATACAAGCATGTATTTAATATGCTTGAATGTACTATTGTTAATAACAGAAATGGAAAAAATTAAGCTTAAGCAGCACAAAATGGGTGAAAACATTAAAAATTTATTTGCATTTTATAGTGGAAAAATAGTTAGAGAAACAAGATAGGATTTCCAAGTTTGCAGGCTAAAGTTATATGAATACAGTAAGTCCAATTTCAATATTCAGTTGCGATAATTTCTTGTATCCTTTTCAAAATGAATGACAAAATTTGTTCAGTGCAAAATTTCCAATCCGCAACAAATCTTTAACCACCACCCTTGGAGCGTTAAGTAATATGTGCACAGCTCCTTAGAGCCTGTTGTGATTTGTTCTATAATTTTAATTTTAAATTATCCGGATTTACTAAAAACTTATTTATTGAAATTTCGATCGTTATCGAATGCCTTAATACGTCCTATTGTTTTAGTGAAATTGATCTCTGTTTGTTTAAGTTTAACTTTGTAAAATTCTTAGCTATTTGTCGAATTATGTTGCGCTCTCCTATAATTCAGGGATACCTAAAGAAAATAACAAGGGCAACTCTAGAATTTTAATAATTGCGCCTGAGCTGCATACAATTTGTTTTGTTTTATAAACGCATTTCATTTTCAATTATTCACTGTTTAATGTTTTAGGTTTCTTTTTTTTCAGTACGCAAATTTTCATTTTTCTTTTATTCGCTTTAACGCATAAATATTCCATTTCTGTTTTTGCTGTTTGGTTTAGTGTTGTTGATGATATTTTTTTAGCTGTCAGTATGGTTACGTTTTCGATGACGTTCTTGTAACAAGACTTACATATAAAACAACATACGGCCACAGATACATAGCAAACATTATAAAATTCGATTTGATATGAATTGTGCAAATGTTGTGTGCATTTTAAGTACGATTGCGTTTTGTTTGAATTTTTTTTTCGCATTCCAGTATGTTTAGGTTGAGTTTTTATATGCATACATATCTGGCTTTTTGATGTTGTTGTTGTTTTTTTAAATATTGTTTATATGTTGTTGCTGTTCTTGTTTCTGAAATAATACAAAGCGTTTTTATGACTATGCGAGCTTAAATGCAAATATGTTTTTTTTTTTTTTTATTTTTTGGGAATTACACACAGAGAAATAAAGTAGTATATTAACTGACTGTTCGCCGATATCGAATAAGTTCTTTATTTCGAGCAATTACATTTGGAACAAAAACAAATTAAACAATTTTGGCACTAATATTTGACAATGTTATATTTTTGGTATGTATCACCACGAATACTTAATATATAAAGAATTTTCGATGACTGTCTGTAACGTATACGTATGGGGTACCACGCATGGTTCGGGGATAACAAAGATGAAATTTTAAATAAAACACGAAAATTCTTAAGCAACGCAATGTAAAAACACTTTTCACTGGAGTGGGTAGAATATATCCCCCATGCCCCATAACCCTCCTTTAAGATATGAATAAGATCCAAATTGAAAATTTTTGGACAAATTTATTCAATTATTGCAACAAATAAAATATTCGTGTGTTGCATTATTATGGCAACTATATTATGGTTATGGAAAAAATTTATGTTTGTAGCAAATATATTATTGTCGGTGGACTCGCATATTAAAGTTTAGTTCTTCTATTTTTTAAGCGCAACATTATTCTACTGCGGTTTGATTACTAACTTAACATGATATATCATATAAGACTTTAATTAAAATTAATATGCTTTTGTACATATTATATACTTTTGTTTAATTTTCTGTACCTATATTTTTTTTTTTTTTTTGGAAATTATGTGCAAAATATTCGGGAAATATTCGAATACGAATATCTTCAAACAGGTGTATAGTCGAAGAATCGAATACGAATGCGAGTATTCGCATTTGGTCAAAATTCAGGCTTATTTTTTGCGTCACTATCATGGAAAACTGCACAAACTCTTGCAAACGAATACAAAATGTCGAAGATATCTCACTGACATTTTGTTTTATTTAATTTTAAAGATAGGAAGTGCCTAATGAAAGCATAAAATAGTCAGAATAGATGCCCATTATGCCCATATTACGAAGACGTTTTAACAAGTTACAGAAACTTTATAATCAACAACCAAATCACATTAACATCCCAGCAAAAACTACTGCTTCGCCCGAAGCAGGTTAGTAAGGGAGAGATGCTTGTTGTTGTTGTGCTTACTGCTCCGAAAAGCGCTTCGAATATGCATGATTTTTGTTCGCGATGTCCCACTTTGGAGCTTTTCTTTTTTAACTTAAAAGATCGCTTTTTTCTAAACATCCGAAATGCGCTAAAATCATGTTTAAATTATCTGAATTATGCCTTCGTTTTACTGCATCGTCTACTAACATACATAATTCATCTGTAGGCTAATACACAAGTTTAAATAAATAAATAAGAGTGTGAGAGAGAGAGAGGCGGAGAGCATCTTAAAGAAATTTTTTCTGCCATTCGGTGTTTACTTTATTATTCGTGTCAACTAAATGCAATATCCCGATTAACTTCAACGTGCTTAAAAATAAGTTGAGCGATCTCTCTGCCTTCTTTTTGTGCAGCCTCGGAAGCGCTTCAAAACTGCGCATCTCGAGAGCATGAAATTTTGTTACTGCTTACAGAAACATAATAATTTTTTGCTGGTATAAGATTAGAGTCATTTCTTTAATATTATAAATATTAGAAGTTCTTCAAGATTTTCAAGGCAATTATTCTTATGATAATCTAGAAAACCATAGTTGTGAAAACCATTATATTACGTATATTTTCATTAAAAATTAGTATAACTCGCATAAAAAGTTTTTTAATTGACTATAGTATGATATGGTTATAACCGTATAATAAAAGCGTAAGTATATTTTTTTTTTTTTTGAGATGTGATGGAGAAAAAAAGTTGCATATGAATAATTAATCAAAAATGTTGTGAAATTTATAGAAAATCTTAACAGCCCTTTTATGGCAACTATTCAGTACAAATGCCATCTTTTCTTTTCTCTCAGTGCAGTGGCAATAAACATAACAATCCAGTTAAACAGAATTAAGAAAATACTTGTCATGCAGACTATTGTATGCAAGTGCGATTTTGTTTGTTTGCGTCTATCTGTGTTGTTTTGTTGTTGTTTTTTTTTGTGCCATATCGTTTACAATTGGGATTTAAGTTGATGGTATTTTCTCCCGCTAAATAATGGAACAATTGCAATCAATGAGAAGCAATCCAAAAAACCCCCTAGTTTTATTTTATTCTCACTTGTATATGCAAGTTTTTCCTATTTTTTTTTTCGTTCATACTTGACTATCTTTAGTTGCTTATAAAATTGCATGCGATTAGTTTAGAGCGACACAAAAACAAAAGTGGTTGAAATTTCATTTAATGATTCAATTTTATTAAAAACAAAAACAAACAAAAAAATTGAATAAATGTATTGTAACAAACAACATTTAACAATTTAAATACTTTTATATGTTAATATTGTGCGACCAACACATACACATACACAACTGCTTTTTTTTTGGTATATTTTTGTTAACGTTTTCGATTTGTTCTAGTAACTAAATATGTGTGTTGTATTAGTAGTTATTTGTTGTTGCAACTTAGTTAATGCCATATGTTGCATGTTGTTAGGTAAACCAAGTTAAACTCTTAACTTTGTTAGTTTGTCTAAATGTTGGGAGTGTATTTGAGTGTTTGTATGGAACTTGTCATATAGAGTCATGGTAATATGAAATAGAAAGAGAAAAAAAGAAAAAAAAAAAAAACAAGCAACAAATCTCCCCAAGGCATTTTATAACGGGAAACAGTTTTAGGTTTTTTTTCTATTCACTAATACATTCTCGTTTTCCTTTTTCCGTTGACTAGTTTTTATTCGTTCATAATCGTGTGTTTGTTTGTGTGAGCTTATTGTCGCCATTGTACTACTAGACTGCAGGCTGCAGTATGCATTTACATATTTACACACATATGTATGTACATGCATATGTATGTAAGTAACTAAGTGTGATAGTGCTTAGAAATCCCTAAAAATGACTGCCTCTAAACTCATGCATGTTAAGGGATTTACATTTTCATACTTTTAAAACTTCATACCTACCAGATGCAATGTTAGCCCAGTACTTACACACTTGTGGCTACATACCACGGGTAGTATAAATAAATACATATGAACATACAGTTATATTTATATATCGTCGGTATCCTGCAAAAAAGTCCTAAGTCACATAATTGTGTTTCTGAGCTATTGGCGATTTAAAAATTATAGCCCCCGGAAAAATCTTTAAATAGCTTAGATTTGAAAATTTATATTAGAATATAATAATTAAATGACTTAACTTTAAAATGAAAGCAAAAAACTAAATTCAGTTTTTCTTTTTAATAGAAATAAAAAAATCCCTTGAAAAAGTGAACATACAATTCACGAAACGTCGGGAAAATATGGAATAAAAAAATTTTACTTTTATTTAAAATACGTACGGTAGGCCAATAGCTAAATTTATAAATAAAAAATAACAAAAGGAATTACATCTGGCCAATAATAATAATACAAACAAAAAATCCAATTCAGTTGCATTTATTTAATTTTTTTTTATACAAATATGAATTGCATCATGGACATAGGCTTTTTTTGCATTAACAAATATTGTATATATGAAAAGTAATATTATCAGTCTCAAGTTCAGTTTTATTGAATTAATGAAAATTCAAAATTACTAAGAGATTTTTTATGTTCGAAAATATTATTATTTACATATATCCAATCACTTTTTAGCAGAACGTATCAGTACTGATTTCAAGGCCGCTACACCTCTCATTAGCGTTCAATTGTCCATCTTTACAATTTTCGTAAAGTGGATACTAATTGAGAAGAATATCAACTATTTAACCAGTTTTCAAGAGAAATAGAATATGAGAATTATTTTTTAATTCATTTATTTTAATAATATAAAAATATTAACAAATATTATTTTATAGTCATGGAATTTTTTTAAGGAAATGGTTTTTTTATAATATTTATATTAAATTGGTTCATCTTGATCTGATTCCGATTCATCATATATTTCCTGTTCTCTGGCCTTATTTCTGACGGCTTTGCATGCCTTCAAGCTTTGGTACCAATGATGAAACTCCTCCGGTATGTACAAAGATTAAGTAAATCTTTCTTCTTTTCGATACTTATAGGAAGGCTGCTTTTATACACCTTTTCAATGTTGACTTTTTTCAAATTCATGGGCCGACCTTTACCACAAACACGTATTTCTTTATAGGTTTCACTATGGGCGTATTTATACTCTATTACACCACGTTTAATGTTTTGGTACCTAAAAGAATTTGCTTTCAACCAGTTAATTTTATACCCATTTTCGTCTAAATTTTTGTTTTTTTATAATCTCCGATAGCTTTGATAAGTCTAGAAAATCGGAAAACCACATTTGAGTTATTTTATAAGGATTTCCTTTACTTCTAAGTCGTTTGGAGCGTGCGAGTCTGAATATAGTTATCCAGTATTGAATGGTGTATACTTAAGGCTCGTATCTGTACTGATTTTCTCCCTCAAAATACTGTTTTTCGATACATAATAGAAATAAAAACGGCGAACAGCGAATTCATGCAATAATATTGTTTACTTCAAAAATAAGCATTCTCCTCGAGAATGTTTCGATTGTGGATCGGTGGGTGGAGATATTTTTTCATCTCAATAACGCCGATTGTGAATTCAAAGAAATGGCCACGATCGTTGAATATATTTTATGTTTGCCAGAACTTCAGCATCAGTGGAACGAATCTTCTCTGCAGTGAACCAAACTTGGACGTCAGACAAAACCCGATTCGATGTGCAAACATTGAAGGCGATTCTGACCGTCAAATATAATTTTAAGTACAAATGCTTTGATTTCTACAATTACCTCAAAACGAAGCCGGCATTGCTTATTCAAATTGCTTCAAACGACAAATCCAAAACAACAAAAGCTGATTTTGATGGAAATGATTCAGATGATGGAAATGATTGTTAATTTTTTTTTTATATATTGAATAAAATATATACTGCGAAAAGTACTGTTTTTCCAAATCGATTTACTGCTTTTCTAAAAAATTTCAGTGACATGTACTGTTTTTGGCTCAAAAAAATATACGAGCGTTATGTATACTGAAACATTTTTCTTCTGCTTTTCGGTAGCACTGTGCATACTATCAACTTCTATGTAGCTGTGTCCACTTTATAAAAATTTGTGTTCAATTATATCCAAATTCAGAAATTGAAACAAATGGTCCACTTGGGAATTTTTTGCTCTACATGTTTGGGTGTTTTGGACATAGAATAATTTGTTTTAATACAATAGCTACAAAAATATTGTAAAAAGACATGGGGTTTTTTTTACATCACAAAGAATATGACTTTTGGGACACTTCTGCATCATTAACTACATTTCGCAAAAAAGTGGTCTTAGAACTTTTTTGAAGAATACCGACGATATGTGATATATATTTAAATATTTATTAAATTATTTATATAAATTTCATGCAGCTAAACAATATGTTGCATGACTTGGTAAGTTTTTTTTTTTTGTTTTTTTGTTTACTGTCCGTCTAATGTTGCGGTTGTTATTGTTGCTTTGTTGCTGTTGTTCATTCATTTTTCAAATATTAATTAATTTAAAATGTAGTTATATATAATTATTATTCAGCAATATTCACTATTGTGTGAAATAAATGGCATTAATTAATTATTGTTTTATACACAATGTGTTGTTGTTGTTGTTGCTGTTGTGCAACATAAAATTTGCACCTTAACTGTAACAAGGTGTAGACTTGTAGTAAAATAATAAAAATTTTAGTGGTAACAAAATATTTTGCGGCATCTAAATTAAGATGCAAGTTGTTAATTATTATAGAGCAAAGTTTAACGGTAAATAGATAGAATATGAGGCACTATTTTAGTGAAGAAACGTACAATTTGTTAAGTTAAGAAAGTACATACAGAGTTTCTGGTAAATTGTGGTTTTATAACTACAGAAATTTGTTTTTTTCCTTAAAGCGAAGAGTAACTTGGTGTGTAGCTGAGAAGCTTAATTGTATGCAGTTGTAAAGAGCTAAAATAAAATTCTAATAAATAAATCATTTCTTGAATTTGCACCTAAACTTATTTGTTATTGTTTTTGAAAACCGTATCTATGCATGTATATTGAAAAAGTCTAAAACTTCTCCAGAATTGACCCCATTTATAAATTGACAGCATGTACATCACATTAACTATTTAAGTGTACAATTGCTCGTACAACCCAACGACTGTCACACTAGTGGCCAATATTCAGTTATAGAGTCTCTCAATTGTTATAAAACTGTACGATTAAATTAAACATTCTAATAAACATTTTGTATAATAATTAATTTCTATCTTCAATATTTTTAGTTAAATTATAAAGAATTTTCTAATAAAATATTTCCAAAACAAAAACTTTAAAGAAAATAATTTATAATTAAGTCACGTCTTGTCAACACTCTCTTTCAGAGGGTATTGGCTGCAATGAAAAAGTCTTTAATTATTAAAAGACAAATTGAAGGAGAATTTGAATGACCTCCCAAAAAACAAAATTATGCATTTTAGGAAAATTTTAATATGCTTTAAGCATTTCTTTTGTAATAGATTTTTTTCTAAATGCCATTTATTATTATTATATCAATTTTCTTCTACTACCAATCATAAGTACATACTCGTACAGACATATTTATAAGCAAACAGCAGAAATTTTATAATTTATGCAACAATTATTATTTTTTATGTAAAAATTTCTGTTTATTTTCAAACAATTACTAAATATAATTTATGTTTATTTTCCACTTGAAAATTCAAACACTTGACTTGAACAACCCACCAAAGACTGACCACAAAGCAAAACATATACTTGGCCAAATCACTGGCTACAAAATTTCTAATAAAATAAAAAAAGAACTCATTAGAATTTTACTTTATATTCTCTTTTGTTGCCTTAAATGCAACTATAAGAAATGGCTTCTTATAAGAACTATTCTTTAATGTACTTGAGATGAATTGTAAACAAAATATGTTTGGAAATAAAGATGTTTTTTCCCGATACCCTATAACAGACAATTTTTGCTTATCTTACAAACGATTTCATAGATTTTTAATGACATCATCATGTTTTTATTTCCTTTCTAAAAAAAATTTTATCGTACATACAGTGACTAACTTCATTATTGGCACAGTAAGCACTTCTTAATTGAACGTTCCTATTATTTGTTTATTAAACATAAAAAAGTAGACTAAACATTATCATTGCAAAAAAATTGTTGGCACACTTTGATTATAACTAAAAGGGGTTTTCACTATGATCTATGTTTTTCAATTGGGGCAACTCCAACAACATAATAGTTTTAACATTTAGTTTTATGACTTATTCGTAGTATGTAGATGCATTGGCAATTGTTACAATGAATTCTACTTCGCTGGAAAATTGCATTTAAATAATTAAAATCCACTATAAATATGGTGGTTCTGTTAAAGTTACATTTCGTAAAATTCGTGATATTTTCGGACAACATAATCGTCCTTCTGAGACCGCTATTAACAATTCGGTCGTCAAATTTGAGTCGACAGGCTTGATATAAAATGTGCCAACACCAACGCATGTTCGACCAGGTCGTTCAACTGAAAACATCGCAGCCGTGAGTCAGTGTTGAAGCAGCTGCAAATTTGTCAATTCCTCGACGTTCTCAACAATTGGGATTATCCAAAACCACCACATTGCGAATTTTGCGTAAGGATTTGGCTTTGAAACCTTGCAAGGTTCAACTGGTGCAGGAATTGAAGCCGACCGACCATTCACATCGCCGTAGATTCGCTTAATTCAATCAGGAACAACCCAACCAAATTTCACGAAAATCAGCTGTTCGCCAGCCAGATCGTGTGATTTAACACCACTAGATATTTTTTGTAGGGCTTTGTTAACGACAGAGTCTATACGAAGCCAATCGAATCGATTGCAGGCTTAAAACTCAAAATCCGTGATGTGATTAACAAAATCGACCCGCCATTTTGCCAAAAAGTGATTAAAAAGTTTGCTGAAGGAATCGACAACTGTCAGGGTGAACATTTGCCAGATTTTTCATCCATAATTGCCGAACTTTTCTATTCATAATACAATAAAAATTATTAATTATCTTCGTCTAAATTTTTTGTTTTATTTTGTGTTAGAAAACAAAGTTCTGGTTGAAAAACCCTTTATAAAATATTGACTATTTGCGAAAAGTAATATTGAGTTGCAGTTACCTTTAGTCGTTTTGGCAATAAAAAAAACTCCAATGTTTTCGTAACCTCTGGCCCAATATTTAGCCTTTCTTTGTCCGTTGCCTAAATCAAATCATAATTTTGCGTTATTGACTGCTTTTTCAATCGCCTATCCAATTTTTTTCCACTAATGCTTATCAGATTAAGATCTGCGTGATGATGCAGAATATCGGAAGCATTGTACGCCAGCCACATACGCAGTGCACGTATTATGCAACACCTTAGCGAAATGTTTCGAATCATTATCGCGTTGAGAAGTGAACGAGGCTGGTAAATTTTACGTTTCTTAGATTTTCCTTTAGTATGTTGGTGTACATTATTTTGCCATGATATCGGTTATTTTGCCAACCCTCGCAGCAGCATACATCATCACACAATCGCTAATTCATCACCATGTTTTATAAAGGATGTTTTTTATAGAGTGTTAAAAATTTGTGTTGGCATCACTGCTTTATTTGAGCACCCATTTAACAGCTGATAGTTGCTTTTTGTTTAGTTTGTTTTGAAATTTCGTTATGAATCGACTTACACCAGAGCAACAACGCGTGCAAATTGTTGAAATTTTTAATCAAAATAATTGTTCTATTCGTCAAACTCACATTGCACGTAATCGCCCTATTAATTGGCCACAAAGATCGTGTAATTTAACCCCATTCAATTATTTTCTTTGGGGTAATGTTAAGTCACTTGTCAACGTCGATAAACCACAGATAATTGAACACCTGGATATCAACATTCGAAAAGTTATCCGCAAAATACGGCCGCAAATGCTGCAAAAAGTTGTTGAAAATTGGTGTTCCAGCCGTTGCGGCCACATGGCAGAAATCATACTTAAACATTAATTTCACAAAATTTTCTTGCCAATAAAGCCCTTTTCATTGATATTAAAAATTTATTTCCTTCTTTTATTGTTTTAAACTTGTGTCACTCTATTAAAAACACCCTATACTTACAGCATGGTTTTATTATTCTAGCTTTGCTTTGGGATTCTTCTTCACACCGTTTGAAGGCCATCAGAGCGAAATATGTTTAACTTGCTTTCATCTGAGAATATCACTTTGTCCAAAAAAATCTTTTAACGTCGCATATTTTAACCTCTTCAATCATGAAATAAAAGATTTAATTCAAGCAACATGACAAATGGCTTGGAAATATTTTCCAAATTCTTCCTTAATCTCTCTCAGCAGCAATCTGTGTTGATAATATTTTGGGATTCGATTTAACTTTTGTGACTATTTGGCTGCATTTTAAAAAGAAGAAGGCTCCGTTGAATCGTACCTCGATACTCCGAATAGTATAACGACATCAATCCAAAATTAATTCAATATCAGCATAAGAGTTTCATTGATAGTGCAAATACGTATAGAATAATTTTTCGCTGAGATTTGGTGGTTTTCTTTATGTTGTTAACCATTTTTTAATAAATTCCATTAATTTATTAAAAATTTAAGAACCCGCCCTCTAAGAATAAATCACATCGCTGCGTCGGGGAGTAGTATTTGAACAAAAAAATATATATGCGTTATAAAATTTGAAGCAATCACTTCATTCTTTTAAGAAACTTTATGAAAATATATCTTAATTGAAAAAACCTCGTTACAAACACTTGCAAAAAAAAAAACACAAATTCTAATGAAGTTGTAAATACTTCAAACTATTTTTATTAGTATTTTATTAGTATTAAGAGTTTGTAGTTGCTACTGGCATTTAATGGATTCAGTTCTACCGCTCCATATTCAATCCATTGTCATTGATTTATATATGTATATACATATATATTTTTCATGAAATATTTCTTCTATCATATACGGTAAAACTCTTTTATAACGAATTCTCGGTTGTAAGGAATAAATCAGTTTTTCAATGCCATTTTCATACAAAACTCCTTCGTTATAGTGAATTCTTTTACAAAGATTTTTCTTTTGTAACGAACTACTTTTTGTGGTCCTACGAACGAACTCATATAAATATGTACTAGTGGCAACATTAATTGTTGAACCTACAAACATTTGCAGTACATTTGGTAACACTTTTAATCAGCTGACAAATTAAAAAATTATAAATTGTTTTTTGAATAAATATTTACATGTGGACATTATTATGTATATATAAATTGGACGTGTGTACATACATATGTAGTTAAAAAGTGTTCTTATAACGAATTATATATGCAGGTTGTATAGGGTTCGTTATAACCGAGATTTACTGTATGTAATTTAAAGAATATGTACTCGTACATGCATAAAAATTACATGTTGTTTGTGCAAAGAATATAAAAACTTCATTATAATTAAGTTTATGATAAATACTACAAATTAAAATTCATAAATATGATTAAAAAGAAAAATAGACCGATGAGCAGAAGCCAGAAGGATAAAATAAAATGTGAATATAAAATTTAATAAAAATACTAAATGATGCAGCAGCTTTTGCTTTTTCTTTTATTTAAAATATGCTTGCTTGAGTGTTGTAGAAAAAAAACATCTATAGAATAATTAAATTACAAATGCAATTAATAGAATAAAGATGTTTTTTTTTCAGTCACACTGAACTAATGAAGAGATAAAGCATTTTTTTTTTTACAATCTTTTAGGGCAGAAAAAAGGCGCCATTACAAAAGCACAAATTATTAGTTTTAAATGTATGTTTGCATTTTAATGATTTATTAAACAAATTCCACTCAGAGTTTTTAATTGTGCTTTAAAAGAATTCAAAAAAATTCAAAAATATAAAAATTTAAATTGAAGTGAATGCAACAGAAAAATTTATTTAAAATAATACTTAAAAAGTAGCTGCCATTTTTAATTGGGCAAATTTGTTTCGTGTTCTTGTACATGTATTAAAAAAGAGTGCTGTACATTTAACAATTAATTAAAACAATTTGCGTCATATGAGAACATGAACTGGACTTTTGAAGAAATCAATAAAATTATTTAATGATTCGTAAAAAGATTTTCCCAACTTAATATCTACTATACATAGTAAATTGTTATTATTAGGTTAGGTCATGGGCACCGCTACCCAAGGATCTTTTGTGCAGAAAATTCTTATAGTAAATTGTTAAATAAACCCCTTTTAGATAATCTTCCTTTAATCATTTATTTGCTTTAAACTGCATATTATTTAAGCAACTACAAGATAATCTAAATTAAATACTGATTTTTCTCACCTTCAATATTCCGACAAAAAATTTTAGTTTTAAATATTTGTTTTTTTTTTCACCCATTAAAATTTTGTACAAAAAACATTCGATCGACATACGAAATCTAACAAAAATAATGTACGAAAAACAGCAACGAAAGGTAATGAAAAATCCCACTGTCATTATTTACACATTTTCTTGTTGCACATCAAATAAACCAAATATACAATTTTACATGAGTATGTATGTACATCATTCTATCACACGGCCTATCAAACAATTCAGACCCACAAATAAAATTTTACAACCCTAGAGTCAACAAATCAATGCATTTTATATAGAACACCACCATATTTAAACCAGAAACAAGAAAAAAAATAGAATTATAGAAGTAATCATTAAAATACACACACGAGTATGCAGTGACAGATGACAAGGGGAATGTTTCCCAGTTAACAGATATTGAAAAATTTTGAAGTAGTGTTTGTAAAAGTCATAGTTCGCTTATTATGTAAAGCTCAAAGGAGGAAGAGGTCTTTAGAGATTTGTTACAAACTTAAAATTTTGTACTGAAAATTTTTAAAATTGTTGTACACACCCTCGTGTAGTAAATTTGTGAAAATAGCGTTATTTACTCACCCCTATCGTGAATAGCAAGTGAAATTTTTGTTCCCGTGAAATTTTCATTCCCCTCGAAGGGAAAAATGGTAGAGTGAATCTCCTGTAAGAAATTATTCCCGCTATCAGTTCTTAGTGAATGTAAAAAGAAAGAACATTAAAAAATAAGAAATCATAGACATTTTTGTTCAAAAAAAATACTCGGACATAATAATTTTAAAGGAAACTTAAAAAATCAAAGCAAAATATTCAGTGTTAAAGCCTTATTTTGGTAGCTCCGTTTGTTTATTGCATTCGAACTTTTATGAAGTAAAATAAATCGGCTACATTTTGGAAACCCAACAAAACCAAAAAAAAATTCCAACAATTTAAAGCTTCTGCAGACAATCGGTCCGTTGTTTTGCATTTTGTTGAGCAATACATCAGTTTGTGCCTTACTATTAGAGATCTTTTCATTAAAATAAACCTTTTTTAAGCTTTAATACTCGAATTATAAAATCTGTTATCTTCCACATCAAAGATAATGTGAATAAATTGAAGGAAAAAGTGAAAAAAACTCGCGGGAAAAAAATCATTCACGATTAGGGGAATTTTATTTTGGCGTGAAATTATTCACGGGGAATTCTTTCACGATTGCAAATTAAGGAAAAGGGGAATATTTTCGACGGAAAAATTTTTCATGATAGAGGTGTCCATGTGAGAAAAGTATGTATGTTAGGGTGGGTCAATTTGTTCGGGACCGAAAAACATGACAAAGCGTATAGCAAGGTCGTAATCTACGGAAAATTCTAAGAACTGTTCCCAAAGAAACCATGGTTCTAAAATCAAAATCGAGCTCCCGGTTTTTTAAGAGAAAATTTGGAGCTCAGGACTATTGTTATTTTAACACAAACCTCCAAAACCATTATTTGGGTAAATAATTTTCTATAAATGAGGACAGATATAGAAAGCTGAGAAAATTTAATCAGGTTTCCAATTTCATTTCAAACCTAATTCTCACATTTATTATTTTTATCCCCAAAAGTACTAAAATTCTGAAGGCAGCAATACCAAATAAAACTAATTCTGTATATAAAAACAAAAAAAACTTAAAAAATATAAAATTTAATATTATCATTCAATAGACTCAGAAATTTTGTAGCCAATGAAAAAAAAAACGTTTTTGTCTTTTAAGTCAAAGAAACATGTTGGATGGCAACTCATACCAAAAAAATATTTGCGTTTGTTTTGTATGATGTGGATGGTCTTATAGGAACTAACGTGCCATTTTCCTATAAGTCAGAAAAACTGTCCTACGTCGGTGTGTGTTCGGCTCAATTAAGTGCTCATAAGTGGTTGCGAATAAATTTTAGTTTAATTTTTTGATAAATAAATTAAATTATTTTATAAAACTCCACAGAATATTTCTTTATTAGGAAAGTTTTTCTTATGTTTCAAACATAACATTTTTGTAAAAAAAATATTTATGCTGACCTTCCCTTAGAACGAAAATTCAAAAACTTTCGCAGACCTCACAACCTACAAAAATAAAAATAAAGATAAAAACTCTTACTCGTTCTTTATACTAAAAACAAACGTACATTTACACGTATTAAAGATGACATATAACACTTCAGTATTTAGTTTATTACTTTTATTGCTATTGCTAGAAAATTTATAAACGCTCATGCACACATACTTCAGCTTAGTATACCTTTTCTACATACAAGTACAGTACAGATAAATCTATATATGTGACCTTCTCCGAGAAAAGGGATCTAGTGTGTCAAGAAACGGGTTTGGACTTAAGAGTGGATTCTGGTACCTAAAATGGTGTAGAATAAGATGAAATGAGTTAGATTTCTGATAAAAATTTATTTACCCCATAAAAACGTACAAAACGAACTTAGTGTGTTCGCAGTGATAATGCGTTATGAAACTTTAAATGCGTTTTTCTCAAAACTTCATTTTCACACACTAGGCCCCTTTCTCGGAGAAGGTCACATATGTGTATAGACGTGTCTATTTAATGTACAAACACAAAAACACAAAAGTGTACTTGTTACTAAGGCAAGTGTTGTTGCTGTTTTAAGGAAGAAACCTTCACATGCCAATAATATAAATATTTAAACAATTTATAAGCATGTGAATCGTTGAATGCGAGTAACTAAAGAACTAAAGAACTGCAATGCAATATTCTTAACAGAAAAATCCATTAAAGAAATATGCTTTAAAAATATATTGCATAAAGGAAATATTTACTTATTTTTTGTAGGAAGGCAGGCTTTAGAATTATAAAAGAAAAACGATATTAAGAAGAAATCTAACTTCCAAGTTTTTTTCTTGCTTAAATTGTTATGTATTATGGTATTAAGGTTACCCCCAACTTTGTTGCATATATGTAACTTTCTTTTTTAAGTGAGAAAAACAGACAAGAAATTCTAAATGCATGCATGCAATTTTCTTTTTACTACCGTATTTACATTATACGACTTTGTTGTATGCAATTATTTAAAGTGTATATATTTCCCATATTTTTTTCTGTATTTTTTACTGAAAAAAAAGGAAGTTGTATGCAACAAAGCTGCGTATCACAAATATGTTGTAACTGAGTCTGTTGAATTAGAAATGTTTACATTTTATATACGAGTATTTCTCTGTCTTTCTCACTAAAGAAGAGACGAGCAAAACAAATAATTTTGAAGATACCTTGAAAATGTCTACTGAAAACCTTAAATATTTGCATAACACCACGACACTTCTAAAACTTCTTAGATGGCCTTCGTAACAAAAAATAGGAAAACCTAAAATTGGAGTTCGAATTCAAAAATAATATAATAAATTAAATGTGTTTTTCATGTATGTAAGTAAGCGAGTATGTGTATATGACGTTGCTATAATTCTGACAATTTCATATGTCAAATTCAAGTCTGCCAATACACACGAACGACTGCTATCAATATTTGAATAGAGATAAGATTTACCAAAAAAAAAGACAAACTGCTCTGAAGCACTAAATATATTATGAAGGCATCAAGGATCATTACTGCTGATATACTTTTTATTTTTCAATTAAGATATTGAATTTTTGTTATTTGCTCGCATTTAATGATACAAAAGCGTTAAATTTTTAAGCCGTATGAAAGTATAATTTAGATTAATTTAACAAAGTCATTAAAGTCACCAAACAAACAGGCCGGCGAAAAAAGCCAATAATTGTTAACATTAATTCATTACTTAATTGATGGAGGAATAGTCGTGACAGTAGAGAAAAAATTTTAAATTAAAGTCAGACAGTTGTCTGTTTTTAGTAGATTGACTCAATATGCCATCTGGTTCGAGTCACCTGCAAAAGTCGTAAAGGGTCTTCTACTGATAAAAGTAAGATACCAACGAGATTATCGTTATCAACCTTCCTTAGGAGCTGTGCACATATTACGTAACGATACATGGAATGGGCGGGTTGTTAAGGATTTGTTACGGATTGCGAATTTTGCACTGAAAAATTAGTAAAAAGCGTTACGAATGGTGGAATGTGGAAGGGGAAAAGGGTGGGCGGTATAAAATCTCTGAAAGCAGCGTTACGTAGTATGTGCACAGCTCCTAAGGAAGGTTGGTCCGTAATATTTTGCCAGAAATAAACTCATATCCTTTTGAGGACTATCAAAAAGCTCTTAGTCTTCTTGGTAGATAAAAATGGTTTGTTTAAACTTTGACTTGGTATTTCAATCTTTCATTCGACCTCCACAATGGTCGCATTGGTTGCTCCGACAAATGTTCAATATAATCGAAATGATTCGAAGCTCTAGGAGCCCTTGCTTATGTCAGCTTTGGCTTTTAAGTTGATGGAGTGTTAGACATAGGTTCAATTTTTTTAGAAAGCTTGGGTCTTCCTCGTTTTTGATTGAGACTTTGAACTTTGATGATCATTCCGGAATGCTAAGGGTGGTGTTGGGGCCTGATTTCAAACCCTGGCCATAGCAAGACAATTAAAATCATTAATTTATCTGATGTACATTAGTGCGTGAGACATTGAATTAATTGTTGTCGGACTATTTAGGTGATGAAGGCATAGCACTGGTCACTAAAAAACTGTTCCGACAGCGATTTATGCTGTTCCAAACTAATGTACACGACCTCGCCCTCCTTCGTCGGTTAGCAGAAACATCGGCGAAGTAAAACAATTAATAAAAATGCCTAATAATACAGCTTAACCACAAGCTTAATGCACCTACTTAACACCGGAGGCGCGTCAACACTGTTATAAAACTTAACATAACGCGTAAAGCAGAGTTGTAATCTATCTTCTCTACCATATCCCTCTCTCTGAGTTCCGGCACAAGGCACTGCATATTTAGGGATCATTCCCTGAGTGCTGGTCCTAATTAAAAAAAAAAAAAAAAAACCGATCATTGCGAGACTTCCATACTGCTAAGTCGAGAAAATGGTCGAAAACTCTGAGTGTGCTTTTTCTTGCCCGAATAGAAATTCGGTATAATGATAGTAAAAAGGGTCATATTGTTGTTGACTCCTCCTATATAATTGTTATATACAGCTACAACGTTAGGCTGTGATACAACCATTTTCTTCTTTTGCTCAGCACAAAATCAGGTGACCTCTTTTTTGTCTGTATCATCATAAATGGACGAAGCCAATTAAACACAATAATAATATTTTATATAAAAGCTATTTTTTGTCATGTGTGTATTTACAAAAGTTTAGTATTTCAGTACCATTAGTCCAATACATTGCTAATCGGGGATATCCGAAAGTCCCAGTAATGTTAGAATTTCTTCCTTTACAACATTAAATGGAGTTTCGCTTCTCTTAAGTGAGGCTTGATTTGTTTCCTGAGCAAAAGCTTCACCATAATCATATTGAGTTTAAAAATATATGCAACAGGAATTATTACATCCCGTTCTAAATAAGTTTCAGAAAATGTAAATATTTTTTAAATGATAAAACTGCACCTCCTGCATCAGAACTTTTCTCAAAGAGACTGGTATTCTCCTCCTGATTGGTTAACTCCTCGTATGAAACGGAATTGTTATTATTATCATTTGAAGAGTCCAATAGTGATCCCAAAACATAATTTTCATCTTCTGCCTCATCGTCGAAATCAGATAAATATGACTTATCAAAACCAACTAAAATGTTTGCAATACGTTCAATCACTAGTATCGTATACATCAAAATAAAAATCCGGTTTGCTCTATGAAACTACATATTTTTCGGTTTTAAGTTTTTTACCAGCCTCCCTCCCTAAACTATAAAAATTTTTACTGCCAACTAATAATTTCTCTTTTCAAGGTTATTTCTAGAAAACACTTCAACGAAAATATAATAGCCGTATTCACAATCTTGTGCATTTGGGATTGCAAATTTATGCAATTGCAAATTTATTCTATCAATTGTGAATGATATCTTTGGGTAAGGTTGCAATGCTTATTGCAAAACACAAAATTCACAGCTGATTGATTAATAAAAAATACAGATGTCTCAAAATATTTGCTTAATCAAATAATTCTGATTTCTATTATAAAAATAAGGATTAATTTGTTAGTTAGTCAGGATTTTAAATAATACATACATTTATGTAAATTTGAATAATTGAATAATTTGATTTTTTATGTTTTGCGTTTTGTAAATTTTTATGTTTTGTTATTAAATTTTTTTATTAAATTAATTTTTGTTAGCCTTTTTCTTTGTTTTATAATTTTGAATAAAATTTTTAAAATTTGAATAAGCAAAATCGGCTCAGTTCACTGCGTTTCAACTGTAGTTTTGCAATTAAGTGTTGCATAAGTATAGTAAATATAAGCTATTGGTTTTTAGTATTGCTTATTTGCAAAGATGTAGCATGTACATTTCTCTGTATTTTGTTAGTGTAGAGTAAAAATATACTACACCATTTTGCAAATGCAATGATGTAAGACCATTTGCACAAGATTGTGAATAGGGTTAATATTATAAAAAAAAATATGTGTATCAAACTTTTTTTCTTTAAGACGTGATCTAAAAACTGACTATGCCACATGGCATAGAAATTCCGAAAGGAGTTTCTTACTCTATGCCACGACTTTCAGTTGTAAGGTGGCTTATAATAAAATTTTACTCCTTGTCATTTCTGACCCACTTGTGTGTTATTTCTCTAGCATTAATCATTGAGATTATTATGTTTAGTATTCCCAGAAAAACTTTAATGAAAACTTGAGTTCTTTACACACGTGATTAGATTTCGAAAAAAAAATTTACAAAATTTTCGTATAGAATTTTCACTTTATCATTTAATATTTGATTTTTGTAACCCCCAATTTAATTGTGATAATGTTTTCAAAATAATAAATTACATTATTTTATGGTTATTCAATCAATATTTTCATATGAATAAACCAACAACATGAAAGAAGAAATAAAAATCACCCTCCTTTTAATCGTACCTGAATATTTTATTCAATTAATATTCATTTCATATGATTTCTTTATCTATTTGTGATTTTTCTTGTATTCTTAAATTATTATTAATAAATTAAATTTATATGGTAAAATAATATTGAATATTTTTCTTTTTGTTTTGTAAAAAGCACATTTTATTTTTATAAATTTTGTATGTGAATATTTTATGAATTGAATAATTGAATTGAATGTTTGTGCACTTCTGTATGTGTGTATGTGTATAAAAAGGAAAATAGAAATTATATAAGACTGGTTGTCTGGGTACGAAGGCGTCAACCTATCTGTTAGCAGAGTGAACGTTTCAAGAACGCAGGCAGGTGCCAGTTAGTACATGAGTTAACTATTCTTTATTATTTAAGTATTGATTACAATCAAGTAATTATGAGTTTGTTTTTAAAATTGGAACGAGTATAAATTAATTAAAATTAAGGACCTGCAAAGTCTAAGAAACCAAAGAACAAAGCACCAGTCAAGCACTATTAAAATTATTTAAAATTTTTGAAGTCTTTTAAGAGAAACACAAAAATATTTGAGATTTATTATTCTTTAGAAATAGAAATCAGTACCTCGTTTTTGTAACTCTCACATTAGTTTCAAGTATCGAAAAGTTTAGTGTCACTCTGTGAAAGACAGGTTTAGTGAGAAGCAAAAATTAATATGACTCATTTAAAAATCCTGCAAATATTCTATGAATCGTCCAAAAAAATATCAGGTGACAATAATAATTATTATATTTTTTGCGATGTGAGAACTTTTCACAAGTTACAGAAACACGGCATAGAGTACTATAAAGTAGATTATTTAGAGTCCTTACTACAAATACCATGACTCGAAATGTCGTTATTAAATATGAAGTAAGTTTTTGGTCTGCTTTTTTCTAAACAAATTTAATAAAATTTCAATAACAACTGTGTGTGTATTAAAACAACAAACTAATTACTTAAATTCAAATTATAAAAGCTGCATTTAGTTAAAAAACAATCACTGCCAAAATCAATTAAAATGTCATTTATTTTAGAAAATGTTTCATTATATTTTTTGCCATTAGTTGCAACTAACAAAACGTTAACTACAGATGATGCGAATAAACTATTCTAATCAGTAAAGAAAAGTCAATGGCAGCATCAACAACAATATAATTGAATGAAAAAGCGAATGAATGAATAAACGAATGAATGACTAAACGAATTATTGGTAAAATTTTACTAATTAAAACATCAATACAAGCCAAACACAACTAAGAAACAATAAAAACAAAACAAAAATTTTACATACACAACAGAAAAAGTGGAGACAAAAAAAACAACACTCAAACAAAAATCTATTCTGCAGACACAGTTAAACATGAAAATAACAATAAAATGATTATTTCAATCTCTTGCATGTAATGCCTGCCTAACTGCCTGCCTGTTTTCAGCCAGCGAGTCATGTGCCAACAAAACAAAAAATTATGAAGAAATGTTGTTGATGTTGGTCAGGTATTGTGGTGGCATTGGGGAAGCAAATGTGATAAAATGTGCGGAGAAATGTATGGTTTTAATATACTCACATGTTCATATCAAGAATTAAAATAAACTGATTTTTTATTATTACACATTTATGGTTGCAGTTTATTAGGCAGAGATTTAAAACTATTTATTCAACAGTTTTTTATAAAATAATTAAACTGTTTTGTTTCTATATCTGAGATAAATAGTTCAAGCAGTTGCTAAAGCGTATGAAATTTGTATTAAACACAAGGCTTATAAAGACAACTTCGGACAAAAACTGACGAAATCTCAAATGCTTAAAAAATATCACACAAAAATAGTTCAGATCGGGATCGGTTAATTATGTGATTTTTAGCAGAAAACCGGGCAGACATAATGCTCGAAGAATACAATGCCTGTTTACCTCAAAAAATCTTTCTCAAAAGCTTATGCTGATTAGCAAAGATAGAGGTGATCCAACGCAATCGAGCTCAGAAATTACTGCAGTGCAGAATATCAGAGTCCGTTGACATGGCAGGAGGACTGTCAGAGAGGCAGGATAGATTTGAGTGTTCCAATATTTACGATATTATCCAAGACAATGGTATGTGTCTTGTACTTGATGTACGGAATGCTTTCGAAATCCTAATATGAGCGAATATTATGACACCTAATTAGGATACCCTAAGATACCTTGCCTTGAAGTCCTGTATAGCACACCTAAATGACGAAAATCCAAAGCCGACACATCCAGATCAGCTCAGGGATCAATGCTGGGTCTCCCCTCCACGCATGAAATCTTAATTATGACGACATACTGAATATAGAAATAAAAGAAGACACACACGAGACATGACAATGCAAGATGAACATTAAACCAAGTCATAGTGAGAACCAAGCTAATGTACACCAAAGCGCCCACCTCCGTCGGTTAGCAAAAACGTCGGTGAAGTAAAAAAATTTATAAAATGCATGCTCAGACAGCTTTAGAAATTTTAATGCATCTACTTAACACCCGAGGCACTACAACACTGCTTTAAAAATGAACAAAATGCGCTATAGCAAAGTTGCTAAAGAATTAAACCTTCCACATTTTCAACATCTATCTTCTCTACTCTACCCCTTCCCTAAGTTCTGACACAATGCATTGCATAAGTAGGGTTCATCCCCTGATCGCTAGTCCTATAACAAAAAATTAAAAATGGCTTGATAATCACGGACTTGAGATCACCAGCTATAAGACAGAGGTTGTCCTGATGTCTCAAGAATGTATACCCCTCGAATGTACCATGCAAATATGAGATGTGACCGTAGTCACAAAAAAAGTCAATGACATATTTGGGCAACAAAATATACTGCAGGCTTTCTTATGCTAAAAATTACATCATGCTGACATAAAGGTAGTAAAATTGATAGGTATGATAAGCAGTCTAATGGCAAATATCGACGGACCAACACAAAGCACGAGGAAACTACTTATGGAAAACGGCAAACGCAATATTCTTATATGGCAGTGAGACTCGGGGAAATGTGCTAAGGGCAAAAAGCAAGCGTAAATTTCTTGAGGATGAGCAGCGCACAGCGGCACTTACGTTCACTTCTGCCTATCTCACCGTTTCTGCGGCAGCGCTCTAAGTGATTAGATTTGAGAAGATGATTTCGGTATTAGTGTAACAGAGCGAAGATCTTGAACCATCCAGCAATGGCAAAATAGATGGAGCCCAAAAGCGACCGGTAGGTGGACGGCAATCCTAATCCCATATGTTGAAAGACGATTGAAAAGGGATTTCGTAGAGGTTAAGAACTTTCTGGAGCAATTCTTCTCAGGACATGGGTACTTTAGGAATTACCTTCAACGTATGGGTAAGGCAGAATATGCCAGCTACATCTACTCCGCCTATACGAATGAACACATGTTCTTGAACCGTGTTTACTAACTACAACACAGTGGACAAAATGGTAGAAAACTGAAATAAATTGTTCGTTGTGTGGAGCTACATCGAATGCGTTCTACCGAGAAAAAAGAACGGCTAATGAGGAAGACGAGCCAGTAGGATTACGCCGGCAACAGATGATGAAGACAGACGTGGGTGAACAATTAATTCAGGGTCTCCCCAAAAAAGAGAAGGAGGAGAATGGATTTATTTATTGGAGACACCAATTAAATCAGCTGATGACAATCACGGCGGCATTTTAAACCTACGGATACCACAGATACCTGTAATTTTTACGAAAATCAATTGAAAGGCATTTAACATTTTTTATCTCCACTTTAAAGTTGGGCTCTTTCTAAATATTTCAACTAAGACTGATATTATTCAGTGGGCTGTTAAAGGGTTAAATGTGTACTCATGTGACTAACAAATTCGCTCTAAAGTAATATTTTCAAGCTCAGTAGAAACATTTTCCCACCAGATTTTTATTTAAAATATTAACATCAAATATATACATGAGAAAGCTGGGACGAATGGCATATCTGTGCATTCATACAATAGATATATTTCTCTAATATTGAAAATAATTATTCATTCATGATAAATAAAATGTGAGTGCTGTGGTGGTGGTCGGTCGCTGCTGCACATTTAACAAACCATGTTTAATACGGAAATTTCTTTAGCTTTAGTTTTGTTGTTACAAATGAAAACCATAGAAAACTTTGACCATAGACGGACATTGAGTATCTAACCGCTCACACATGCACCTAAGCGGCAGTAACTCAATTGGATGCAGAGTGCAGTAGTTGTGTTGGTGCTGTTGATTACCGAGTATGAGATCTATGATGTGAAAATTGCTTTGTACTTTGCATGTCTGCCACAATTTATGTTGATTTTTATTATTATCAGGCATACATATGTATGGAGTTTTAAATTTTCTTTGGACTACAAAATTTTTTTGTTTTTTTTTTTTTTTATTTTGTAATAGAAAATAAAACATTGAAACACATACATATAATGAAAATCATTTAGAAATTAGAAAAATAAAAGCAAAAAGTAATGAAAACAAGAATTTTCTAAAGTGGTATGATTTGCTATAGGAAAGTATGTACATATGTTTGGATGCGGTTAACATGACTTACTTTTGTTAAAACAAAAAAAAAAAAAAATACATACTTTCATTTATTTCAAAACAAAAAAAATGTATACACGGGCTCTGTATGTTTTTGATTTCGATTAACAGAGAAATTGAAAAATTTCTAAAGCAGCGTTGGTAAAAAAATTAAATTCTTTTTTATTTACAAAAAAAAAAAATACTTTAAAAGTCTGTTAAAACAGTTTGGTGTTTGAAAAAAATAATTACAAAAACACTTGTTGAAATTGAAACTTTCGCCATCATTGAAATGTGTTCTATATTGGATATTTATTTCAAGTCTGTTCTAGTTTTAATTTTGAAGAAAACTATATTTTAATTTTAAGCGAAACATAATAAAATGAAGTTGTTTGTTGATCACAATTTAGCTACAAACACATGCTTATATGACGAACATCAAAAGTGATAACGTTAACAAATGCACAACAACTAAACTAAATACTAATACAAATACAATTACAAATACAAATACAAATACAAATACAAATACAAATACAAATACAAATAGAAATACAAATAAAATAATGACTAAATACTTAAGGTACGGTCACATCTGGAAAACATTTGCCCAAAAAAGCGTAACCACTAAATACGAATGAAAAACTTTTTGATTTATGCATTTATTTATTAAGTTAAACAGCATATAATAAGATAAGATTCTATTACATTTTCTATAAATTACAAAGGAAACTGTTTAACGTAATAAACAGGTATCTAAATCAAAAGTTTTTTTCATTAGTATTTAGTGGTTACGCTTTTTTGGACAATTGTTTGACAGATGTGACCGTACCTTTAAAGAACAAATAAAAAAAAAACGATTATTCTGATCTTATTTTGCAATATTAAGAAGGAAATTTTCTTATGATTTTAACGTGTACCACATTATCGTACACAAAATCTATTAAATCTCATGAAAAACATGTATTTTAAATACAAGAAATGTGTTTTGTGGAATTGTTGTTCTTTATTTATAATCTCCTAATTGAACATTTCTTAAGATTAGTCCAAAAAAATCTAGAGAGTGGTGTTAGCTGAAGATATTAGCGCGTAAGCTACTAAGCAAACAATCGTTTAGGAACTGGATTCGATTTCTGGTCAAAGCAAAGTCAATCAAAATCATGCACGCATAGACAAAACATGGTTGGTACAATCATAATCGCTAATTATCATTAATGCTTGCGTTTATTATTATGGAGATTAGTTGCTTTTTGTTTAGTTTGCTTTGAAATTTCATTATGAATCGACTTACACTTGTTGAAATTTTTAATCAAAATAATTATTCTATTTATCAAACTCATCGTCCAGCGGGCGCTACAATGGATTTACTTTGAGAAACTTTTGATGAAAAAATAATTTGAGACTTTTCAAACTTGAAGTCAAAGAAACATTTTAAGGAAAGTTTTTGTTTGTAGTTGATACTAGTTTTGTAGCAAAACGACTTTTGCAGAGAAAAATGTATATTTCAGACTTTTCAAAGTTATTTTGTAGTCAAAAGAACGTTTGTATTTGTAGCATATTTTTTGTAGTAGAGTCTAGTGTTGTAGCAAAAAAATTTTAGCAGAAAATACTATAGCAGCAAAAAACACTTTAGCTGCAAAACAAAAGTGTTGTTCTAAAAATAATATTTGTAGGAAAAATTAGTTTTGTAGCAAATATTATTTTAATAGAAAAAATAATGATGATTTTTGTTTTTTTAGTCATATTTGCTTTGCATTTTTCTAACAAATTGTAGCAAAAAGTTTTTGTTAATTAATTACCTGTTTGGTACATTCTTGCAAAATATTCACAAAAAGTTATATTTAATTCAAATTCAAATAATAACAGTCACGTATAATTCAATTGCTGTATTTATAAGGTCTTGGTTGAAGCTGTTTTGCATTAATTGCATGTGTGAACGTTCTAGCAGAGTTTTCCTTTCAGCCATTTAGTCTGATTTTGTGCGTGCGTGTATTTTCTTTTTTATTGAAATGAAATAAATTACTTGACGTATTGGTTTTTGTCGTTGCATGTTCTTGTCGAACGAACGTACTCAAGTTGCCGCTCGCTAACTGGTTCTTTGTTTATTTGTTTATTTCTCTAGACTCTAGATGGCAAAAGTTTTTTTTCTTTCCAGAATAGAGTTAGTTTTTTTTTTTTGGTTTTGTTTGTATATTTGTTTGTTTATATTTAATTCATTCATCTTGCCTGAAAGTGTTTCAACTTATTTCAGTGTTTGGTGTGTGCGTGTGTGTTATTTTAGGGGTTATTTTAATTTCAGTTTAGGTTTAGTTGTTTTAATTGTTTATTTGTTTAGTTGATTTTTTTTTCCTGTTGTTTTAAATGTTTATTTGTAATTTGTATTTATATTTCAGCGGAAATACACTTTTAAGAACTTCAATGCGTTATTATGTGTTTAATTATTGTATTTTGTGTTGTTGTTTTCGTTATTTGTGGTATTTATTTTATGAGAAACGATTGTTTCCTTTTTTTTTGTTTTTTTTTTTTGTATAAGAATCAAGGTGTAGAGTTGTGAGTTATTGCTATAATTCTTTTTTTATATTTTTATTTTTTTATTTTTTTAATTTTTTTTATGTGAGAAGGGGTTTTAATACATAAATACTGTAGTTTATTACTTAATTTGCGGTAAAATTTTGCGCTATTTCCAATTAAAACTTATAAGCTTTTGAAGAATTGTTGTAAATATTTACAAAGTTTATTGTTGCAAATCGATAAAAAAATTTTATGAAAATCTTTGTTTAGCGGCAACGATCGATAAAGTGAGAGGGCTTTGCACTCAACATCTTTAAAAGTAACTGGAAATAAATTACAAAATGTCGGAAAGGTTTTTAAGTTTTCAAGTGGCTTATTTTTTAAATTTTGACTATTTGCTGTAACAGTTAAAGTTAAAAATTTATTATTCTTATATATTTTTAATCAAAGAAATTTTTAGTTGTCAGGCTTAAGTTCGTTTTCTCTAAATTTAATTTTTTTATTTATTAAATTATTATTTTTATTAGAAAGAAAAATCTAGAAGCTCGTAATAATTGAACAGGCAAAAAAAACTTAGACTGCGCGGAGGGTTGAACTGACATCATGATGTTTCGAGACTAAACACAGTCTCATCATCATAGTTGTTTATCGCTTAGACCTCACTGCCATCACGGCAGCTGCAATCATATTAGTTAAAGATTATCTATCATTAATTGAATATGTTGACTCACATCGAAGTTTATACCCTACAACTTTATAATTTTTAATGGGTTGGCACAATTTTTTCCACATTCGATGCCGAGGATTCCATGGAACCATGTGGGTCTTTTTTTTTTTGGAGAACCAGCACTCAGGGGATAACCCGACTTATGCCAATGCATTGTGACAGAACCATGTGGGTTTTTTGTTTTTTTTTTTTTTGGAGGACCAGCACCCAGGGGATAACCCGACTTATTACAATGCATTGTGACAGAACTGAAAAGAGAAAATGATAAGGTAGAGAAAATAGATATTGAAAATGTAGAAGGCTTAAGTCTTTTACAACTCTGCTATTGCGCATTTTAATAACTTTTTATAGCATTTTTGAAGCGCCTTTGGTATTAATTAGACGCATTATCTTTCTTAATCTGTCTAAACAGACATTTTATTAATTATTTAACTTCGCCGACGATTCTGCTAGCCGACGGAGGATGGCGATGTAGTGTATATTTGCTTGAAATATTATTAATCGCTGTCGTACCAATTTTTTTAGTGACACGTTCTATGCCTTCATCACTTAAAAAGTCCGACAACAATTAAAATAATGCCACAATAATGCACATTAGAGAATTACATAATGTTGATTGATTTTGCTTTGACCAGAGATCGAACCCAGGTCCTAAGTCATTGTTTGCTTAGTAGTCAACGCGCTAACAATTTCAGGCAATTTCTTGGCTTAGTACAGAGTTTCTTCCAATAAACCAATGCATTTGAGCTGCTTTTAATATAATTTCGATCAGTTTTGCGTCTACGTGCGATGGACACAGTGATATTTTACTTCAGTGTGTTGCGGTATAGTCTGGCTATTAATTTGAATAGGCGGGCATGTATCTCTGCGCAACGTAAAAGTGACATTTACGCATTTTTGCACATTAATTTTCATATTTTTTTTATAGTCTTAGTAATTTTTTCAATATTGTTATCTATCTACTCTTGTAAGTTGCGGAAAGCGTCTGGTGGCTTTACATGAAAGCTTAGTAAAGATGTATCATCAGCGAATGTTGATGTATGAATGTTACTACTGCTTAACGAAAAGTCAGAGGCATATATTAAGTACAGTAAAGGATCGAGAATGCTGCCTTTAGGGACTCCGGCTTCAATCAATTCCTGTGGAGAGCTTAAGAAATTTGCCATCCTTAAATACAAATTTTCGTTACTTTAAATAGTTTTCAAAAGCCTGATGATATTTGCAGGTAGATTCTGTATCAATTTGTGGATAATACCTTCATGCAATACTTTATCAAAACCTTGTGAAACATCAATGAGGAGGAACAATCTTTATTTTTTTAAAAGTGTCTCTAAATACATTCACAAGTCTGTGGATTTCTTCAATAGTTCTATCTTGTCTCCAACAAACGAATTGATGATCAGGAATGCATACATTGCGACTTAATATTCGTTTCAGCTTGCTCTTAAGTGAGTTTTCAAAAAGTTTTGACAGATTAGGACATAACATTATGGTCCGATAAGATTAAACCTTCGTGTGATCTTTAAATATATAAAATAAATGAAAATTTGTTTAGAGATATTTGCAAATACTCGTATGAACAATACAAACGTAAAATATATTCCTTGTCATTCTTAACCGACTTGTGTGTTCTTTCTCTAGAATTCAACATTGATTATTTTATGTTTACTATATTCCCACGCTCAGAAAAAAGATTGATTAGAAAACGGTTGTTTCAATAAAATATTAGTTGAATAGACCATATTGCGGCTACTACTATCAATATTCCATGATCATACCTAACCATAATGCCACAACTGTAAGTAACATTCGGTTGTGACTGTTCTTAAATTGGTTGGGTCAACCGAATGCATTGTTTTGCAGCTACTAAATGCCAAAATCTGAATAATCTACAATGAATTGAAATTTAGCACCTATTATTGGTTTTTGCAATTAAAAAATTTACATTAAAATAACGACCTTTTATCGGTTGTGGCAAATAAATATTCGTCCGTTTTATTATCATTTATGTTAAGGTTTCGGTTGACCCTCCTAACCGATTATTTGGTTGGCATAAGCAATTATAGTAAAATAAATTCTAATTCAGTATTTGTCGATTTTAAAATACCGGCTGTGGCTGAGTTATCTTAGGCTTGAAACACATCGCCTGATGACTTCTATGTCTAATACCACTAATGGACAAAAATAAATTTCAAATTTAAATAAAAAAGTAAAAAAAAAATAATTTAGCTAATTTATTAAAATTATTAATTTAATTGTGTTACAGGATAATAATGAGCGTAAATAATTTCGATTAGCTTACATTTCAAATAGCATGCTGTTAACCAATTTTATCGGTTGTTGCAACTATTAAGTAAATGACAATAATTAAAAGATAGTTAATGCAACCGCCACAATTCGATTGGTAACAAATTCGGTTGTAACAACAAATCTGTTTTTTCCGTTTCTTCAAACACGTACAAATTTTTAACTTAATTTTCTCACCAACAAAATTTAAGTATTTTTTTTCTTAAAATATCAATGGTGTTTTATATCTGCCAATTTTTAATGAAAAAAATTAAACAGAAAAACTAATATTTTTTCAGTTTTTTAACACAACAATATTTATAAATCTCCTGCTGTTATTTAAAACAAGCTGCATTTTTTTTTATTGGAAGAAAAAATAATAAAATTACAAACAGTTTTGCAGACTGCATATATTTTTCTCTATCAGTTAATACCATTTTTTTTTCTTTAGAGTTTTTCTAACAATGTTATGGCAATTTAAAATTATAAATAAGGTAGAAATATTTTGACATTTAAGATGACTACATACATATTTTTTTTCTGCATCACTTTTATTGTTCATTGTTGTGCCAACAAATAAATACGAGTAAAATTGCACTATTACTAGACACACTTCGACAGTATGACATTTGACACAATAAAACCATGTTTGGTTGAAATTATTTTGCTAAAATAGTTGTGTAATAAAGTAGATTTTTGGATTTTTTTTACAAAATTGTTTAAATGACAAGGTTTATATGCAAAAAAGGGCATTGTAAATATATTAAAAAAATTTTAGACTGGTTGGGGATATGTTTTTTTTTTTTTTTTTGTAAAAGTGTATATATTTAAAAATTATACTGCTCTGGTTTAACTTGAGTTAAGAGAAATGATAACCACAAATGTGGGAAATGTAGTAACAATTGTATTTTACATGCATGTCCTTTGACAGCTAGTATTGGTACTGGTATGATAGGTTCCCAAACAGTGAAAAATGAAAAAATGATATCACATAATTTTTAAAATACCCACACTGTGCAAACAGATTTTGTTAAAAATGCATTAACTTAACTAGTTCTGCAAATCTCACTACAGTATATGTTTCTTAAGTTTGAATCTAGAACTTTTCACTGCGTATCAAAGATATGTAAATTCAACCAATCCAATGATAAAAACATGTTTAGTACCCCACTGTGCAAACAGATTTAATTTAGGGAACTGATCCAATCCAATGATGACAACATATACAAGTAGGCTCCTCATATTTAAAGTTTCAAAACTTGGCAGCGGTTCCTAATCCTGTTGTGTGGATTGCCTTGTGGTTAGCTCTCTATACTCCGGGGATGGAAACATCTTTATTTAAAAAGTTTTTAACACACGAGAAAAGATTTGCAGTATATGTGGAATTAGTTCGATTTATTTTATGCCAATAAATTTTCCATGTTTCACTCCTTGTATTGGATTTTTAACTTTAAAAAAGGAATAAAAAATTCTTTGATAGCCGACATTTATTTTTCTACATTATCTTTTTTTTCCTAGAAATCCCTACAGTGACATCAGTTTAATGGTTTTTATCTCGGTATAAATAAATATTTTTTAACAAAATCATGATTCTTTTTTTAATGCATTTTACAATTTATTTACACTTGATAATTTTTCATACATTTTATGGTATCTGACTGGTTGTGATAATTATGAAAAGCAATTTGATACATTTTTTCTCACCCTACATAATTTTTGGTTTTTGCTTTTTTGCTTTTATAAATGAATAGTTTCAATGAAGAGTTTATCATTTATTTGAAACGAATTATTGAATGAAAATAAAACAATTAATAAAAAGGGAGGGGCGGGTGTTAGTTGGCAAAGCAAAATTCTGGAAAAAGAAGAAAACTTATTTATTTTCTTTGATAAGTAAATGAACATGAAATTAAATATTCTACTTACGTCTCTGCTTAGCACTTGTGGCGTTTTATTATTTGTTTATAAAAATAAAATTCTTAGAAATTTAATGGTTTCCTAATAGTGTGTAGGAACTTTTACTACAACAATACTTAGAAAACAATTAAACATTTAAATAGATAGTTAGAAGTTTTATATGTTGTTTAATGTTTACACATTTAGTTGGTTTTCCGAAGGTGTAACGGAAATTATTTAAAATTTGCCGTTAACATTTTTATGATCATTTAAAAGTTTTTTTTTTTTTTAACAATTATCAATAAAAATGTTTAAATAAAAATATTAACGATAAAGCCAGACAAAAAGGCGTCGTCTGGCTTAAAATATTGTTTAAGGAATAATTTTTTGTGGGAAAGTGTTAATGAACTAACCGAATTAACTTAACACATTTATTTTTCCATAATTGGATCTAGAAATGTCATAATTTGTAACTGTATTTGTATATTTTCATTGTAATATTAGCTAAGACTCGGCGTGTTTCGCCTCAGTAAAAATTATTTGTGTTATAATCATATTAATATTATAAATGTGAATGTAACTTTGTTTGTAGCGCTTTCACGCAAAAACTTTTAAACCGATCATCTTGAAACTTTTTACACAAATTCTTGGAGCTATTAGATGTAACACAGGATACTTTTTATTAAAAAAAAATTTTTATTTCTTACGAAAGATAAAAAAATTGTTTTTCAATGAGCATATTTACACTAGAACAATTTTTAAGCCGCACAATTTTTCTTATTTCCAAATTACACTAGACTAATTCATCTGGCATATAATGTATACGTGTACTCAGCTTTGTGTGTGTTAGTGTTTTTTTATTCATTTGAAGTCTGACTTTCGTTGTGCACATTACGAAACATAGTTGGCAGAAATATTACGAGAATAATAAGTGATGATGAATTGGCAATTATTTTAGGAGGAATTTCAAGTATAAGAAGCGAATTTACTGAATATTTTTGCAATGAGGGAAAATTTTAAACATCAATAAAAAAATTTTCAAATTGCTTCACAACTTATATACCTACTAATAAAAAAAACTTTAGCCAACATTTTTCAAAGTTTTTAATTTAATTGTGTATGTAACTTATTGATTCTCTTAGAACTTTTGTAGTTTTTAAAGTAAATTCTGAGAATTTTTATAATTAATCGTTAAAAATTTTGTGTTTTTTAAAAGATTTATTGACAAATTTAATCAATTAACAATTAATAAACATAAACCGCCTTATTTACAAAAAATATTTTCTGTTTATAAATAAAATAAAAAAATATTAAATACCTATACAAAAAATTAAAAATGAATTGGAATGTTTCATACTGTTTTCTTAAAAAATAAATACATAAAGTTTGTTCATGATCACTCGACAATAGCTAACCAACGACTAAATACGGTCTGTAAAAAAGAAAACACAGAACCTGTGTATTCGTAAGTGTGTATGTATTAGTTATGTGCTGCTAATGCGGGTTTAAGGCTGGTTGAAAAATTGTGCCAACAAAAAACCGCTCTCTTCACACCTCTCACCTAAAAACTAGCATAGCATAGCATAGCACTGGTCACTAAAAAAAACTGTTCCGACAGCGATTGATGATGTTCTAAGCTAATGTACACAACATTGCCCTCCTTCGTCGGTTAGCAGAAACATCGGCGAAGTAAAACAATTAATAAAATGCCTGCCAATACAGCTTAACAAAGTTAATGCGTCTACCTAACACCGGAGACGCCACAACACTGCTATAAAAATTAACATAACGCGCAAAGCAGAGTTGTAAAAGAGTTAAGCCTTCTACATTTTCAACATCTATCTTCTCTACTCTATCCCTCTCTCTGAGTTCCGGCACAATGCACTGCATACGTAGGGGTCATGCCCTGAGTGCTGGTCCTAATTAAAAAAAAAAAAAAAAAAAAAAAAAAGGCGAGCGAAGCCGCGGGAAAAAGCTAGTAAAAAATAAAACTTGAAATAAAATGTATTTTAATTATATTCGTTCTACATATGAAAATTAATATTTATTTCCTGTCTTGGGTCGTTTATTTTATTAGTTCCCACGATATAACAAAATTATTGTGTGGAAAGTGCCACGCCCACTTTTCTTATTTATCTATTTTTTTAATTATATAAAAATTGGATATGCGCACAATATTTTAACTATTTAGATGCTATAGTTCCCCCAATACGCCCACTTGGCCGATTTTAATAAATTTTCTTTTTATATATTTCGCTGCATTAGTTCCCTATATAAAACAAAATATACAGTTTTTTCATATGGAAAGTACCACGCCCACTAAGTGTTTTCTTATTATTTTCCTCTAAAATAATGCCATAAATCAAATTCACAAAATCCCAGGTCATTTACTTCATTAGTTTCTAAGATCTATCAAAATTACTTTGTGGGAGTTTTCACGCCCACTTTAAACATTTTTAATTTTGTTTTTATATAGAAGCAATGAGCTACGTTCACAAAATATCAAGAAGTTCCTTTATATGGGAAGTGCCGCGCCCACTAAGTTTTTCTTGGTTATATCTTCTAATATATAAAAATCTCGTGTCACGATGTTTGTTATCGTACTCCTCCGAAACGGCTCTACCGATTTTAATGAAATTTTTTATGAATATTTGGTAGGTATGAGATTAGGTTTTAAAGTATTTTTTAAACCGCTAGGGGCACGAGGAGGGGAGGGCGGTGGCAATTCCTGTATTAACTAAACTATTAACCCAATTCGTATTTCAAACAGAACAAAATTATTTTTGTTGTTGAATGAATATGGCGCTATGTCCTGCCTTATTTACGAGAAGCGTCGCATCATATTAACAGAAAGATGGCGCTACATCCGTCTCATTCTCCTTCGTATTTCATGTAGAACAACATTTTTTATGTTGTTGAATGAAATATGGTGCTACGTCCGCCTATCAAAATTGGTAAAATGGGTTAATGAGTGGGGAGAATGTTCTCCCATATAAGAAAATAGCTTCCGGGCGAAGCCGAGACAATCATCTAGTTTCTATATAATAATGGCCAAAATCAGAGAGGAACTACTCCCAAAATACCTCAAGTAATTCACTGTATTAGTTCCTAAGATATATCAAAATTATTGCGTGGGAGGTGCCACGCCCACTTGCAAAATTTTTAATCATTTTTTTTATTAACAATGGGCTACGCTCACAGTATTTTAAATTCTTAACTGCATTATATCCATAAATATCAGCACATAAAAAGTTCCGTTATATAGGAAGTGCCACGCCCATTTAAGATATCAGAAATATAACTATCCTATTGTTCCTTTCTGAACATCGCTAAAATTGTGTGAAATATTTAGTTTCACTGGTTTAGGAGTCCATTGCTATCAAAGAGACAAACATATACTTTTATATTGTATAATATATAGATTGTACTTGTTATATGAGTAACAGCACCAAGAACATATATTCCTCTTGGAAAATCATACATAAGATTTTAAACATTTTTGTGGTAACTTCCAACTAATTAAATCAATCTTCGTCTATCTATCTATTTTATAAATACTTTTAGGTTTAATAAAAAATTAAATTTACTTCGTTTCTATTCAACAGCACCATATTAAAATTAACTCCACATTAGCTTTCCTTACTTAACAATTATAAATTCAAATACTTTCTATAATTTATAGAACTTATTTATAAAAAAAAAAAACAAAGAAGAAAGAAAAAAACTATTAACAGCTTATAAAAATTGCAATAAAGAAAAGGAAATCACTTACAAATAATTTCCGGGAACAAAAGCAAAAACTCAATCGTATTAAAAGAAGCGATTACCAACAACAGAAAATCCATCATTACTAAATAAGACCATAAAAAAAGAAATAAATAATATATATACAATCATATATAGAATTATAGGAAAACAGAAAAATAAAAATCAATATCCAGATACAAGTACAGTTTGAAAAATTTACAAAAAACAAAATCAAAACGCAATCGTTATCACAAGAGCTGTGATATTCATATTGACCCAAATAAAATAATGACTTTATTTTCTATATCTTCCAGCACTTGTTATATAAGAGAAGGAATAAGAAAGAAAAAATAAAACTTGCAGCACCAATGAATTATTAAGAGAACTTTTATAAATAAATAAATAAATTTTATTATTTGAAATTTAGTAAATATGTCGCCTGTGTGTCTGGCTGTGGCAATTCGATTCAAATCGTAATACGATTATGTATTTTCTTTCTAGTTCAACTTTAATAGTTTTAACGGAAGTATTTGAAAAAAAAATAATACTTAATCCATTTTTTGTTTTGATTTCAAGTATTCCAAAAATTGTGATTGGTGAGCAGGAGTCTTTCAGTCTTAATTAAAATAGTGCTAAAATTTTTTATGCATTATTAGAAAAGGAAAGTATTTGGGTGGTTATATATTTAGTAAATTACTGAAAATTAAAAAAAAAAATACTAGCACTCAATTAAAGTTCTCATCCGAATTTAGAGCTTTTGTTGGCTACAACTTTGATTTCATAAAAAAATTTATATATTCTCATAAAAATCTCTTAATCTAGAGAAGATTTCTTTCTAAATTCCAAATATTATATTATTTAACAAATTGTGTTGGAATTTCTTTAAATCTGATATTGTTGATAGTTTTAATAATTATTTTCTCCAAACAATTATTGGTTTATTGTTTTCTGTTTTTTTGTATTTTTGTTTTTGGAACGGAAATTCATTAAAAACAACCACACACATTGTTAATAATAAATGAATATAGTTGATTATTTGAATGGTGCACATGATGGATATGAAATTTTTTGTGGTGGTGGTTAGTTGTTTGGTTGGCTTAAATATTTCATTGTGGCAATAAAATTTCTAATTAATTTTAGATGAAAAAAAAGAAAATGAAAAAATCAAAGTTATAAAGACGTAAAAAATTACGTTTATTCTTATTTCTTTCTTTAAGCAAAAAAAAGAAACATTTTAACCAAATCACGTACATATTTTTGAGGTTTTTCCTGTTAACTGAACAACTAACTGATGATTACTTTGAAAATGCATACGTATAAATGAATATTAAACAACAAAAACAAGCTTAAATAGCAAAACTTTTTGTTTGTAACTTAGCGGCCCCTGCATTTCTATACAAGAAAAAAAACTTTTCAAATTGTTATCGCAAGCTTAAGTAGACGGTGCGCATCAATATGACAAGGTAATTTAATTGTTGTGATCTGTAGAAATCATATTTCGATTTTCCGCACTTGTTATGAAAGAGGATGAGTCATGCATGCTCGCATAAATACTGTGCACATGCTCATGAGTAATAATTGTTTACTTTTACCTTTGCTTATTGCACATAAACGTGCAACTAGTTGGTGCACACGTACACGAGCATGATTAAATATATTAAATTGATTTATATTAAATGTTATATTTTATGTGTGTTTTTTTTTTTAATCTTTTTAGAATTATCTCAAAATATTTTCCAATTTTTGATAAAAACTTGATTGCTTTTTAAATTATTTAAAGAAAAAAGACATGTGGCACTCGGGGACTACCGCGCTAAAGCTATTTCATAGCATTTTTTATCAACTTATGAAATTATATTATTAGCATACTTTAGGGGTTAAAATACATTGGGGATTTAAATACTTAAAAAATAAATACTTAAATACTTAAGAGACAAACTTAGTGTCAGGTTTTTTCGTTTCAAAAACAAAAGACTTAAGAAACAAACTTAGTATTAGGTTTTATCGTTTCAAAAACAAAAGACTTAAGAAACAAACTTAGTGTCAGGTTTTTTCGTTTCAAAAACAAAAGACTTAAGAAACAAACGTTTCAAAATTTCTTGATTCGGTCGCCTCAAAGCCCGCGATAGAAGCTATACTTAAGCTTAAAAAAATTTTTTATTAAAAAAAAATTTCTAACCATTTAAAACCGCTTATTATTTGTGATGTTCCCTAAGTTTTATGTTGAGAACATTTAATTTATTATTTGATAGTTAAAAAAATTTTTTATATGCATTTCATTGGTGTTTTGCCAAATCATCAGTAGACTTTAAAAATATTTTTCAAAAGCTGCAAAACCTGTACAAACTTTTAAATGTCATTTAAAAATTAACAAATAATTTTTGAAAAATTACAAATAGAATAAAAATAAGTTCTTGTATAAGATAAGAGGTTTATAAATGTTTAACAGTACGGCTAAAGTCTACTGATGATTTAGTAAAGCACCAATTAAGAATTTTGACAGCGTAGATAATGAATTCGCCGTTTACATAAACAAAATGCCTGTTGTTTGCTTTGTTGTTGTATTATTGTAGTCGTAATGAATTTGCCTTTTGCACAAAAATTACATTAATGATGCCAGAAAATATGTAACAAATTTTACAGTGTGGTAATGCATCCACCTTATAATTAATTCGCCTTGAATGAAAATATGTGTTTGTGTAACTGATCTGCTGGCAGATTGTGAACGTTTTTCCACTTGCCGCCGTCAAAAAAAAATAATTCAGCTCATGTTACCGTCAACAGCTGCTTTTGATTATAATTATTTCAGCAACTTCGTATAGATAAAAAAAAGTTGAAAATTTTAATTGATAATGGAAATTTTAGAAAATATACAGGAAATTTTTTTTTTCTTTATTAACAAATAAAAACCATTTACATTTAAGCCAAAATGCAAACGTATGCGCAATAATCCTACTAAAAATGGAGTGTTGTTAAATGTTTATCAGCTGGCACAATTATTGACAAAGCACACTTATTTATGACGGGGTGTTCACACTTGTCATATTTTGGTGTGCTATTATTTTATGACATATGACTTATGACTACAGTCTGAACACATCAATTGTTAATTTGAATAAAGGCCTGTCTTTACAGTCATCCCATATAGAATCCATGACTTCTGCCCTAGAAATTGCATACCGCGTAGGGTCAGGATCAAGATTTAAAATTTTTCTCTTAGGAAGACCACTAAACCTTTTTCACTGTTATTGTTTTTAATCACGTTTAGTTCCCATGTTTAGATGTGCCAGCATAATTTCTATTTTGATCTACAATTTCCCAGTTGCTATCAGAAGAGCATAAAGATAAATTTGTGTCATAATCGTGGTACGAAGCCGATGGGCTCAAATTCGGCTTGCAGTCGCCGCCTAAGAAAATTCATCAGCCGCAGACGCAGCCGCCGCAGATCCACCAGCTCATATCGGTTTACGGCTGAGCCGAACATTTTTGAAATTTTGCAACTATTGTTTATACAGTGGCTTAAATATCAAATTTTTTCTTTTTGTTATGATTTGTTCATATTTTTGTGATTCAACATCACATGGCTTAGCAGTGCCTGCTGGGTACATACTACTTGAATTTAATGTTTACCAAAGAAAATTATTTATACTTAATTGCTGGAATAAAATGCTTTATTTGTAAAATGGAGGTTTATTTTTGTTTTGCCTTATATAAAATATATTCCAGCAATTTGCCCGCCGGTATATTTTTTGTCAGCCGACAATTTTTTATATGGAAAAAAAACAAAATTCTATTTCTGTTATTTTATTGGATATTTTGGATCGTAGTATACCAAATGCGCAATATTTGTCAGAAATCACAATCTGTAAAAAGATCAAAATGTTTTATATTTTGTACCTAAAATATTCATTAAAAAATATCTGTACTGAAGATTCAAAATAGGCTTCTTTGAATTAAAAAAAAAAAAAAATTAGGCAGGAATAGTGCTAAATACACTTTTTTTTTTGATAACGGTGTTCTTTAAGTTTCAAAAATAACTCTATAGTTTTTTGTCTGCACAAATAATGCTACCTTATTAATGTCATGCGCATGCTATAAATATTTCTAATACTAAATATCGAGAAAAAAAATTAAATTTGTTGTCACATTTCACACAATAATTTTGGTTTGTATTGTTGTTTATTTCCGTTTTGTTAGTAATATTTCCAACTTTATGGTTAACCTGTTGCATACGAAAAGTCAAAAGTTTTGATAAAATTTATGGAAAAAAAAGAACACCCAAAATTAAATATTTTTTTTTTATTAAGTTTTGGGTTTTTATAAATTTGATGCAGTTTGGGTTTTTGTAATCCAATTCTTTTCCTATGCAACACCATCTACCGTTTCATTCATACAAACGATAACTAGTTGGCTTCATGTATTTTCTGTTGTAGCATGTACGAGTATTTTTATTTTTTTTCTAATAATTATCATCATCATTCATAATTTGTTTGTGGTCGTTTCGTTATTAATTTTAATAATGAAGACCACTTTTAGTGATTTTGATAGTTTTTCATCACAAATTTGAGAGAGATATTTAAATTTTATGCCGTTTTAATGATTAAAGAATTGGTGGGAATATATTTTCTTTTTTGAACTTTTGTGTTACAAATACCAATTGTTGCTTTTTGACTGTAAATTAAAAAAGTAGCTAAGGCTGAACCATCACCAACGAAAGACAAAACGTTTTGGTCTTTTAAATCAAAGACACTAGTTTGATGCGAACGCATACAAAAAAAAATCATGCTGTAACATTAAAAGACAACCGTTAAGCAAACAGCAATGTCTTTTTTCGGTTTTTTCGACTTGTCTTAATTGGCGCGGATTAGATTATAAGAAAGCATGCAATTATTTGCAACGATGTTCGCTTCAGTCTATTTAGTTTTACTCTGTGTGTTTATGTGTATGTTTAATCGCACCACATGTATTTTCTGCAACCAATGAATGCTATGGCGCAGTAAGTCAAACAGACAGTTTTGCGGTTAGTTTGTTCGATGTAGGTTGTCGCATAAGAACTAATGTTCTGTTGTCGTATAAGTCGAAAAAACTGTTTTGTTTTACATCGGTGTGGGTTCAGGCTAAGTGGCTGTGCACATATTACGTAATGCTCCGGGGGGTTAAAGATTTGTTACGGATTGGAAATTTTGCACTGAAAAATTATTAAAAAGCGTTAAAATCTCTGAAATCAGCGATACGTAATATGTGCATGGCCCCTAAGTAAACTTTTTGGGGAGAATAGTAAAGCTGTTGTTGTTTCACTGTTGCGTGATCTTGGTCTGCCGTCAACAGCTGAAAGTGAAAGAGTGCTTCTGAGATCAGTTGAAAGTATTTAATATACACTTTAAATATTAAATGTTGCATTGTAAGTTAGAAATAAAGCTTAAAACGTTTTTGGAGCTCAAACAATTTATTAAAGGATATCAACACAAACTTTCGGATATTTTGGAATAACAAATTCCTTTCTCCTCCTACACATCCGCGCATCTATCAAATATATATATACATATGTATATATATATATATATATGATTAAATTGTTACTTCAATTTTCTGCCAACAAATCTTTTTTAAGTACATAATAGCTTTTAGTTGGCACAACATAATCAAAGCATATTCGAGTATATTTTTCTTTTACGTTCGCATTTAAAAAAAAAAATAAATGTTCAGTTAAAAGCTGAAAAGTCTTGATTTGATTTATTTCGCATTATATTGTGAAACATGTTTCATTTATACAAATTTTTTTCAGTCTATGCTAATGGACCTTGACATATCAACTGCAATTCGTATTCGTATCAATTAAATTAAATTTATTGCAAAAAAATATATATAAAAATATATTTATTTCTATTTAATTTTTTTTTATAAATTTTATTTGTTTAAATGGATTTAGTAGCGAAAATTACAAAATCTACACAAAAATATCACACAAATAGTTGCTTTCATATAAAAATAGTTACAAATCGATTGCAAAGTTGTGGTTGATTATCTTGTGAACGAAATCACCAATAAATAAATATTTTTTTACAAAAATACAGAAAACGACAACATAAATGCTGTAAATAAATCACAGATTAAAAGCATTATAACACATATATAGTAGACGACATACGTACAGAACTGAAACATTGAAAATATGTAGAACATATGCTGCTGCATGCAACACATATAATAAAGTGCCGCAACTGTAGAACAGTTTATATTTCACACGTTTTTTTACTTGTTGTACTTTTTGTTCTCTTATTGTCTGTAATATGTGTGAAAGATCTTTTTAAAAGCAAGAAAAATAAAGAAAAAACTAAATAAAAAATTAACAACAAAAATATCAACAAATATCGAGGAAAATATCTTTAAAAGATGCTTTTCCAATGACTATCATCATAGCCATTCATCAAAGTATAAATGCCGTCTTGTCTAAGTATTGGAAACTTTTCTGCCTCGGTCTCCTCTGCCTTTGACTCAATTGTAAAATTCTGCTATTTTTATGTTTAGAAAAGCCTACGAGTACACATTTCAGTACAGTGTTGAAATGTCTGCTTGTATTGAGTGTTAAAAGATTTGTAATTTTAAAATGTTTCTGTTGCAGTTTGGAAGTTTGACGATGATTATGATGATGCTGATGTTGATGTTGATAAATACAGAGAGCGATCACATGCATATTAATGTGTCCATGTATAAAATTCGTATAACACAAACTACATAAATCTTATAGAATACAAAGTGTTTTGCTTAAAGATCAATTCTTTAGGAAAATCGATTCCCGAAATATTTCATTTAAATCTACAGTTAACCCTCATAAAGCCGGGCGAAAAAAAAGAAATTCAAAATTACCACAAACAAAATTTATTTTAAGAATGTCAATACAAGTATGTTCCACCAGAAGCGGTGCAACACTGCTATAATTGATCTCTTTTCCCGATTTTTAGTACCTGTGATCTTTTCACTAAGTTACTGACTTTTGTTTTTATTTTCATTTCTTTTATATTTGTATTACAAATCTCATTAAATTTAATGAATACGGCTGATATGCTTTAAATAAAGGCAGCTTAAACTTCTGCGCCTCTCTCTCTCTGTTTCTTTATAAATCTTAAGCAAGTCTTTTGTTGTTATAACACATATTCCTAAGCAGGTGGTAACTTTTGGACGTAAATTTCATGTTATTGTGGAGTCAACTGTATACAAAGGTCAGTGCAACAAATTCTCTTCAAAATCTTGATCACAAGGAATATTCAAACTCTTTTTATTATAATTGTGAAATACGCGTGCATCGTTCTAGGGGATATTCCACAATTCAAAAACTTGTTTGTTCCCATACGATGGAGCAATCATGTCTGCCATATTCTCCGGATCTTAATGTAATTGGAAGATGTCTGGAGTAGCGTTGGTAATTTCTACAATTTCAATAGAATATCAGTTGCATATACTATATATCGGTTACCGCTACCCATATTCTATGGATCCAAACAACATTCCATGATTATAACTATAATAAGAAAATTGTAACCAACACACGGTTGTGACAGTTCTTAAATTGGTTGGGTCTACCTAATGCAATATTTTGCTGCTACTAAATGCCAAAATGGCGTGCACAACTGAATAATTGGTAATGACTATGGCGCATATTCATAAATTATCACTAAGTGGTAACGTTTTTAAGTATCAATTTAAGTTATTCACAGTTGGTTACTTTCAGCAAGAGAAGTTTCCACTTAATTATGGGTACAGCTGTCACTAAATGCCAACTAACTAACACCCAATTCACGTGATGACTTTTGCCACGTTGTTTTTACTGAATTCTCTTTTGAAGTTGCTACCAAAATCTTTGTGTGTTCAGACGATGTCTTTTAGTTTCATGTCTTTTTTCCCATTTTTATTTTGAAATAATGTAAGTAACAAAGATAAATAACAAAAAAAAATAAATGAAAAATAATGAAAAGTAAGAAAGAGAAATGGAAGAAAAGTCTTGAAAAACACAAATCAAGACTTTTTGCTTACCCCTCTTTCTTCCCTACACCGCTCACCAACAAGCAAAAAGAGACGTCGAAAAAGCGACGTCGCAAAAGTCATCATGTGGTACATTCAAAGAACTGCTGATGATTGCTGATTGCGTCCATTTTTATTGCGTCTAAAAAACATCAATACAAAAAATAAAATAAACTAAAAATGTGTTTTTGGTCAACAAAATTCTGTTGAATAATTTCATTTTTACACGCCGTTGTTACGAGTATAATTGACTTATTTACAAACTTTAAACAAAAAAATTACTTTTTTTAGAAATTATATGCATTTTTTAAAGAACAAAAATTGTTTTAAATAGCTTTATAATCTTTTTAATTAATAATTTACTGTAATCGTTTAAAATATTATCGATATTATGTTTTCTCTACTTGCCAATGTGCAGGGTTGTATTTATTTTACCATCTGAGAGCAGTTCCTACGCTAGTTATGAGTTGTAAATAAGATATAGAACTATCTATTAACTATTTTTTAGTTACTGTTTTATTAGTTCCGACTTTGGTTATGATTTCTGAATATGCGCCTATGGTTTTGTTGATACTCCTAACCAATTATTCGGTTGGCATAACCAATTATATCAAAATAATATCAATTCAATTGTGTTCCAGGATAAAAATGAGCGTCAATAATCCCGATAAGCTTTCGTTGAAAATTTCATGGTTTTAATTAATTTTATCGGTTGCCGCATCTATAAACTCAGTGCTACTACACGAAAGTTGTAGCAACCGAATTGATAGTTAGTGCAACCGGCAAAACTCGATTGGCAACAAATTCGGTTGCCACAACTAATCTGTTTATTCAATACTTTCAAAAGGTAAGCTTTAGGCAGGGTTGTAGATGATTTATAACTTAATTGAAGATCGACTGTTAAGTTTTCAGTGGATTTAGATCAAAAAATAAAACTCTGAAAGTATTTAATAATTATTTTTTAGTATTAAGTACCCGAATAAAATAGCAAATACTCTTTACACAGTACTCAATAATTTGGTAGCATTACTCTGGAGGTGGATTGTTAGAAATGTATTTACTTTAACGTCACAGTGTCTAACCGAACTTTTACAGTAAATTACAAAATATTCTAAGTGTTGTTCGGCAAACAAGATATTAAATTAGATGAATTCTATTAATAGTAAAAAATAAGAAAAATTGAGTATTTGTTAGTTTGTATGTTTGTTTCACTTCATCGCGAAAGAAGTAAATATAAAAAGATTTTGATGCAATTTGGTAGACCAAAAGCCTAAGCTCAATACATCGATGGCTGTTTTTATAGGACCAACAGTCAGGGAATGATTCTCAATTATACCATGAATTTTGCCAGAACAACAGAGAAAGGGATTCGGTATAGAAGTTAAATGTTGAAAATGTAGAAAATGGTGTTTTGTTAATTTTATTGCATTTTCTTGTAGCGCCTCTGGTATTAAGTAGGCACATTAAATTTCTTAATCCGTGTGAGCAGTCAATTTTTAATTGTTTTACTTCGCCGAAATTTCAGCTACTCGACGAAGGAGGGCGATGTTGTGTACATTAAATGTTGATGGTGATTGACTTGCGTTTGAACTTAGCTCCTAGGATAGCTTTGTAGTCAACGGTGTAACCATTTTAGCAAACAACACCATTAAGAAAAATTTTTACTTTTTGTTAAAAATAAAGCACACTATTGTTAATGCAAGTAAAAAAAATTCAAGACAAATGATACAATTGTCGAATCGTTAAAAGTGATTGGATTGCTTTACAGTTCCTCTCTGTGGAGATTATCATTCACTAAAAACAATTTCAATGACTTGCATTTGACGACACCATGAGAAAACCAAATTATCTCTGTATGAACTGTTTAGCATGTTTTCAACAGAATCGTTTGTCAAAGAAAAATTGCTGCAACTTAAGACGACGGCAGTGTGTTGGTTAAAGCAATTGTTGCTTGTTTCTCAAAAGTGTTACAAAAATTTGTTCGTACAACCATTAACACATTTTTCAAAAATACAGACACCTTGTTCAGCAAAATATTTTCCAATATGTAACAAGAAATTTTGTTTGTAGTAGTTGTGTTTTTTGCTTAAAATTTAAAATTATCAGTTTCGAAAATTGTCTGGTAATTTTAATGGTCAATAACTTTTGGCAGTTTATTTATTTATCTATTTAATTTTTCTATGACCAACTCCAAAAGAGTGTTGGTGTTGGTGTTGATATTTTTTCATGATATTGTTAATGTTTCATTTTTACAATATTGTAAATAAATTATTTAATCTAAAAAGCAATTTTTTCTTATAAATTTTTTATATGTTGTACTAAATGTTGCCTGCTGTTGATTTACTGACCCATATTCGATTTATAAATATTTAAAATTTTAATGAATTAATTTTTCAAATCGATTGCCATGAAAATACAGAAAAAAAAACACGTCAGCATCAACAGCTAATTTAATTTTAATTTCATCATACCGACTCACAGGCATGTCAAGCAATGATTTTTTTTTTAATATTGATTTGAATTGATTTTGTAGCATTTTTTTATGAACGTGTTGTTTACAAGATGCTTTTAGTTTGGTATTTAAATTGTTTGAGTGGGGATGTTGCAATTTCATGATAATTAAATTTGTTTGTTGGTATTTTGTTTTTATGGAAATTGTTATGAAAATTAATGTTGTTTTATAAGTTGAACAAATGCTGATATGTAGAGATAATGACACTGAAATATGTCCGATTAAAGGAGATTAGAACACATCTTGGTGTTTGTTGAATGTCATAAATTGAAAATAAAAATAATTGATAAAAAAATTAGGTCATAAGAAAGTTTTCGTTAATATTTTTCTTTCAGTTAGTAAATAGATTTAATTAGAAAAAAAAAAACAGATTTTAATGTCCCCTTTGTAGAAGATCAAAAAATAAAATTAATTGTGAGATAATGATGATCATATCTTCGGCATAACATCTGTTTCATACAATTTCAATTCAATTATGATTCCTTTAAATTTTTATACATTTCACCATTATCACCAGCAATATTTTACCTACCAAGAACTTTCATTAAAATTCAACATTCCTTCATTCATTCATCCATATATTTCGATTTGTTTATCTCTTAGTGCCACCAACAAGTTCCATTAGTCGAAAGCACAAATCGTTTTTATACTCGAACTCATACTCGACAGTCATACTGACAAATATATTAACGTGTTACTTTGTGCCTTACAAATGGCGAATCCTTAAGCCTTAAGGATTGTTTTATAAAAGCCAATGTGTGTGCGTGAGCTGATGTTTCTTATTTACTTGATTTTTTGTTTTTTTTTAATTCTTACTCCATAAACACGCACACACTCACACGCACGCATGTTTAGCCAAACAAAAAGTAAAAAATGAATCTAAAAGAAAAGTTAAAGGATAAAAAAGTGCAAGAACATCTGGTCTAAAGTAAAGTTGTTCTGGATAACTGCATGTTGTAATGCATTTGAATGGTTCGCAGAGCTTGATTGGTTAGTTGGTTGGCTTCTGATGCTCTACAGTCAGTACACGTTCAAAGAGGCTGACTTCCAAAACGTCAAGTGCTTTGTGTTTGACCAAAGCATCACATTTCATAACGCCGCAGTACAATAGTTATATAATGTATACAAAACGCCGCCGCAAAGTATTTTTAACGCAGTAAGAGAGCAAACAAGGCATCGGTTTTATAGTTGTTGCATTGTTTCCGAACTTTGCATATGTATGTGATTTAAATACAGTAGCAATACTGTATACAAACATTGTATACGAACGTTTTGGAAGTCAGCCAGACTTGCTCGTCTTTAGTGAGGCCTCCGTTAACAACACCTCCATGGTCTGAAAGGTTGTTTAACAGCTGAGAACAAACCATATTTTGAACCATTTTCAGTTCTTCTAAGCTGTAGCTTATAAAATGATTTAGCACTAATTCAACTTTTATGTGAAATTAATCGGGCATAATTTATTTTTCACATAAAATATCAAAGCTCGTTGTGTTTATTTAATGCCGCCATACAAAAAGACGGAGTATCTAATTTTTTTAATTAGTTTGCTGATTTTGATATTTAGTTTAGATAGAAAATTCGGAACGAAATTCAAGTTTTTGGAATCTACTTTCAATTAGCGAAATTGAGTTCAAATATCAGAAATTAATTTTTTTAATGTTCTATCCAAAAATATTGAAATAATTTTTTTTTTCCAAAGTCTTATTTCTTGTCCTGCCGTATGCTACGCAATTCCTAAAGTTTTCAAAGTTGAATAATAGTAAGGACATCTCCAAAATTAATATGAAAACAATTTCTGGAGAAGAGTAGTGACTACAACTTGTTTATAGTGCAATATCGCTGTAACTCCCCATTTTTCCATAATGAATAATAGGCCGACTTCCTAAACGCATGTTGCATAGCTCAATTTGAAAAACTGCGTATGCAATGCAAAGCATGTTGTAGCAGCAACCTTGCATTGCGGAAAAATGCTTTGAATAAAAATGGCGTTAAGGAATGCTCCTATGTATTTTTTTCACTGTAACAACAGTTGTTTATAAAAATATAAAATAAAATTAAAAAAATTAATCTTAATATATATGTATAACCGAATGTGTGTTTGTTTACGAGTATTTGTTTGTTTGTTTGTGTGTTTGTTTGTTCCTTATAGGAGGCCAACCCTTGGACCGATCTTCCTGAAATTTTCACAGTATTTAACTGGAACTCTCGAATTATAGGCTATATGAAATTTTGATTGGACAAAGAGGCGTGTCACCGCCCATATAACCCAAAAATTTAAATCGCCATATTTTGGGCATGTTTTGACCTACATCGATGATATTTGGTATATATGGTATTGGCATAATTTGGAATACGTACCAGGAGAAAAGTGGGTGGGACCACGCCCCTTTTTTAGGAAAACCAAACCCTTGGACCGATCTCCCTGAAATTTTCACAGCATGTTACTGTGACTCTAGAATGAATAATATGCTATATGAAGTTTTGATTGGACAAAGAGGAGTGGCACAGCCCATATAACCCAAATATTTAAATCGCCATACTTTGGGCATTTTTTGACCTACGTCGATGATATTAGGTACATATGGTATTGGCATAATTTGGAATACGTACCGGGAGAAAAGTGGGTGGGACCACGCCCCTTTTTAGGAAAAATCGTAATATGTTCTTAACTACTGGACCGATCGTCACTAAATTTTCACAATAGGACATATAAATACTTTTAATTTTATTTTATAACGAGGGGGTAGCGAAGCATACCGGGATAGGCTAGTAAACAATATAAAAATAAATAAAAAAGTTACTTACTCCGCCATTGTCTACGTCTCCAACGCCTACATACCAAATAAAATAGATGGAATAATTTGACAGCTGATTCTCATTAAACTGAGTTGCCGACAGATTAGGAACATTAGGCAATGCCAACAATTTTAGGTATGCGTTTAGGAAGAGTCTACATTGTAAATATGCATTGCAACTTGCATTTAGGAAGTCGGCCATAATGTTCATTTCAAATAAGATGCATCAACTTTCGCTACGACAGTTTAGTGTTTAACACCTTGCTCTGTTAAATTGGCTCGACTAAAATTATGGTTCTAATCTGCGCTAGTTAAAAATTTTCTTCACACACATAATTTTCGTTAAAATGTAGCTCAAGAAAAATTTTATATTGCCCACAAAGTAATCCGCAATTGATGTGTTTCTTTATTTAGTGTGGATTTAACTTAATGCACAACAAAGAATGGAGTAAAATTCTTTGGATTTAAAAATTTCATTCAAGAAATATTTCGCTTACTCGTGTTGTAGTATCTTTTTATATATTTCAGCAATAAAACACATTGATGAAAAAAAAAACAACACAAACCAATCAGATCAATAAACTATTGGCTTTAAAAAAAATGAAAGAAAAAAACCTAAAAGAAAACAACAAAACTTAAAAAAATAACAAATAAAAAACATTGAACTTAAAAAAAGATTTACTTTTCTTATGGGGGTCATATAAAGTGTTGTTGGCTTTTTATTTTTATTTCATTTGTGCAACAAAAAAATACTTTTGTTGCTGCTGCTGCGAATTGGCAAGAAAACGAAATTGCTTTATAATTACTCAAGGTTTTAGAAGACAGCAAAAAAAAAAAAAAAGGTTTACTTACGGTTTCAAACACTTAACAAAACTTCCGATAACTAAAAGAAAATTCTGGTAAATTAGTTAGCTTACATTCCTCTTACTTTGTTAACTTAAATAACTTGAATTTTTTTTTTAATTCTATTTCAGTACTTAGTATTATTTACTGTATTTAAAAATCACAGAATCACAATTTGCAATTATGTTACAGGTGCAAAATTTATGATGATGGTTAAATGTGATAATGCCAAAAGCTATTTCTCAAAATATATCGTTTATTTGTGTTCATTCTCTTTCTTGGCAAGTGAAAGATTTATCCTTAAAATTTACTTAAAAAAAAACTTAAAGAATTCCCTTTAACAAAATACTAATTAATTTAGCAATAAATCAATGCAACAAACAGGAACAACACAAACAAACAAAAAATAAAAATAAGCAACATTATTTTAAGGAATCGGTCGAAACATGTCAATGTTTTTGTTTTAAGAATTTATTTTTTATATTTTTTTTTTTTTGTAAAAGTCACGAAATCCAAACAAACAACAGATGTGCAGCAAAAGACAGACGTTGTTTAGTGTGTGCGAAAAGCGCACAAAAGTTATTGAAAAAGTGAAAAAAGTTATATTAAAAAACATAGAATATGTGCATAAATACATGTCTATTTATGTACATATGTACGAGGTTTGTTAAAAAAAGGTGAATTTTGAATTTTTGCGGGCTGTGTACATTCGTTAGTCATATGTTGGCATTATCACCCATTTGGATTAATAGTTTGTTGTTGACAACTGAAAAGGTTAGTCACATTTGTGTGTGTTCTTCGATTATTGATTTTTTCGGTCTTGGCTCATCTGGCCGCTTCCATTGGAATGATTGGGCATTGGTTTCGACGTTGTCACCACTTATGACCCTTTTCAGCAAACTTGGATCGTCATTGATTTCATTCAACAACTCCTGAGCGATACTAATGCGACGTTGCTTTTGCCCATAATATAGCAATTTTGGAACAAACTTTGCTGCCACACGTTTCATGCCCAAAACATTTGAGAAAAGTGCATGGCATGAGCCGATTGATATGCCAACATCCTCAGCAACTTCCCTACTAGTGATTCGACGTTTATCCAGAACAATTTTTTTCACTGTTTCAGTGTTTTCTTCACTTGTTGACGTGGTTGCAACTCCAGGACGCTCATCGTCATCAATATCTTCTCGGCCTTCTGTAAAAAAGCCTGCCCTCGTGCTTTGGCAGCACAAATTTTGTTGCGTTGCTAATCAGTTTCACAATGGACACTCTCTCTACAAAAACCCCTACCTATTCGTTTACAAAAAACACAAGAACGCAAGAAATTTGTTTTCTTATTTATTTTTGTTACACACACATCACACACAGTTTTGATTTGAAAATTTCCGTTGAAGTTTTAAGTTAAATCTTAAAGAAGAACAGTAATGAAATCAGCATCATGTAAAATACAATATCATCATGCATGCATAAGTTTGTTTTAAGTTTTCATATAAAGTTTATTATTTTTTTTTTTTTTGGCAAAACTTTTAGTTGTTCGGTCTCTCTCGCTCTCTCTCTCTCTCTCTGCATTGTTCTATTGTTTTATATCATTTACTTTTCATAGAGTTTTAACTTTTTTTGCACAGCACATGAAGTTGTTTTTAAGAAAGTTTTTTTTTTTTTTTGTCTTTGTGTGTGAAATGTTTCTTTGCTTGTTTTAAGTGTCACAGATTTCTGTCCTCATCTTCTACCGCTTGCAACTTCCTTGGCATTATGCCCAAATACATATTGAATGAGTTGTTTACACCATGCAACAGTACACAACCAGCAACATAATGAACAGTTTTTGTTTGTGGTTTAATTCATTTTGTTCAGTAGCAACAATGCCGAGAGAAAAAAACCCACAAAGTCAGCGACTTTTGCAACATGAAGTGGAAAACTAGTAGAAGTTGATGTTGCTGTAACAGTAATATTGGTTGGTGGCAGCAGCAGTGAGGACAAAAACCTTAATTAATTGGATATTGTGAAATTTATTTTAATGAAGTATACAAATGACTACATATGTAGCAAAACACACAAACTTTTATATTGATGTGTATGTTCATGTACATATATGAATATTTCAACGTGTTGCCACTTTACTACTATATGAAATACACTAATTTATTTATAAGTCATTTACTAACATACATATGTAAATACATAAATGCATACATATGTGAGGCTGCTCTTTCTATAAACTGTGTTGTTTTTGGCTGATGTTTGTATGTTTTTTGTTCATTTATTTTATTTTTGCATTATGTAGCATGCACGTATTTGCTTTAATATGATCTCCCTACTTGCCATGTTGCAAAAAAAAGGGAATGAAATTGCAAATAAAATTTTAGTTTAATTAGTTTGGTAAACATTGTACAATATTACACCATCATACCAACAAATTTGTTGCAATATTAAACGTACAGTGTGTTTTAAAATTAGTCGTTCCTTAAAGAAAAGTTTTCAGCTTGATTATATGAAACTAATTACTTTTTTAATCGAAAGTCGCATTCTAAGATTCTTAACGTTATATTAACAAACATAACTCAGTATAAATTTAATTTCAACGTACACGCCAGAACAGAATAACTTGGCTTTACCATGTCAACAATCCACTTACATTACCTCTCAGATATGATCCATATACATATCTTTTTATATCTAATTAAGGATTTTATTACTAATTAAAGTTATGTGTAAATAAATTTTACATTTGCGTTACTTTTCTTGCCCACAGTAATTTTTATAATTCGTTAGTTTCGTTCCGTTGAAGTACATTTATATTTGCATACTTGTATAATTTGTTTGATGGTGTAAATTTTAATTATATTTTAATTAAGATAAAATACAACTGCAGGAGAATATTTGTAGAAAATTAAACTAATTAAAACTGATGATGATAAGTGATAATTAACGTCTGTTTGTTTGTTTGTTTGTTTGTTTGTTAATATTTTTAGAGGCTGGAATATTGAAAGTTATTCGAAATTCAGTGAAGGGCAACTAAACAATTTTTATGTATTTAGTTAAAATAAAAAGGAATAAAAAAGTGATTTTTGAGTTATACATTGTACATATACAAAAATTAACGATATACCTACGCTTTTATACAACCTTTAAATATTTATTGTATATGTTTTTACCACTGACTTCGTTCACGATACATGTTAACGAATGTATGAACACTGTGTATAAAAAATTTATACACACAAAAAAGGATCAAAAAGTACCAATTTTTTTCCTATTGTCCCTCCAGAAAGTACACTTTATTTTTCTGCACAAATGATCCTTCGGTAGCGGTGCCTTTGACTTTATCTAATAATAATAATAATAATCGAAGTGAAAAAAAAAAATTAAAAAAAAGTACCAAAATTATAAATTTGTCCCGTTTTTACTCCTTATAAGGTATTCTATATTTTATAAAATACTATATATATTTTTCTGTCTGAGTTAGATACTATCGGTATACTAAATTTCATCCAAATCCAATAAAAAAATTTCTCAGCAGAAAAAATACCAAAAGTAAAAAAGTACCAGAAATACCAGATTTCACTTATTTCAGCCCCCATAAAGTATGTTTATTTATAAAAAAATTTAAGAATATTAGTACAAAAATGGAAAGTACCATAAATATAAATTTGTCCTTCTTAACTTTGTCATTCTTAAATGGAAAATTAATGGTGCTCCAAAAAATAAGGAAAATACTGAAAAGAAAAATTATGTTGGAATAAACGAGAATTCTAAAGATAATAAAAAAATAATAATTTTGATCATGAAACAGTAAAAATCATTGATGTGTTACTGATAAACGCCAGAACCTACCTTGTGGCCTAACCTGACGGTGCTCTTAACACCGTGTGAATTTCTGTGTTCACCATTAAACCCGAGTCTCCCCAACGGCACAGAAGTGAACTCAATTCCTACATCAAGTGACAACTTCTAATACATGCATCACCCATCTTTCGTATCGAAGAGCACAGTGTCCTTAATATTGTGTGAAATTTCTTGTTGCAACTTCGATTAGTTTTTTTTCTGTTATGACAATAGTGTTTTGCCAAAATAAGTGGTTCCCTAATTGTTAGCAGCATATCAAAACTGTTCTGATCCAAACTTAAATCTATAATTTTTCTAATATAAATCAGTTTAGCTTTTAACCAGGGTATTCGGAATTTCGGAAAATTAAGAAGGACTTGTGAACTTATTTGCGTTATTCGTTGAAAATTAAACTAAATACAACAAACAAAGTGTTAAACTTTCCTTTCCTGCAGTTCAAAGGTAACAATAGTAGTCGGGACTATGCCAATTCGATTCTGACCAAAATTTAATTTAAATTTCCTAAAAAAAAAAAAAAAAAAACTAAATGGCTTTTTTAATTTTGTGTATCTTTTGCTGAATTGAAAAATAAAAAAATTTATAAATGCTGCAACACGAGCATATTTTATAATCAATTTTGTGTTCATTTATTTTACATTAAATATTTCTCTTGTTCATTTATTATTGTTTCGGTTGGAGTAGTAAACTTTTTTCTTTCTTTTCACTTTTTATAACTATTTCTAAATTAGTTGGTAATTTTACGCTCATTCATGATAAATAGAAAAAAAGCTGAAGTACTCGTTTATACCACAAACCAACTTAAGTTTTAGTGTTACAAAATCTCTATTAGACGAGTACGTATCAACGAAAGCAGAAATTTATGTTTCATGTAGATATTTTTAAGCTTTTGTTGCAATATTGTTAAAAACATTAAACCACTTCAGCTACTTTTTTTCTAGCATTCACAAAGTAAAACCCCGCTGAAATCAAAAAAAAAAAAAAAAAAAAAAAAACAGAAAAAATTTTGGGAAAAAGGGTGAATAAATTGAATTATTGAATTGAATAGGAATCCATTACAATTATACATATAATGGGCCATATAAATTTTAAACAATTCCACTTAAACAAAAATTTCAATTTCATTTCAGTTCTGTTAAGTATGATGAAGTGAAATGCTAGAAAAGTGCGTAGTGATTTGATTTTTAGTTTTTTTTTTTATTTTACTGTGCCGATAAAAAATCTCAAACAATAACAAATCCAAAAAATTTTATTTTATGTATAAAAATTAAACATTTTGGTTTACCAAAATTGTTATTATTGTTATTGGCCTCAAACCAACTTGATTTATGTGGCATTACCATGCCTCATGTATGTGTTGCGGCCGGTGGTCGGTCAGTCTTACATAAAAAATTGTAGTTTCAGCCAACTATTTATATTTGTTGTATTTTCCAGTCTAATTTTTTTTTTTATTTTCAGTTGAAATTCTGTTGAGTTCATGCACTTTCTTTTGTTGCGGACTTTATATATTTTTTTTGTTTTTTTCTGCTGGTTTTATAAAGTTGGTAAGTGTTATTCACAAGATTGATTACAAAAACATGCAAAAGGCTGGTACTCTTTTTTTTTTGTTTTTTGAGGAACTTAACAAAGTGATAAAGATACACCCAGTTTTCGGTAGTTGTTTTCAGAGATTCTTTTTTTATTTAATGGAAATAATTTATTATTGTTAGGAGTATTTAAAAGTACATTAATGCGGGCTACCACACCAATCGACTACTGCAAAGTGCAGTTGGGAGGAAGTTAATTTGAACAATTAGATTATTTTTGGGAGAAAAATGAAGCCTGGATATAAAAAGTGTGCTGTTAATGTATGCAATTAGACACCACGCTAAAGACAGACGAGGATTACTTAATAAAACTTTAAAATTAATTACAGTGTAAAACAAAATTTAGTTTTTTATTTTCAGAACAAAAAAGTTCTGTTAGTGAGTCCTGATAGAGAGGACTACACATCATTAATTTTATTGGATCCCATGAAAAACTAATGCCTTGGCAGAAGCAGGTTTTCTTTCGGAGAGGTGCTTGTTGGTTTTGTGTCTCCTGCTTTGAAAAGGAATATGCATTATTGTTATCCCTCTTTCGAGTTCTTGTTTTTTTTTACTTTAAAGATAGTATTTTTTTTTAATTAATGAGGACCAGCACTCAAGGGATAACCCTTCGTATGCAGTGCATTGTGCCGGAACTCAGAGAGAGGGATAGGGCACAGAAGATAGAGCTTGAAAAGTTATAAGGCTTAACTCTTTTACAACTCTGCTTTGTGCGTTATGTTAATTTTTAAGGCAGTGTTGAGGCGCCTCCGGTGTTAAGTAGACGCATTAACTTTGTTTTTAAGCTGTATTAGCAGGCATTTTTATTAATTGTTTTACTTCGCCGATGTTTCTGCTAACCGACGAAGGAGGGCGATGTTGTGTACATTAGCTTTGAAATGCATCAACCGTTGTCGGAACAGTTTTTTAGTGACCAGTGCTGTGCCTTCATCACTTAAATAGTTCGACAAATTAATGAAATTAATGATGTTGATTGACTTGCTCTGGCCAGTGTTTGAACGTAGGCCCCAAGTCATTGTTTATTTATTAGTCAACGCGCTAACCACTTCAGCCAACACCACCCTATCATGTTAAGTGAGTATTCAATTCTCAGTAGAGGAATGTTGGACTTCAAATAAATGGAAGAACTAAAATTTAATATGTGAAAGTCCACCGAAACAGGTGGCCATCTTTGAAAATATATTCTTTTAAAATGTACTAAATTACTAATTAAAAGCGCAAGCAATGAAACGAAAAATACGAAAGTAAAGTAAAATAATTTAAAAATGTTCAGTAGTGGTCTTCAAATTCGGCATCGCAATGTCATAATAATGTTTAATACCTAAAGTAGTGTGATAGCTTTTTTCAATTTATTGTTACTGACACAAAGGGAGTGATTTTTTTTCTAATTAAATTGGAAGTATTAAGTGACAAACAACAGCCTAATCATGCCTCAACCACAACCTGAATAAGAGTTTTGGCTCCCTGCCACTTTTTCCTATTCCCAAAACTGAAGACACCAATGAAAGGAAAGCGCTTTGAAACAATTAATGAGATAAAGTCAGAATCAAAGAACGAGTTGATGGCCGTACCGAAAAGCGCATTTAAGAAGTGATTCGAGGATTGGAAGAAGTGGATATTGATGAATAAATAAATATTTTTAAAAATATTAAAATTTTATGTTTTCTTTTGAACAAACCTCGTAGAAATAATATTGTATTTCATTTTCGTATTAACTACTTCATGGGGTTTGAAATGAGAATAAACAAGTATTTTTCGTATATTTTTTTACTTTTGGTTCTTTTTTACTTTTGGTACTTTTTCTCTTCAGAAATTCTCTTAATTGATGGGAATGAAGATGGATAGGATATAACTCAGATTAAAATAAGGGGTACTATTGAAGGGCCAAAAACGGGTATTTATTTTTATATTATTATTATTTTTTTAAATAAAAACGCAGTGTACTTTCTAAGTGGTACAATAAAGAAAAGTTGGTACTTTTTGCTTGTAATTTTGGTTATAAATTCAAAGTGCTTTTTCTCAAACAAATGTTTTTCGACTTTTCGGTGATTATTGCTTGAGACCATTGACATATAGATAAATCATTTACAGTTTCCAATTAATGATTAAAGTTATGATAAAATTTCAACTTACAAATAATACCTTGTCTATTTGTTGATATTAAGAGTAGTATTGGTAACAAAATTTAATAAATTTATTATCTTTTAATTTTTTAATTTCAGGTTACTCGTATCATCATATTTAAAGTAAAAAAAATTCATCAACTGTATGAAGTATGTGTTTAAGTGGTATTATTTCCATGATAAAGAAAAAGAAAAATGAAACCCATGAGGATAGGCTCTGGCTGCTAACAACTTCGTACGATTTCTTCGTTATTTCTAATTTAGTTTCACGATATTTTAATTTACACGGTCCCGAAATTTTAATAAAGTAACGGTATTTTTAAAACGTATTATTTGAAGCAACGGTTTTTAATCCGTAACGGTAGTTGTGTTTTAGTTGATGCGATTTGAAAGTGTAAATTTAGTTCATGCATATTTCGGTCATGATATTGGAAATTAGTGTGGACAGCAATAGCCAACCTTAGCAAAAATCAATCAAGTGAGATGGGACAGTGTTTGTGGTAAAAACGTGTTTTAGTCTAAAATAAAAAAAAAGAAATTAAAATAAGCGAATTAAATGTTCATCACATCACACTTAAAGCAGAGCAAATTCGATTGGTGAGTTTATTTTAATTGTAATTTAAAAAAAAATTATTAAATGTAAATATTTAATTCAACAAACTTATTTAACTTTAATTTTTTAAGATTTTAACGACTGATATTTGCATTAAAATGTTAGTGTTTCGATTTATTTTTAAAATAAAACTGGGATTTATAGTTTTTTCAAAATTACAAGTACCGCGAAATTTTTGCTGTACCGCATTGTCATGGAAAATATTTTAATCCTTACCTTTATGTATGTATGTATTTGAGTATGTATAATAGATCTGTTCAGCACTTTTATGAATGAAAAATAAAACACCGTTGTATTCGTGTCAACTAAATGAAAATAGCCGACCAACTTCAACGTGCTTAAAAATAAGTTGAGTGATCTCACTGCCTTCTTTTCGTGCAGCCTCGGAAGCGCTTCAAAACGGCGCATCTCGAAAGCATAAAATTTTGTTACTGCTTCCAGAAACATAATAATATTTTGCTGGAGTATTTTTGAGTTTATTTCTGTGCAAAGCTGCTAGATTGTCCATCATATTTTCGCAATATCTGTACATATTTTCAATACTTGTTTCTTTAGTATTGTCCTACACATACATAAGTATGTACATAACCCTGACTAAGGCCGATAATAATTTCATTTAAATATACTAAGATGTCCTCAACATTTAAAATGTTATCTTAATGCCACAAGACATAAGAAATCAAGAAAAATATAATATACATATATAAAAAATTGAATTATTGCATTTAAACAATTTACAATAATATAAATCAAGATTAATGTCATTTGCTAAAGATTTCAAAATTAAATTGATGTATTAATGGGCAAAGTTCTTCTCCGAAGAGAAGATACTTTTCTTAGGTTTCTTTTATTTGTTTTATGTTAGTAAGTACTCCTATCTGTAAACTTTATTTATTTTGATGGCAGTTGCATTTTAAAAACTACAATCGTTGTAATTTTCTTTAAAATGTCAAAGCAATTCATAGACTACATATTTTATTAGAATTAATCTCCAATGGTTGCAACATGTTAAAGGTGGTTTTTGTTGTCGGTTGGTTGGTTGCTTGGTTGGTTAGTTGGTCTTCTATTAGTGAATGATCCCTAAACAGAACCTGTATTAATTCATTAAAGGTAACGCATGAACATGCAATTAAAACAACAGCAACTAAGAAAAGTAATGGTGGCAGCAGCAATACAACGATAATGTTAAGAAGCTATAATGGCAAATATTGGAAGCTTATTTGAACCCAGAATTATCAGCAAAGACCGAGAGTGACAAGTAAATACTAGAATTAGGAAGAGATTGCATAAGTTACTAGAAGTACATCATAGTAGCGAGGGTTGATTGCGTGTGTTTTTGAAAATTAAAATTACTAGAATATTTTCCAAATTATACTAAGGTTTGTTTGCTGTAACCATGATTATTAATATAAAAATCACACGTATCTTGCTCTAGACATATTTAATACAAAAAAAAAAAAAAAATATGAAAAGAAAAATTCCTGTGCCAACTAAAGCCATCTAGGTTAGATTAGGTTTCGAGGGCCGCGTCGCAGCTTAGAAAGAGACGCACTTAGGTCCTTGAATTCGGTCCCTTTGGTTATTCAATTTCCTGTTGCCGAGACAAACCCTACCGATCGTGCCAGGAAGGTGGCTAACTTGATTACCTCTAAGAGTGCTGGAGCCTAGAATAGTAGTCCTTATGCTATTTATCGCCAGACATTGACACAGAAGACATAACAACATCTATAGTAGTCATTGTAACGTAGACCCATTCATCCAACATGGGTTCCAATACACCAGTTCCTGTTACTAATAAACTAAAGCTATCTGAATTCAATTGAAACTTTATAACCACCCTACCCTCGCATATTTGCTTAGAACTTTAGAATTAAGTATTAAAAATAAATTTAAAATACAAATACTTAACTGGCAAAATAAAAACAATACAACAAAAATAAGTCTTAGTACGGCTGCATTATGTTCAGTTTCTTTTCGTTCTTTCATTTTCTGTGATGTTAAATGACAAATTAATTGTTGTTTGTATGTATGACTTGCTTGCATATGTCACTTGCAATGACAAAATAATTTAATTATGTCAACTAAGATTTACCTTGAAGTCTGTTTTATATTTTAGCTCTGTTCGTTTAACTTTTACATGCATGCTTGAATATACATACATTTGAAGTTGGCAAAAGGAATCCTAAAATAAGTCTTATTTTTTTAGCTTTACTATATGGTTAGTATTTACTATATGGTTGGCTTTAGTTGCGTTAAGAATCAGCTGAAATGCACAATAAAGTATTAACGCCATGCCAACATTCATGTTACAATATATAAGTCAGCAGCAGCGATCACAAAAAAAAAAAAAACAAATAAATACAAGGAATGACAAAATGAAAAGCAGCATTATGTTGCATGTTTCTTTAATAAGAATTGTTTCAATTGTGCTGTTTTTGTTATGCTATTGTTGGCGTTGCCGTTACAGTTGTTGGAATGATGTATTAAAAGAATATTTCAGATTTTAGTTGGCCAGGTTTCGTTTTCAGTGATTTTTTTTTTTTTTTTTTTAAATCTTTGGGTAAGTGAAGAAATCAACAGATTCTGCGCAGAAATTCAAATTTGGCCGCCGTTGATTTGCCTCATAATACCTGTTTCATACACGTAAATTTTTCGTAATTAAAGTTTTTATTCTGCTGGGAGGAAGACAGATAAATTTATAATGCTTTCTTTGTCTTTCTCCGCTCTGAATCAAAACTTGATCAAGGAAACTTGAGTGGTGTGCACCAGCATTTAGTTAAAACTATTTAAAAAACTAATATTTATTGATATTAATACAGACGAAATTTCCTAAATTTAATAATCAAAGAAATATTAGACATTGTTAACATATTTGAAGCAACAAAGCAACAATTTAATATCTAAACATCACTTTCGATTTCAACTACACAGCTGAATAGAACAAAGGTTGTTCTCGGTAGAAGCCACTAAGCCGCGTAGTCATGAGTAAATGCTTACACTACTTGCTAGGTAGTTCTGTTGAACGTGATTACATATTCCATTTATACACATTTCGAATGCAAATAGAATACGAGACTTTTCACAACTAAATTAATTTTTGTGTATGTGCATTTCTCTCAGAAGGTCTACCGAGAGGAACAAAATAAAAGTTTTTAAAAAAAATTTTTTTTTGCAAATTTTGAAAGAAAATCAATCAAATTTAATAAATCTGCAAAAGTTATGCATTTATTAATGTCCAAAGTCAAGCAAGTGAAACTTTTCTTTTCCATTTTTTTTTATTTGAAGAGCAAGTTTTGTTTTGAAAAATATTTTTAGCGCTAGTCGTTATAGATCTAGTTTTTCTCTCTTAGATCTCCATAAGGATATCAAGAGTTAGAAAATAATGCATAAAATTTAATGCGATTAAAAATAACTATAAAATTTTGCTTTGAATTATCCGTTAATTCAATGTCCCGTACGACATTGAAAAACACCATTTGTATCAATACATCGAAACTGCTTGAAGAAAATTTATCAAGTAATGATTACAAACAGACATTTTTATTTGGAACTAGCTCATCCCGGTGTACTTCGCTACCCCCCTCGTTATAAAATAAAATTAAAAGTATTTATATTAAAATTGTGTAAATTTTGTTCAGCTCTACCGGAATTTGGCAATTTGTGGGCACATTTATGTTTTTCACTCATTTGGACCAATGGGAAATTAAACCCAAGGATCCATACTTATAGGCTATGTAAGTCCGATTTCTCAATTGTATTTGAGAATTTTTCTATAAAATTTTAAAGATTAAAATTGTGTAAATTTTGTTCAGCTCTACGTGAATTTGGCTATTTGTAGGCACATTTATGTTTGTCACTCATTTGGACCAATGGGAAATTAAAGCCAAGGATCCATACTTATAGACTATGTAAGTCCGATTTCTCAATTGTATTTGAGAATTTTTCTATAACATTTGTTTGTCACTCACATGGACCAATGGGAAATTAAACCCAAGGATCCATACTTATAGGCTATGTAAGTCCGATTTCTCAATTGTATTTGAGAATTTTTCTATAACATTTGTTTGTCACTCATTTGGACCAATTGGAAATTAAAGCCAAGGATCCATACTTTAAACTATGTAAGTCCGATTTCTCAATTGTATTTGAGAATTTTTCTATAAAATTTTAAAGATTAAAATTGTGTAAATTTTGTTCAGCTCTACAGGAATTTGGCTATTTGTGGGCACATTTATGTTTGTCACTCATTTGGACCAATAAGAAATTAAAGCCAAGGATCCATACTTATAGACTATGTAAGTCCGATTTCTCAATTGTATTTGAGAATTTTTCTATAACATTTGTTTGTCACTCATTTGGACCAATTGGAAATTAAAGCCAAGGATCCATACTTTAAACTATGTAAGTCCGATTTCTCAATTGTATTTGAGAATTTTTCTATAAAATTTTAAAGATTAAAATTGTGTAAATTTTGTTCAGCTCTACGGGAATTTGGCTATTTGTAGGCACATTTATGTTTGTCACTCATTTGGACCAATAAGAAATTAAAGCCAAGGATCCATACTTATAGACTATGTAAGTCCGATTTCTCAATTGTATTTGAGAATTTTTCTATAACATTTGTTTGTCACTCATTTGGACCAATTGGAAATTAAAGCCAAGGATCCATACTTTAAACTATGTAAGTCCGATTTCTCAATTGTATTTGAGAATTTTTCTATAAAATTTTAAAGATTAAAATTGTGTAAATTTTGTTCAGCTCTACAGGAATTTGGCTATTTGTGGGCACATTTATGTTTGTCACTCATTTGGACCAATAAGAAATTAAAGCCAAGGATCCATACTTATAGACTATGTAAGTCCGATTTCTCAATTGTATTTGAGAATTTTTCTATAACATTTGTTTGTCACTCATTTGGACCAATAAGAAATTAAAGCCAAGGATCCATACTTATAGACTATGTAAGTCCGATTTCTCAATTGTATTTGAGAATTTTTCTATAAAATTTTAAAGATTAAAATTGTGTAAATTTTGTTCAGCTCTACGGGAATTTGGCTATTTGTAGGCACATTTATGTTTGTCACTCATTTGGACCAATAATAAATTAAAGCCAAGGATCCATACTTATAGACTATGTAAGTCCGATTTCTCAATTGTATTTGAGAATTTTTCTATAACATTTGTTTGTCACTCATTTGGACCAATAAGAAATTAAAGCCAAAGATCCATACTTATAGACTATGTAAGTCCGATTTCTCAATTGTATTTGAGAATTTTTCTATAAAATTTTAAAGATTAAAATTGTGTAAATTTTGTTCAGCTCTACGGGAATTTGGCTATTTGTAGGCACATTTATGTTTGTCACTCATTTGGACCAATAAGAAATTAAAGCCAAGGATCCATACTTATAGACTATGTAAGTCCGATTTCTCAATTGTATTTGAGAATTTTTCTATAACATTTGTTTGTCACTCATTTGGACCAATTGGAAATAAAAGCCAAGGATCCATACTTTAAACTATGTAAGTCCGATTTCTCAATTGTATTTGAGAATTTTTCTATAAAATTTTAAAGATTAAAATTGTGTAAATTTTGTTCAGCTCTACAGGAATTTGGCTATTTGTGGGCACATTTATGTTTGTCACTCATTTGGACCAATAAGAAATTAAAGCCAAGGATCCATACTTATAGACTATGTAAGTCCGATTTCTCAATTGTATTTGAGAATTTTTCTATAACATTTGTTTGTCACTCATTTGGACCAATAAGAAATTAAAGCCAAGGATCCATACTTATAGACTATGTAAGTCCGATTTCTCAATTGTATTTGAGAATTTTTCTATAAAATTTTAAAGATTAAAATTGTGTAAATTTTGTTCAGCTCTACAGGAATTTGGCTATTTGTGGGCACATTTATGTTTGTCACTCATTTGGACCAATAAGAAATTAAAGCCAAGGATCCATACTTATAGACTATGTAAGTCCGATTTCTCAATTGTATTTGAGAATTTTCTATAACATTTGTTTGTCACTCATTTGGACCAATGGGAAATTAAAGCCAAAGATCCATACTTATAGACTATGCAAGTCCGATTTCTCAATTGTATTTGAGAATTTTCTATAACATTTGTTTGTCACTCATTTGGACCAATGGGAATTTAAAGCCAAGGATCCATACTTATAGACTATGTAAGTCCGATTTCTCAATTGTATTTGAGAATTTTCTATAACATTTGTTTGTCACTCATTTGGACCAATAAGAAATTAAAGCCAAGGATCCATACTTATAGACTATGTAAGTCCGATTTCTCAATTGTATTTGAGAAATTTCTATAACATTTGTTTGTCACTCATTTGGACCAATGGGAAATTAAAGCCAAGGATCCATACTTATAGACTATTTAAGTCCGATTTCTCAATTGTATTTGAGAATTTTCTATAACATTTGTTTGTCACTCATTTGGACCAATGGGAATTTAAAGCCAAGGATCCATACTTATAGACTATGTAAGTCCGATTTCTCAATTGTATTTGAGAATTTTTCTATAAAATTTTAAAGATTAAAATTGTGTAAATTTTGTTCAGCTCTACAGGAATTTGGCTATTTGTGGGCACATTTATGTTTGTCACTCATTTGGACCAATGGGAAATTAAAGCAAAGGATCCATACTTATAGACTATGTAAGTCCGATTTCTCAATTGTATTTGAGAATTTTTCTATAACATTTGTTTGTCACTCATTTGGACCAATGGGAAATTAAAGCAAAGGATCCATACTTATAGACTATGTAAGTCCGATTTCTCAATTGTATTTGAGAATTTTTCTATAACATTTGTTTGTCACTCATTTGGACCAATGGGAAATTAAAGCCAAGGAACCATACTTATAGACTATGTAAGTCCGATTTCTCAATTGTATTTGAGAATTTTTCTATAAAATTTTAAAGATTAAAAGTGTGTAAATTTTGTTCAGCTCTACGGGAATTTGGCTATTTGTGGGCACATTTATGTTTGTCACTCATTTGGACCAATGGGAAATTAAAGCAAAGGATCCATATTTATAGACTATGTAAGTCCGATTTCTCAATTGTATTTGAGAATTTTTCTATAAAATTTGTTTGTCACTCATTTGGACCAATGGGAAATTAAAGCCAAGGATCCATACTTATAGACTATGTAAGTCCGATTTCTCAATTGTATTTGAGAATTTTTCTATAACATTTGTTTGTCACTCATTTGGACCAATGGGAAATTAAAGCCAAGGATCCATACTTATAGACTATGTAAGTCCGATTTCTCAATTGTATTTGAGAATTTTTCTATAACATTTGTTTGTCACTCATTTGGACCAATGGGAATTTAAAGCCAAGGATCCATACTTATAGACTATGTAAGTCCGATTTCTCAATTGTATTTGAGAATTTTTCTATAAAATTTTAAAGATTAAAATTGTGTAAATTTTGTTCAGCTCTACAGGAATTTGGCTATTTGTGGGCACATTTATGTTTGTCACTCATTTGGACCAATGGGAAATTAAACCCAAGGATCCATACTTATAGGCTATGTTAGTCCGACTTCTCAATTGTATTTGAGAATTTTTCTATAACATTTGTTTGTCACTCATTTGGACCAATGGGAAATTAAAGCCAAGGATCCATACTTATAGACTATGTAAGTCCGATTTCTCAATTGTATTTGAGAATTTTTCTATAAAATTTTAAAGATTAAAAGTGTGTAAATTTTGTTCAGCTCTACGGGAATTTGGCTATTTGTGGGCACATTTATGTTTGTCACTCATTTGGACCAATGGGAAATTAAAGCAAAGGATCCATATTTATAGACTATGTAAGTCCGATTTCTCAATTGTATTTGAGAATTTTTCTATAAAATTTGTTTGTCACTCATTTGGACCAATGGGAAATTAAAGCCAAGGATCCATACTTATAGACTATGTAAGTCCGATTTCTAAATTGTATTTGAGAATTTTTCTATAACATTTGTTTGTCACTCATTTGGACTAATGGAAAATTAAAGCCAAAGGATCCATACTTATAGACTTTGTAAGTCCGATAAAGTATTCTTTTCGAATAAATGTAGCAAATCGATTGAATTAAATGTGGAAAAAACACACAATGTTGCGATGTCAATGTTTTTTAATAATTGTAAACATTCGCCTGCTGTCTCTGTTTATTTATTAGTAAAAGGCAGGGCTGCCAATCTTGCGGCAAAACAATAATAAAAATCCGAAAAAACCCGTGTGCTTCGCTACCCCCATCGTTATAAAATAAAACTGAAAGTATTTATATAGTCATGTATTTATTATTTCGTAAGAATATCCTATTGTGAAAATTAAATGACGATCGGTCCAGTAGTTAAGACTATATTACCATTTTTAATTTTCCTAAAAAGGGGCATCTTCCCACCCAGTTTTTTCTCCTGGTACGTATTTCTAATTATGCCAATACCATATGTACCAAATATCATCGACGTAGGACAAAAAATGCCCAAAATATGGCGATTTAAATTTTTGGGTTATATGGGCGGTGGTACGCCCCTTTGTCCAATTAAAATTTTATATAGTCAAGAATTTAGTATTTCGTAAGAATATCCTATTGTGAAAATTTAATGACGATCGGTCCAGTAGTTAAGACTAAATTACGATTTTAATTTTTCTAAAAAGGGGCCTGCGTAAAAGTAAGCGTGGCAAATTTTTCGTTCGATGAAAACTTAAAATGGATTAATACGAACATTTGAAAGAAGAATTAGTCAAATCGATGGAGCGGTTTTCTGATTTTAGGTAAATCGAAAAAAGTTGGACCATGGCGACCATTAGAAAGAAAAAATCGTCCAAATCGGTCCAGCCATTCACGCGAATTAATTTTATTCTCACAATTTGTATTAAAAAAATATTTTCTCTAGACACGTATGTGTCTTTTATTTATTAATACTTTCTTAATATGGAATTAAAAATACAACGACGACTATGCGTCTTCACTACTTATTTTTAACTAACTTACATTTACAAAATATCTTTCTTATATAACATTATTTTTCTTATCATAATTCTTTATTATAAAAAATGTGTTTTATCTTAAATACTAATATTCTTTGTCTTATACTACTTTCTTTATTCTATTGTTCTTAAATACTAACATTCTTTATCTTATATTAGTTTCTTTATTCCATTGTTCTAAAAAATATGTTTCTTATGTTCAGGGTTGTTTGATCAACCTTTTTTATCTTATTTGTGGATTTACAATATTATTTCTTTGTTATCTTTTTAAATATTTAAAGTTGTTTATTATAATTAGTTTCTTATCATCTATGAGAAATTTACTTGTTATCTTATATTTGTTATTAAGAGTTTCTTCTTTTATTTGTAAAAATATACTTATTATCTTACTTTACTTATGGTGTGTATGAGGCTGACCTTAACTCCCTCCTATGTTAAACAAGATCGCCCCGATCTTTCCTAATTCGTTGTAATTCTATTTGATATGCCTTATTGAAATTATTGATTACTGATATACGTCTGTATTCTTTTATGCATGACATAATTTTTATTAAAAGGAAGATAATTAGTAATAGCGTCGTAAGAAAAAGTATAGTATAAAAAATTGATCTGATGGGATGCTGTTCAAATGGAATGCTGAATTTTTTCATTGAGTCGATATTGTTAAATGCATTGTCTTTGTCTGATGTGAGTATATTCATGATTGCAAAGTCTTCGTCGTGGTTCATGTGTATTGTTTGTCTTATTCTATCGTGAAGGTTCCTATATGTCTTGTTGTCTATTTCAACAATATCTGTGAATGTGACTAAAGTTATACCTGTAGTAGTAACATTGTTGACTGTGTGGTTTCCGTCTAGTAATATAAAACCTTCGTCGATTACAAGTAGTGCATTATTATATTCCTGTATGACGTTACATGTGCTTTTCCTATTATTCAGTAGTGGAAGTATACATGTATCTGTTTCGTTATTTGTTTGGCAAATATTTCTACCTAAAAAATTCTTGCATTTGTTTACCCGAACGTACTCTGTGTCACATAAGGCGATTTGGTCATCTGTCTGTATCTTCCCATGCCTAAAACTTATGGGCGTTATTTTGAAAAGCTTACAGTCCTTTTTTAGTATAGGGTATTTGTATATAGTTATGAATATTTCTCCTGTCCCTGCTGTGTATATGTCGGCGTATTCTAAAATGTTTATTATGGGGGCTGAAATTAGTTCATGTTGTATGACTTCTTCTAAATCTTTCAAGCTTAAGGATTCTGTTAAGTATTCGCCATTTTTAGCGGCATTAATTGTCCTGACGAGTAATAATAATTCATCGTGTACCTGTTCAATGATGAGGTGATTTTCTATTGTCTGGCCTTGCATTGTTTCAATTAGTCTTTCGAATCTTGAGTTGACATGTCGTTGTTTTTCATTGTTATCTATTAATTTATTTATAGCTTTTTCCATATTGATGAAGTCGTCATGGTCTGGTGTTCCTGTAATAAATTTGAGTGCGGATCCCAGAAAGTTCAAAGCTCTTGTATGACGTTTATGTGCGTTGAGTTGTTCTGTTATTAATTCAATTTTTCTTATCCAGATGGTTTCTTGAGTAGTGGGTTCGTAGTTTGTCGTGACAATTTGTCTATATGGAGTAAGTATTCTTGTTATGTTGGTGACATGGAAGAGGTATGTGTATTCATCAAATATATATACATCATCTGTCTTTGTTAGAATGTACTTCTTGCCTTGTAGATTGTCTATTTTTATTTCTGCTTTGATTGCTTGTGCGACCACCGCGAGTAATATCAGGAAGAAATTCATCTTCGTTAATTGTGTAGTTCTTGATATTATCCTTGTGTACAGTTACACCCCTCGTAGTTAAGACAGTGTCCTCACGGTCTTCTTTCACGATGTATTTGATATATCTAGCGTCGTTCTTTTTTCTTACTCCTTTTATCTTCACTAGGATTTGTTCATTCGGTGAGAAAGTTCGGTGTTTGGTGCCTTGGTTCAATTTTTCCAATGTTTTTTCCGATGCTTTCTTTATTTTTTCGAATATATCACTCTTGTCGTACTTTATCCTGTTGAAAATGATATCTCTGGGTCTGAATCCTGTCACTGTATGGATTGTGTTATTTAATTCGCGTACTGTTTTATAGATTTCGTCTGCTATTGTTGTTGTGTTCTGTATTTTAAATATCCTGGCTAGTTCTGATATAGTGCTGTGGGCTCTCTCGACTTGTCCGTTCGATGTCGATCTATAAACTGGTGTTTCTATCTTTCTTATGCCGTATTTTGTACACATTGCTTTTATGGCTGGGGTCGACATACAGCGTTCGTTATCAGTCATTAGTCTTTTACAATCTGGGTAGTTGTTTGTGAGTATTTCTTCTATCTTGTCACTCATTCGTTCTTTTGAGTCAAGTTCTCTTAACGTTATGTATTTCGAAAATTTGTCAATAGCGACCAAGAAGGTTTTGTTTTCGTTGAAGTATATATCCATATGTATATATTCACCTGGTTCTGTTGGTATGTCGGAGTCTTTTAATGGTTCCCTTGTAGGTTGTCTCTCGTACTTCCCGAAAAGACATGCCACACATTTTTTGTTGTACGCCTTGCATTCTCTTTTTAAATTCGGCCAGTAATATTTCTCATAAATTTCCTTTATATTATTCCTATATCCCCGATGTGCTCTGTCGTGAGTCTCTTTTATGATTTCTATTTGTTTTTCTGAATTTATTATATCTTGTAATTTTATAGGTGTATAAACAAATCTTATTCCATTAAATGTATTCTTTATTTTCTCACCATATGCATACAATGATTCAGCATTTGTGTGTATCGCGGTTACTTTTCCCGGTATGAGTATCTTTTTTAATTCTTCGATTAGGTTTTCTTCGTCAGTAAAATGTATCTTATGTCTTGTTTTGTTTGTGAATGTAGTGTATGTTATCGTATCATTGATGTTCGTATTAGGTATTAGTTCGATCTGAGTTGCATATGAATTGAATGGTTGTGACACTGTATCAAAGATTTCAGTGGGTGAGCTTTCGGCTGAGTGGACAGTACTAATTGTTGAAGAATTTATTTGCTGCCTTGAGAGGGCATCAGCTACAACATTTAAATGGCCGGGTTTGTACACTAGCTTTGCACCGAAGTCCTCGATTATATTCTTCCACCTCATTAATTTAGTGTTTGGGTTTTTCTCAGATGTTGCGAACGTTAGAGATTGATGATCGGTATAGATAGTTAAATCGGCTACACCATAAATGTAGTTTCTTAATTTCTGTAATGACCATATTATTGCTAAGAGTTCTTTTTCGTTCGTACTGTAATTTTCCTCTGTCTTGCTTAGAGTTCGTGATAAAAAATGTATCGGTTTCTTATTTTGACTGAGAACTGCCCCCAGTGCTACGTTGGAAGCGTCAGTTGTCAGTTCGAAAGGTTTAGAATAATCCGGTTGAAAAAGTTCTGTCTGTTCCCTCAAACAAGTTTTCAAGGTGTCTATGGCTCTTAACGCCTGTTCGTCGAGGTTTACAGTTGTGTTTTTACTCTGATTTTTTCCTACTTGTCCATTGTCTCTTAAGTGTACAGTCAAAGGTTTGGCTATGCTTGCGTAGCCCTTGATGAATTTCCTGTAATATCCAGTCATTCCAAGAAATCCTCTCAGGTCTTTCAGTGTTTTCGGGGTTGGATACTTATTTATTGCCTCAACTTTTTCGGGGTTAGTTGCAATTCGGTTATGTCTGATGATATGTCCTAGGTACTCTACTTCTGTTTGAAAAAACTTAGACTTTTCATCAGAAATTTTTAATGTGGCTTTGTTCAGTGCCGCAAATATTATTTTGATGTGTTGTATATGTTCCTCCAGCGAAGAAGAATATATGAGAACGTCGTCAATATAGACGTATACAAATTTTCCTACATAATCCCTTAGTATATCATCTACACATCTTTGAAAGATTGAAGGTGCATTTTTCAAACCAAAAGGCATACGGATAAACTCATATTTGCCACCGTTAACACAAAAGGCTGTTTTTTCCCTATCTTTCTCAGAGATTCTTATCTGGTGAAAACCTGATTCTAAATCTAAGGTAGTAAAATACTTAGCTTTGCCTAAATTCTGTAGCGTCATGTTAACATCTGGGATAATGTATCTATCTGTGATTGTGTTACTATTTAATTTCTGGTAATCTATGACCATTCTTTTCTTTGGTTTCCCCTGTTCGTCCGTACCCTTTTTGGGGACTGTCCATATTGGAGAGTTGTATGGACTATTACTCTTTTGTATTATTCCTTCGTATAAAAGTTTTTTTATTTCTTTATTGACAAATTCGTTGTCAGCTATTGGGTATGGGTATTGTTTTGTCCATATTGGATCTTCATTTCTTGTCCTAATAGTAGCTTCTATAGTAGTTGTGAAAGGTAGTGGTCCTATGCCATTATTCTCTTTCATCATTCTGTCTATTTCTTGCTTATATTTTTCTTCTCCTATAATGTAGTTCAATTTAGGCTGACTGTCACTACTCATGGTTGTTAAAGTCATGTCCCTAACGTTTATTTCAGCATTTAGTGTTCTTAATCCTTCTAATCCTAAAATCATGTCAAATGATTCAATGTTTTCTAATTCAAAAAAAATTATTTCCCTATTCATTAGTTTAATGATTCTTTTAGTATTTATCATCGAGTAACCGTGTATAGTTTTAATTTTAATTTGTTCTATTTTTATTCTAGGTGAGGAATCACACTTTGCACTTATATAATTATGGGTTGCGCCTGTGTCAATTAAAATTTCATATTTTTTTTTGATATATCACTAGTTAATGTAAGGTAGGGCAACCCATCTCTTAGTTTAAATGGTCTAATCTTAAATTATTTACCATTTGTTCCTGTTCTGGATACATGCTAGAGTTGTCTTCTCGTTTTAAGTGGTTGATCCGCTGTTGTTTGTTCGTGTAATAGTTGCCGCTGTGTTCTCTTTTCCAAGGCTGGTTATTTGCAAAGGGTTGATTCTGGGAGTTGTATGGTGAATTGGTTTTCCTATGCCCCTGTATGATTTGCCTTGAGTCCGTTTCCATAGGGACGGGTCTTGGTTGTTGATAATTAGTTTGTTGATAATTAGTTTGTTGATTCTGATTTCTTGGAAACAGTGGTTTTTGTTGAATAAAATTGGGACGTCTATTATGTTGCGGATGGTGGTTGAGTTGTTGTTCCCTTTTTGTATCATGATGGTTTCTGTGGTTGTACCCGTGATCGTATGACAGCCGTAGGTTCTGGTGTTGGTTGTCATGTTCTATAGTCCTGGCTATAGCGTATGCATGTTCTAGGTCACCGAGGGTATTAGCATATAGGGTCGATCTTACGAACGCATTTGTGATGCCTGCGACAAATATGCGTACCGCTTCATCTTTCGCATTCCTGGTCATAGCATCTATTGCGATTTGCTGTTCACCAGACATCGCAATTTTTGATGTGATGAGGTTGAGGGCTTGGTTTATCCTGTCGTGGTATTCTGACAGAGAAGATCTATTCTGCGTAATTCTCCTCATTTCGTCCTGTAATACGTAGAGTGGGCGCATGTCCGCATACGTATAGTCCAATCTGTTGCGTATGGCTTCAAAATTAAATGGTGTGTTGTTATTTATTAGTATGTCTGAAGCTTGACCTCTTATTTTCGATTTTATAATAGATAGAGCTTCTGAATATCGACTATGTGTCCTGAATTGATCGATGTCTTTCATTAATCTGGAAGCATCCTCTCTCCAAGCTCTATATTCAGATTGTTTCCCGTCAAATGTTGGTAATGCTTTAAAAACTTCTAGGGAAATATCATTCGCGGAATCATATCTTGTTGATATATTCTCTAGTCTTTCTATAGGGGTTTGATCCAGCAGTGGATTGATTCTGATGTTGCTTATTTTTTCTGTTAGTGTTTGACAATAGCGTTCCATCTCGCTAAGTCTTGCTGTCAAGTTAGCTAATTGTGTCTCATTAGTCTCCATTGCACGGTTTTCGTCGTATTTCAATTCTCTTTTTTGTTTTTTAAAATTATTCATTTATAATTCCTTTTTTATAAGGAATTTTCATACGTTATATTCCTTTTATAAGGAATTTTTATACACTATGTGTTTTTTATATTGGCCTTTTGCTGCGTCAAAAGGATTCTTGTGGTCCGCTCCAAAAAGGTATGAATTTAATGATACCTCCTGGCAGGATCGCCAATTAATTTTATTCTCACAATTTGTATTAAAAAAATATTTTCTCTAGACACGTATGTGTCTTTTATTTATTAATACTTTCTTAATATGGAATTAAAAATACAACGACGACTATGCGTCTTCACTACTTATTTTTAACTAACTTACATTTACAAAATATCTTTCTTATATAACATTATTTTTCTTATCATAATTCTTTATTATAAAAAATGTGTTTTATCTTAAATACTAATATTCTTTGTCTTATACTACTTTCTTTATTCTATTGTTCTTAAATACTAACATTCTTTATCTTATATTAGTTTCTTTATTCCATTGTTCTAAAAAATATGTTTCTTATGTTCAGGGTTGTTTGATCAACCTTTTTTATCTTATTTGTGGATTTACAATATTATTTCTTTGTTATCTTTTTAAATATTTAAAGTTGTTTATTATAATTAGTTTCTTATCATCTATGAGAAATTTACTTGTTATCTTATATTTGTTATTAAGAGTTTCTTCTTTTATTTTTAAAAATATACTTATTATCTTACTTTACTTATGGTGTGTATGAGGCTGACCTTAACTCGCGTGATGCCGTGACCAAGGAAAAAAGGGATTCATTTTTATATATATAGATTGATGGACTCGTACAAAATTTGAAGGCTATATAGCTAATATAGAGCCCTAGATATTTAATATTAATTTTGTATATGAGCTAAATATTCACTTTGTATGGGAGCTGCCACGCCCACTGGTATGATCCCGCCCAATTTTCCCATGACTATTTATAATATAATCAACGTGCACAAAGTTTTAAGACTATGGCTATTATAGTACTGTAGATATATGATATTAAATATTTACTTTGTATGGGAGCTTCCACGCCCATTAGCCCGATCCCGCCCATTTTTTTTCGCAACTCTTAAGATTATTTTAATATGTACATGTGCAAAGTTTCAGAACTCTTGCTGTCATAGTACTCCAGATATTATATGTTAAAAAACTTTGTGTGAGATTTACCACGCCCACTTGTCCAATCACGCCCATTATCACTTCAGCTGCTAATATTATTAATTTATGCACTCCTACAAAGTTTGAAGGCTCTAACTATTATATAACTCTAGATATTTGATATTAAATATTTATTTTATATGATAACAGCCACGCCCACTTGTCCGATCCCGCCCATTTTTGTCCTGATTATCACATGAGTAACATATGTACTATTGCAATGTTTCAAAACTCTTGCTATCACAATAGTCAAGATATATGATGTTATTTAATTTATGTGGGAGGGGCCACGCCCACTAAATTTCTTATGTGCACCCTCCACACAGACCCCAATCACCCCTGAAAATTTCATTGAAATCGGGCAAGCTAATCAGGGGCCATAACTTAGGCTAATAATCTAAACAAAAATCTATTTTATTTTGATATCTTTTCCACTTTAAATGCGTACGACTGTCTCGTACGACAGTATGGAATTGCCCATATATAAAAAACTAGAATTTAATTACTTAAAAAACTATTTTAATTAAGATTTGTATAAAATCTTGCAACTTTTATTCGGCACAGCGCTTACAAACTATTCAACCATGTTCATGTAAGATAGCAGATTTGTTGATGATTTTTTGTTAAAAAAAAAAAAAATTACTTTTCTAAATAGATAATGTGTCATTGCCACTATTTGGGCAAAATAAAACCAAATTATCGAGACTATTAAGGTCAGCATATGTAGACAAAAACTTTTAAACATGATCTCTAAGAGTATTTGTCCTGTACTATTACAAAAAATTAAGATAACATGCTTGAGGAAATCATAATTTAAGAGCGGCAGAATAGAGTTGAATTTGGATTGTCGGAATAAAATTATCTAATATATAAAAAGCTCGTGTCACGATGTTTGTTATCAAACTCCTCCGAAACGGCTCGACCGATTTTATTGTGGCTAGTGGCACGAGGAGGGGAGGAAGGGAGAAATTCCTGTATTTACTAAACTCTTAACGCAATTCGTATTTCAAACAGAACAACATTATTATTGTTGTTGAATGACAGATGTCGCTATGTCCGCATCATTTACGAGAAGCGTCGCATCATATTGACAGAAAGATGGCACTACGTCCTTCATCGTGCGTATTTCAAGTAGAACAGAATTATTTATTTTTTATGTCGTCGTTTGATTTCAAATAGTCAAGCATAAAATAGCTTCCGGGCGAAGCCGGCACAATCATCTAGTAAAATTATAAAATTAAATCTGATCTAAAAATAATATTATTGTTGTATTCTATGTGATATTTTCTAACTCTTCTTGTAGGGAGAGTTATGAGGGTCGAAAGCTTTGAAGAATAAATACTTCTGCACGACCATAATATATTTTATTTTACCTTTATTTTACCTGCTGAAGTTGAAAATATCATAAATTGTAATGTTAAACACATGTAACAATGCTCTGTTAGCTGTGTGAATTTTGTAACACGAAATTACTTTTTTACATCACCCAATAATAAGTGATCCAATTTTGCTCCTTATATTTTTTTCAACATATTCGTTATTTATATTCCGTTTTGTTTAGTATATTTCTACCTTTATTTAATACTGTTTCTTAAAGAATTCTTTTAGTTTTTATAACTCTACAATATACAACATTCATTACTTAAGTTTTGCAAGTTAAAGTTAAATTGTCTTGGCATGCAATAAACTTTTGTTATTCTCTTAAATGCCGCCACCACCACCAGTACCACCACTACCACCATAGTCTCAATCAAAACTTTGATATAGAATTACTGCCTCCGTTGCACCGTACAACGTGTATTCAAAGAGAATACTTTCAATATTCACTCTACTACTGTTCATTCATTTATTCGTTCAAACATTCATCTGATTGTATGCTGCTTTTAACTTGCTTTTAATGTAATTTATCAAATGCATTGACATTTTCATGAAGAACACAAAAAAAAGAAACACGGAGAAAAAAAATACTATTAAAAGACTTGGCAGTTGTTGTAAAGAGGAAAAAAAAGTTTGACTACAAGGAAAAAAAAACTCAAGAAATATTGTAATGTTTCTTAACATTTTATTGGCGGTATTTAAGATTTCCTTTCATTTCTTAGCAAATGACACATAAACCATGTACTTGATAGAAAATATTTATGTATTCTGAATAAAAGGAATATTGATGGATTTTTAAATAGAAGCACATATTTTTTGCTTTTTTTTCATTTTCTTTAATATGTAGGCTACTAATAAATTAAGGTATTTGAAAATTTTATAAATTTAAATTTAATAGTTTGGAAAAAAAGTAAATAAAATTTAATAAAATAATAAAACGTTCCTGCTTTAAGAAGTTGTTATTATTAATTTCGAGATTAATTTAAAAAAATTTTACTATATTTTTACATAAAAAACCACACACATGTACTAAAGAAAACTTTAGTTAAATTAAGAAAAATCTAGACAATCGCTCATAAAATAATCTATCAAATACTTGTTGGAAAAGCTTGACCCTATACACCAAAAACTTTTTTAATTAAATACTAAGCTTGTTAAGGCTGTATAATAAAAATTCTGTAAAAAATTTCTCTCAATACGAAAAGAAAATTTTCAAAAATTTTATTTAATTTCTTATGACTCAAATAATGTTTTAAGGTCAAATCTCCATCTGGCTTCTTTAAACATAAACTAATGTTGGTTGAAATATAAAACATTAGGCCCCCTTATAGAAAACAAAAAGCAGCAGCAAAATAGAAAACACAACAAACCTATAAAATTAATTTATGAGTTTCCTTCCTCTAATACGGAGTGCACAGTTTGCACAATTTATTCACGCAGATGTTTTTTTTTTCTTGTTTGTTTGTTTGTTTGTTTCGCTGGCTGCTACTAGAGATTTTTGAAAACTTGTATAATTTTAATTACTTTTCTTTCTACATAATCTTACCTTTAACAAATTTATTTTTGTGGTATTTTAATTATCTTTTCTATAGTCAAAGCAAAAGATATATGTATGTGTGTGAGTGTGTAATAAAAAGCATAACTACCGCATACCTGCACTATACGAGAACATACAAACAAATCTTTGCTAATCCAAAGAAAAACTCAGTATTCGAACATGCACTCAAAAAAAAAAAATATTAACTACAATTTTCAAAATTTTACGTAATTTGAATTCATAGTACGGCGCCAGTACCGTTTTTTACAAAACTTCTGTAATATTTGACTTGATGTTAAGGAATAAAAATTTCGTCTTTCATACTCGTAGAAAATTTCTCATAAAAATTAGGAAAATTTTAGTTTGGTGTTAATCTAAAAATTAATAATTGTATATTTGATCTTGCTAAGCGCTTCTGTTTTTCGTGTTTTCCCTAGTAGATGACGTCTTCTAAACTGTGCAGTACTACAAAAAAGAATTTAATGTCAAGGAGAGTTCGTTAACGTCTGGTCTGCTTCTTAGCAAAAATAATGTATTAATTGGAGTTAGAGGGGTTGAAAGCTTTTAAATAAAACCCGAAGACTATTAACACCACAATACTAAATAAACTTTGCCATTTACTACCTGCCAGTGCACATAATAAAAAGTACCAAATGCAAAAGGTACCAACAGTACCAGCTTTTCCTAATTTTAGTCAAGGAAAACGTGAAGTCTATTAACACCACAATACTAAACTTTGCCATTTACTACCTGCCAGTTCACATAATAAAAAGTACCAAATGCAAAAGGTACCAACAGTACCAACAGTACCAGCTTTTCCTTTTGAAGGAAATTTATAAAAAAAATTTTAAAATATATAAAAAGTACCAAAATTACCAACTGGTCCCATTTTTACACCTTAAAAAGTACCATATAGTTTATTCTCGGTGATAGCAGAATTAAAAAAAAAAATGTTTAACTATTTAAAGAATTTTTTTTTATTTTTTATTTAAATTAAAAATTGATTTTTTTTCGAGTGTGAGCTCGATCATTTCTTTATAAAAAGTTCAACAAAACCATCAAATGAATATGAAAGTAATTTTAGAAAAGTAGCACAACTTGTACACCATCATACATCAACTGAATCATTCAAATCACAACATGAGTTATCAAAACGATAAAGCAAAAAAAAAAGATTTTACAAAAGAAAAAGCTTATAAAAAATAAACACACATTAGGCAAAAAAAAAAAAAAAAATCAAATAACCGAATCATGCGTACAACTACTGCCATCATGTAGTGTATTTGCAGCAGCACAATTTGATAAATGTTGTAACGGCTTCTCGGCCTTAGTTTGAGCATTAGCAAGCAAAACGTTTAGGCCAGACCAGCAAAATCTTTAAAACAAGAAAAATAAAACAAGATGAACAGTATTTAGTCTTGATTTAAAGATGTATGGCTGACTGGCTGCCTGCCTGCCTGAATGAATAAATGAATGAATGGCAAGTTACACAAGCCTGCATGATCATACAAAACTATTGCAACAACCTTGGTCAAGTTTTTTTTTTTTTTTGTTTTACAGATGAGTAAGAAGGAAGTGTATGCGTGTGTTTGTGTGTCTGTGCCTCTGTGTGAGTGTTTAATTTTGTGGCCAAATGCGTCGATGTGACTGACTGATATCTTCTTTTTTATTCTTTGTAAATGGTTTAAGTTATTGTTTCTTTCTTTCTTTCTTCTCTCTTTACATTTTATTATGTTTGTGGTCATTGTATTTGTCTGTGACTGGCTGACTGATGTGTTTATCGTGCGCCAGTCATTTGGCAAATGATTGTCGATCGCGACCTATTGATCTCAAACGTCAAATTCAATGAATGAATGAATGTTTTACGTTTAAATGTGCCTTTTTAAAAATTTCACTGCTAAGGAAGGAGTGTGCAGTAAGCAGGCGCGTTAAAAGTATCCCTTGAATATTATTTTACTCTCAAATAAGGACTCAAACACTTGAACTGAAATCACTAATTGATTAAAATATATTTTTAAAACTCTTTTAATTTGAAAAGTTCTTGATTACATGGCTTTACATGGATTACATTGATCGTGTGTGATGAAAATGAATTAATTTGTTTCTTTCATCAAATCAACAATACAAAGAAATTATTAATTACACTGAACAAGCTTTAGCACGTTGTTGTATTTTTAGAATAAAATGCTTGATTATAACTTCAATGTTGACTTGAAAAAATGTGTTGTAAATAAAAATACGCCCCTGCCTTTAACAACATACATATTTTTTACGTATTTTCTTGGTGGTCAACCAAAAATAAAACAAAAAAAAAAACTGTTTGCTTCCTTTTGTGACCGGTTTCAATCGCATTTAAAAAGAAAAAAATGCCTATAATTTATGTAAATGCTTTTTAAATAAAAAAAAATTGTCTTATCAAAAAAGTAAAGAGTTATAAATCGTGTTTTATGTTCTTAATTATGATTAAATTAATAAATTGATTACACTTGGGTAACGAAATATTTTCAGGTAGCATTTTAGTGGCAAACACCCCATATAACATGGACTTTTTTTAAAGGCCAAAAGATAATTTTTTTTATTTTTTGGTAGCAACCCAAAAGCCAACAAAAATTTTGTTTTAATAATTTTAATATTATAAAAATTTACTTTTTCTAAAAATATAAATGTTGTACTAAAGGTAATTTAAAGCGATTTCATATGCTGATTAGCTGCATTGAAAAGGTACCAACACCAACATCTATGAAAAAAAAACTATTTTATAACTTATAACATTTTAAGCTATTGTGTGTTAAAGATAAAAATAAAAAAACTGATGGGATCATCATCATCATTTGGTGGCTAAAAGATGCTGTTCGATATTTTATTATCTTAGCGTAACAACACACAGCATTGTGAAGTAGTTGTTATTAGTGTGGCCATGGACAACTGCGTAGTGTTCATTTAATTCGGTATATTTTTCTTCTTTCATTATTACAAGGGGTACCTATCTATGATGACCAAGCACCAGTTTTTTGCCACTTTCAATGCAGTTAGTTTGTTGCCACAACTTTTGTTAATATTCGAGCTTAAAAAAATTAAAGCAATAGAAAAGATTAAATGCATACAAGCTTAAATTGGAATCACGATCTTTATATTTATCTTAAATATTAAATCTAAACAGACATTATAAACGCACTTAGCGAAGAAAAAATTGCTAGAATAATAGTGACTAGATGTGTACGTAGTAAATAGCCACAGATTAAAAACTGTTTTCTTCCATGATCATAAATGGAAGAAGAATACCCCAGATTATATTTGATACTTAACACAATGATGATAATATTGGTGATGATGTTGTTCAGTTTGTTGCCAAAAATTAACCTTAAAAATGAAAAAGCTTTCGCACCTAAACTGGCAAATGAAAATGGAAAATTATTGCATTTGAATATTTTGGTAAGTTTTATGTGACTCACTAAGTTTGAATTTACATTAGTTTCATAATAAACTCAAGCCTCAATAATTTAAAATGGTCTTATGATAAGTAAATTATAATTATTTGCTTAAAATCCTTAATTAAAAAAAAAAAAAAATTCTCAAAAAATCATCCAAAATTTTTTTAAAGGCGCATCGTTAAAAATTAGAAAAACAAATTCATTTTATTTTCAACGTGTTTCTATAGCACACAATTTTTACTAGAAAAATAAAATGATCACAACTGTTGTTGGTTTTGTTCCAAAAAACGAAGGACTTAAGACACATACTTGATTAGACAAAATGTTGTAACATTAGCAAAGTCACACACGCCAAAAATGGTTTGTTTCTTATTTAATCTGATATTTAAAATCCGATATTAAGTATTTTATTACTATAGTGGAAAAATAAGTATGTTTTATAAAAAATCAGTGTGTTATACAAAAAAATTTATAAAATGGTTTCATGTGGTCTGTAACAATATTTAAGTGACTGGCATCTCTGAACGGCTGATTTCGCAAATATCAAAAGATAATAGAAAAATAGCAGATAACAGTAATTTCCAATGGGGAATTTCGACTAACCAAAGTTGTTTTCAATGTGTAAAAATAGAATAAAAAAATGAATTAAATTAATTCTCATATTCTATTCTAAGATAGACAATTGAACGCTGATGAGAGGTGTAGCGGTCTTGAAATCGGTACTGATGCGTTCTGCTAAACTGATTGCGTATAATAATAATATTTTCAACATAAAAAAATAACTCTTAAGGTACGGTCACATCTGGCAAACATTTGCCCAAAAAAGCGTAACCACTAAATACCAATGAAAAACTTTTTGATTTATGCATTTATTTATTAAGTTAAACAGCATCTAATAAGATAAGATTCTATTACATTTTCTATAAATTATGTAGGAAACTGTTTAACGTAATAAACAGGTATCTTAATCAAAAGTTTTTTCAATAGTATTTAGTGGTTACGCTTTACCTTTAGTAATTTGAATTTTCATTAATTCAATAAAACTGAACTTAAGCCTGATAAAATTACTTTTCGTTATTTGTTTGTTTGCTTAAGTTGCCAGCAGAATGTATAAGTGATCGCTACACACCGACACGTTAGGAAACTTTTATAATTTTTATCACTTGTCAACTTAAACACTGCTGGCTACGAGCAACAGCTATATTATCAATTTATTTAACGAAATTTATTACGATATCTCGCCTCTACTTATGTATATTTTTCGTTTAATAAATTTAATTTAATTTAAAAAAATTGGTTATTTAGAAGTCTTTAACTTGATCAAGAAATAACTCTGATGAGATTTTTGAGCGATCTTTGACATCACTAATCATGATACGGAAAATTTTGGCAGCCTATTGAAACATGTTCTTGGTTTTGGCACTTCTATATACCCCTATTGAATGTTAAGGGTTAAATATAAGAACATCACACATATGTTTTACTGCTTCTCCATTTTCCTCTGTTGGCGTTCATGTTGTATTCAGTTTTTTTTTTTTTTTTACATAAATTTTTTGCGTGTTTGATTAGATTAAAGTTGTACTGCAAAGTTGGGCTAAGAAAGAAAAGCGTAACAAAGAAAACAAAGAGAAAACGGAAAACATAATACCAATAGCCAACAGAATAAATGATAATCGTGTTGAAATGTTTAAGCATTTAGCCATGTTTTCTATAAAGTATTAAATGTCGCTTTATAAGGGTTTACTTACCTTTTCCCTATAGATCTGACTTTAAGTCTAACTCTTCTTCAATTTGTTGCAAGATCAGCTTTCAGTTGGAGTTGAAATTTGCTGTTTGTTGCCTGCTAAAGCAAATTTCCTTTAAAAACATGGTGTGTTTTGCCCACATTAATAATCGTTAGCTAAATGCACTCAAAATGAGGCTAATTGTTGCCATGAAATGTCTATTAAAATTTGTTAGCAAGAGAGACAAAAAAAAATATATATTTTGTTTAATATGATGTTTAATGTTAATTCTCTTGTTCAAATAGACATTGGCAATCAAATTCGAGTTGCAATGATTTATGCGCCATAAACAGTTTGTGTAGAATTGTTGTGATTTCATTTAAATTATTTGCTAAATATTTGACAATTAAATAGTCATTTGCAAACTCATCCAGCATAAATAGCTTGTAGTTTGATATGAGAATCATGGGAAGAAAATTTATTTGTCTAGTGAAAGGTAATGATCGTGGACTGGAGAATTACTACAACTTTTTTTCTCAATTGATTATACAATTCCTTTTTTTTTTTGTGTTGCTTTCTAACGATGATTTGGTTTCATCAAAGTTATATTAAGATTTTTATCGTACAGTTACAAGTCAAAATAATGACTTAATATTTTTATGGAGTGCACGCAAAGTAACAACAAATTAATTTGATTATTTATGCCATTTTCATGCCAATTTTTTATTGTACTCATGACCGTTAAAATTTCTAAATAAATTTTTTAATTCCCAGAATTATTTATAATCTTAAATATAAACAGTTTTACTTTAAATTCTGTTTACAGGATATTTCATTATACGAGTATCTATATTAAAATTATTAACTTAAGAATTTACGTTCTGTTTAAAGAATTTTTCAATGCAGAATCATTTTTGCTATTCTAGTTCCAATCTTTTCCAGAATCCTTTAATATCCTCAATGTTAAACAGCAAATAGCAATCATCAAAGCATAAAACTGTCCAAGAAAATTAATCGATCTTTAAACCAACTTCTAAATCGCCATTTAAATAAAATTTTCTTATTGAATACGAAAAAAATATAACCGCATAATGAAAATGTTTTTTTCAATTCAACAAAGTTGCATTTAAAAAAAGCAAATAAAAAATATTTTATTCTGTTCTTATTTAGAATACAATCTTGACCATCATCATACGTAAAATATTAAAGAATGATTTAAGAAAAGAAGAAAATACAAATACATAAATAGACATAAATAAAATACATCAAGAGTTACAAGAATTTCAATAAAGAAATAGACTTTGTAAAATTGCTTTAGAAACTATTAACTGGTTGGCGTATATCAAGGCCAATTGATTGGCTAAGTTGTTTTTTTTCCCCAAACTGGTAATTTAACTACAGCTAGGGATGGTAAAGTGAACTATTTTAGCTCTTGACTGGGCATGAGTGAGCGTGATTGAAGCTATACAAGATAAATAAAAGTATCGATCAAAACGATCAAAAACCAAATATTATTGATTAAAGTTTTTCTGCATTTCTTTCTAACATTTGAGCTGTTAAAAATAGTAAGATAAATTGATTTTTTTCAGTTGATTTGAATTAAAAAAATTACTTGCATTCATGATCCCACGAATGGCACTGTTATGCATATTGGTGACTAACCACACCTTGATGCTTTGCTTTCTGGTCAAAAACGTTATTGGCGTTTTCCCGGCATTACTTTAGGCCAAATACTCAAAAAACGTATGTCTCATAATGCAGTTCTTGTAAGAACATAGTAACGGGTGTGATATAAAAGAATGTAGGTGTCCGCCCCATAATAAAAATTGACCAGTAAGTCAAGTACCGTCTATCTAGTCCACAAAGCAGGTACTGACGTTAATCTTGAATACATGTTGTGTCAATGACAGACAGATCAGCCCATCACTAGTTTCAATGGCTGTCTAACGTGTAAGATTTTCTTGTTATATATTGTTAACTTGGCTATCAAATGCTTATTAGACATGTGGGCATACAATTATCTAGAGTATTAGTCGGGCGAAAAAACCACAATAATACGTTTAAATAAAATTCTCTTATTAAATATGTACATGCATTTACTTTGCATTCTTTTAACTTTTACTGCAATTTATTTTTTTTCTTTTGCATAATTTTTTGTTTTAAATACATTTTATGTTCTATATATTCAAATGTTTGTAAATTATAGCTTTTGCCTAAAACTTTAGCTTGGCCTGTGTTACTGCAAATGCAATTGGTTTTGCAGCTTCAGTGATAAGTGGGTGTTTTGAAAAAAAATCTAGAATTATGGGAGGGGTTTTTAGTTTAATGGCTATAATTTTAAAATGTTTCGCCGATAAAGAGAGAATTAATTTGTGATTCTAAGTATGTCACAAATAATTAATTTATATGAGGATTATTATTATAGAAAATCTTAAAGTAAGAACAATTTAGAATAAAAACACGAGTGTTATATTTCTATTTGTTAAAAGAGTTGTTATTATGTATCTCTTACTTTGGCCACAAGTACAAGAGGAAATGCATATTTATGAGTAGAGGTTGCAAGTATAACAAACAAATCGACTATATCGTACACAAAGTGATAAAAAGTCGTAATATATATATTTAACCAACTTTCTCAAATCTTTAATGAAAGTTCGTGGTGTCTAAACATGTTAAACGAATTAATTGATTTATTTCTTCAATTGGAGACATAATTTTACATTTGTTAGAGATTTCTACTGGAAAAGAACAATATGGTATGGTTCACGTTTCCCTCTATATATAGACTATGTTTTTTAAGAATAATTAAATGATTTTTAAAGAATTATAAGCTTTAATTAGATTATTATAAAAAATCTTGTAATTCAATTTAGTCAATACATTGGCGTTATACAGGGTTTGGTGCAAATTGTCTAGCAAAAGTATAAATGCAAAATATTGCAGCTTTTTTTAAATAAATCTAACGACTACGAGCCTCTAAACCTCGTCAGTATTTATGTGTAAATGCTTTTACTTGGCTTCTACCGAAAACAACGTTTGTTCTATTCAGCCGTGTAGTTGAAAGTGATGTTCAGATATCAAATTTTTCTTTTGTTGCTTGAAATATGTTAACAATGTCTTTCTAATATTTCTACGAATCTTAAATTTCAAACTTTCGCTAATATAAAATATCAACAAATATTAAGTATACAGTGCGCACGCGATAATATGAACTAATTAAAACCAAGCCAGTTCACTTTTGCAAGATTGTTCATATTTGCGAATGGCATCTAATTTCCCATTAGAAATATTTTTTCCGTAGAGACAGAAGTTTATTATGTTAAATTTTTTATTGTTGTTTATTGTACATATTTAAAAATAATTTGTTATTGAAAATACAAAGTTGTGTTGAAAAATCTGTGATTTTTTGCTGTTTCTTTTGCTCAATCGCCTTTAAAACGGATCGCTCTTTTAACTGCCTCAATAATGTTAAATTTATTTATATTAAAAAGCTAAATATGAACACTTACTAAAAAAATATGACCACTGACTAAAAGTGTATGTATGAAATTTTGATTGACAGCTGAAAGCAATTCAAAAATAAATAGGAAATTCTCAAATTGATTATCCAGTTGAAGCAGAATTTATCTACAACCCTGTTTACAAAGATTTTATCACTGTTTAAATAAGAATCCGTTAAACAAAATGAAAAAATAAGTTGTTCACATTTTAAAGCTTTCGCAATAACTTCATATTTTTAGTAGCCAATGGAAGAAAAAAGTGTTTATAATTTGGCGTGTTCATATTTTCGCGAGTGCACTGTATTTCTTTTTTTTTTTTTTGGCAGGACGACAGCCTGCATACTTTTCTGATTTTAGTATGTTAGACGTCATTTACACTAAGCAAATTTGTTGCATGCTACTTTCTTTTATCATTAAGAAAGACTGACAAAAAATGCGAAATGTATACATTTCTATTTCAATTCTTTTACGCAAAATAAGTTTTTATATTAAATTTTCCATATCTCTGGTAAATTTTATTTTCAATATACTCATTTATGAAAATTTAACTTTAATTTTAATTTGAAATTTCAGTTTTTAGTCAAATCCTTTCTTCTGTGTACGAGTATGTGTGTGTATTTAGTTTCACAGAGTTGCTGCTAACTGCAAATATTTTATTGTCAATGGCTTGAAGCCAAATCAAAACATAATAAAACAGAAATAAAAAAATGAACGCAAAAAAAGAAAAATAAATAACAAATTCAGTAACATTTGTTTACAGGCAACATATTGAATTTGTTAAGTTTGGCTTAGTTATCATTTGGTTTATAGTTTGTGCTTTTCCATATTATTTTTTCTCTCTTTTTTTGCTTCGTTGCTACCAACTTATTTCATAGATTTCGTATAAAATTTAGATTGTTCTCTTTATGCCAAGCATCCAGTTATGATTAAGTTCTAATGAGTCTCAATGTATGCATACACACTAACATACATCAAATACAGTGGCACCTGCTTAAATGCGCTCCGCTTAAATGAGTTTTCTGTTTTAATGTGCAAAAGATGCTGGTAACTGAACAACCCATTAAAAAATCGGTATACTGTCACGTTCTGCTAATCTGATTGCACATGCTAATGTTTTTCAAAAATAAAAAACTCATAGTAATTTTGAATTTTCATTAATTCAATAAAACTGAACTTGAGCCTGATAATATCAAATTTCATATGTACATCAATATAAGTTCAAATAATAATTACGTTTATTCGTAATAACATAAAACATATTTTTTATTTATTAATAATTTTATGTATTTTTTTTTTGTTGTATATGCATTTTTGTGTTAATAACAAACATTTATTTTTTGTCAATAAATAATTTTTAATCAATTTTTTATTCGTTGTTCTCATCGATTAATCGAATAATTTTTTATCTTAAATCGTTTGATCGAACGAACAAAAACAAAAATATTTTAACTATTCGAACAAAGTTGCAAGAAGAATTGAATTTACAACTATAGTGTGTATGTTGACAAGATCACATAAAGGCCTTCCTTCTAATATAAATTTTTTCCATTGCTGCAATTGTTTCTATCATTTTAAATATCAAAGCAACATTATTAGAAATAAGGTCTAGAATTCGATTAGATTGATCGCGGGGGACTACTGTGTTGCAAAAAGTGGTCGTAAAAACAAAAACAAGAACAACAAAAATTAATGATAAAAATATGTATCAAGGAGAACCAGTTGCCTGGAATCACAATTAGATAAGAGGTGCGGGGGAAGGGGTTGTTTTGTTGCAGTAAATATGCATACAATTGTTGTGGTCTATGAAAACTAATAGTTTTACTTCGTCAATTCATTGTTTATTCGTATGATATAAATATTTTGTTTGCATGAATAACAACAGGCTGTTTGCCTGTCTAACTCGCTCTAACTGACTGACTGAGTGACTGTTGCAGTGGTTGGGCAAAAAAAAAAACAGACCTGCCTGGTTGCTTGTTGATTGTTAAGCTGCATGATTTTTTTTTTTTCTAACTGACTGCTTATTTTTATTTATTATTTTATTGTTGTTGTTGATTTTTTTCCATATTTTCCTTCATATTCTTTCATACTAAAAATTGCAGGAAATAAAGACTGATTTATGTAGATTTAAGCATTAAAACTTTTTACTACTTTGGCTAGTTGCTCATTTCTTTCTTTTCTAAGCTTTTCAATCATATTTTGGATGCAAGAAGTAGAACAAAAAAAAAAAAATAACTACCATATCCTTGAAAAATACATGAGGAAATGTTTGTTTGCTTGTTTTGAATTTTTTAGTATTAAAAGCAAATTAATTTTGATTTTTAATTAGTATTGCACCAGTAAAATTTCTTAATTAAATTATGTTAAAGGAAACATAAGAGAATGCACTGCACAGCAGATGGGATGAAGATACATTTTTTAACCTTCTTTGACATAGAATTTATGATACATAGAGAAAATAGGATAATTGTGATAAACGAATTTCTAGCCAATCGGTTAAAGCTTTTGTTTAAATTTTGTAGCAGGAAATTATTAATGCAATAGAATAATTTTTCTTTATGTAGAGAGAGGGAGATATATGTGGACCCAGACATGTGTGATCTCCCTGTCTACTAAATGCGCCCAATAATTTGACGAAAAACTTGATGTAGAACATCTTTTTAAAATTAATTTAATCAAAATTTAATTGCAATTACGCTATATTTTTTTATTAATTAATTCTTTTGTGCAAATTATCTATTTAGAAGCATTTCTATTTTTTTTTTCAAATTCTGCTAACAGAGTACATGCCAACAACACGTTAAATATGTTAGTAATTTTTTTTATTATTTTCCAATAAATTAATTTAGTTTTTATTTTTCAATATACTCATTTTCAATAACGATTTTTTCTTTAAACAAACATAATTTAATTTAATGACTTTCTTTGGCAAACTCTTTTTAAATTCAACTCTTATACACCATAATAACAAGAAAATTGGTACAATGAACAGCTTATTTTACTTTCGCTAAGAGAATATTTGATGAAACCATTAAAACTAATCAAAACACTTTGAAAACGTAACTAATAAATTCTGTAACTACTTTCCAGTAAAAGCTACAAAATAAAGAAAAATAAAAATGTAGACATAAAAGAAATATATTTAATAGAAATGAAGCAATTTATTTAAGGCAGTTAAATTTAATATATGCCCCTTGGAAAATATCATAAAAGTCGTGTAGTTTAGTAGACTGATTGTAAATAAATGAATGGGAAAATTTTTAAATTGGCACATAAGAACAGCATGTCACTTTTTTCACAGTTCACTATCGATGGAGGTGAAGCCACACTAAATATATGCAGACACAAATAGATGTAGTTTTTTTTTCCTAATTTTAATATTGAATAACACTTGAACATTGGGCGTGTTCAGCAGAAAAACCTGCTACTAAACAGTTTAGCAGCAGCAGCTTTTGATTTGATTAATTTTTCTGAACGATCTGCTCACTTTGTTGTCAAAAATATCAAAAAATTTGACTTTTCAATTAAAATTATTGAATGTTAGTTTGTAAAAAGATTTCATAATATTTATTTGTGAATTTAAATGAATTAAAATTTAAAAATATAATATGAAATTTGATTCAAAAGTCAAACTGAACTGGAATATCGTAATTTAATGAAATATATCGTACTTTTTCTTTGCGCTCACTCAACATTTTCGCTCATCGCTCAGTAATCAAAGTGTTCATCAACATTTGTTGAACAACAGTTGTGTAGCAAACTGTGTCTGCTGACCGCACCCATTCATTTTAGTATCAGGTAGAATGAAAAATGAAATTGAAAAATTTTATTATAAAAATCCAAGTAACTTTCAATAAAATTTTTTACATACGCAGTAGGAAAGAACAACGTTGTTTCCGGAATTCACTTTCATCGTCAAGTGGATCATATGTTAGGTTTGTTTGGTTAGCAGATTGCTATGAAAATAACAATAGATTCCAGGCCAGTTGGGTCCTAATGTGTTCCCATTGTGCACCTCTATGAACAGCAAGCGCAAGAAAGGTATATTTGAAGTTTAAAAGAAGAAAGTTTAAGGGCCAATCAAATAATTAGATATAACGAAAGAGAAAAGAGATACAGACATACTGATTCTGCAGTTGTGTAGTCAGCGAGATAACCACCTGCTGCTTCTGAATAATGATCCTTAAACTCCTGAATTTAAGGACGGTGGTCCTCTAAAGAGCAACAAAGGTAAAAACGATTCATGATATTCTGCTTTTATTTCTCGCCATTACAGCTGAAGCAGTCATGCTTATCCCAATAAAAATATATAGTGAAATTTTTATACGAGAATTACTTTACTATTAAAGTAAGGTTAATTTAATAGTGCTGTTATATGTTTCGGTTTTGAAAAACAAAGTTTTTTTTCCACACAGTACGTTGAACATTAAATTAATTTAAAATTTTTCCTTCTTTATATTTTTTAAGTGCATTTCGCCAGAACTAGCGAGAAATAAATATCTTAGAGAATATTTAAAGTGAAAATTTGGAAGAAGAAAGTTTAATGAATTTACAACTTTGCTAATGCGCGTTTTGGTTATTTAAGGTCAGTGTTGGAGCTTCTGGTGTTAAGAAACTTCAATAAAGAAGTAAAACAGCTAGAAATGAACAAAACCAAACTCATATTTTTTTTAAAAAAATTATTATTTTCATTTACAAAAATTATTAATTCAATGATCCAAGATCACATAAATTGGGCCATAAAACTGTCTTCAAATGGAATTAAGTTTTTCTTATGTTTCATTTGACGAAATTTTATTGCAGACACTAGAAGGTAAAATATAATTGTTACAGCAAGAATTATGGCAACAAAGTCCATATTTAATATCAAGAATCCAATTAACAGAGTTCAAGGATAACATGTTTGTGATTTTTGACTAAAATAAATTCATTGAACTCAATGCCCTTTCCACCGCTGCATTTCAGTACGGTAAACTTAAAATTCTTAGTAAAAACCCAGACAAATCTGAAAATAAATTTTCAGACAAAAAAGTTTTATCAGAAAATTTTTTAACAATTTACAAATTTATTAAAATTACTACAGGAACAAATAAAATTTTTGGTTAGCATGGTAGTAGCAAATAAGTTAATATTTTAAAACTAATAGAAATAAGAGAATTTTAAGTCGAAAAATCCTTTTAATATTTAAAAATTATGACCTGCTTTTGTAACTTTGATCGGTTTTTTATGTGAAATAATTTTCTGCAAAATTTTTTGTTTTAAAATGCACATTTCTTCAAATTTATAGGACTAAAGCTACGTTCAAACTTTTCAAATATTTGCAAAAAAACAAAAAAAAAAAAAAACGTGACCAATAGACAAACTAAAATTATATAGTCTTTAATTCCTATATTTTTTTAATTTGGACTTGCATTTATTAAAAATAAAAATTAGTATTTGTGGCATATCAAATTTGAGTTTGTGGTGTAAAACCAACTTAATCCTGGATAAAAGTTGTCATTAATATTTTGTGGTCAAATATATGATAAGTAGCACACGCTCACCTTTAGAAATTACAAAGAACGTGTGTTCTTCTTTTAAATGTCCTGTTAATAACACTGTGATAGTCGAAAAAATGAACTTCGATGAATCCTTTTCGAACTATTAGGGGGGAGTCCCAATTCCAATTTTCATGGATATACACCGATTTCTCAAAAACTGGAGCCAATCTGACACTTCCAAATGCTCTTTCGCACTCAGGGGACTCCCCCTAATAGTTCGAAAAGGATTCATCGAAGTTCATTTTTTTTCGGGTCAAAAACTATCACAATGTAATTTGTCCTTATAGAACAGCTTACAGGAATTTAAATATCAAAGCTTTTAGGTTTTTTTTTCGAGCTGGTGTACTGGAAGCTTTACCTTTTTTAAAAACGTATAATTTAAAAAATTGTTCTTTTGTTGATAAAGTTTATCATTATTCATTTAAAGTTTATAGATATTCATATTAGCATAGTTTATAATGAAGTGACCTTGAGAACGACCGAAAGCATCCAATACACAAAACTTTTTAACTTAATTTCTTAAATTTTAACATGGTATAGTATATATACCTTTCACTGTGCTGTATTGCCTTAACTGCAACTGATTTAATGTCAATAATTTGATTTCAATGGCTCTTGAACTTTTTCCACCACACGATCGATACACAACGATGAATAAATAGTCCGGAAGCCATGCAAATTAAAATTGTTTTATTTACACTTGTATCTTAACCACTCGTTATTATTTATACCATCATCTATCATGTAGGTAGAAGAGTCTCGTACAGTATAATAATATATTTTTCCTTTTTGATTTGATTTCTTTCAAATGAATTTTCCATTTCCATTTTCAACACTTTCTACTTCATTTCCATGGTTAATGCAACCGCCAGGTAATCAAGTTTTATTATGTTTTTTTTTTTTTTTGAGTTGTTTCTTTCTCACAAGACATTGCTGGTAATACTGCTATTGCTTGCATTTCTGGCTGTATATTGATCTGTCCGTCATTCCGGCTGTCCGCCTGTCTATCTTGGTGTGTATTGCTTCATCAGCATCGCTTTTTATGATCTCAATATATCAAATATCTTTGTTACGATTATTATTAAATTATTTGTAGTTGATATATTATACATTAACTTATTGTTGTTGATGCTGAGATTTTAATAAGTGATTTTTTTTTTCTCTCTTTTTTTTTTTCTTTTCGCACTTACATATTTATTTCTGTGGCAAATAGTTTTATGTTGTATGCAACAAGGAAAGACACAAATTTCAAAAAAATATATATTGTATATGTATATATAGACATGCATTGTTGTGCATGTGAATTAGATCTTTGAAGTTAAGAGTAAAATGCAATTGTATTCATGTATGTACGAGTAGTTTTTAAACAAGAAAACCACAGGAAAAAGTGAAAACTTTTTTGAATTGTTTTTAGTTGAAAATTTATTTCTATTTAATATCTTGTACAACATTGTTTAAGTTTTATTATTGTGAGAGTGTGTATTAGTTTTCCACAAGATACCAACCACCGCACTTACTGGCTGTTAAGCAATTTAGTTAGTAATTTAGAAAAAGAAAAATAGATTGTAGTTTTTTTACACTCATAAGTTTTTTTTCCTTTGCCAAATTATACTTGTCTTAGCTGCAATTGTCACAGTGGGTAAACAAAAACACATATCAAATATTAGATTTTAAATAACTATGAGGACTTTATATCTTTTCTTATGTACAATGATACTAATTCTAACAAAAATCAAAATTTTATAAACATATATTTGCTAGGTAGCCACTGTTCTTTTTTACCATTCCTATTTCTATTACCAACCATTAGTTGATTGTTTTATTGTCTATTTTATTTCATTTGTTACACTGCACAGTGGAAGCATTTGATAAATTAATAGTTTAAATCAACAAGTTCTAAGGAATTAGATGGTTTTTGTATGAATCCTTTACTAAAGAACATTAATGGCTTAAAAGAGCGGCTACAGTGGATCAATCACCTTTAATGTGTTAAAACATGTTGCAATTTGTGTCAACCTTTTCATACTTATATTAAATTAGAATTTTAAAAATATTTTTTATAAATAAACCAGACATGTCACTTGCGAATTATACTCTGATAGTTTCGTATAAAATATTTAGTGTGTGATTTACCTGTTGACTCAAGAAAGTTTGCAGAAAAAAGTTTATTGAATCACTGAAAGATTTAGGATGAAAAATTCATAGCGGATGATATATCAGAGTGTTCTACAAACGTCTGAGCTTTAACGTGTTCAAAGACTTATTTCCGAATTATAGTGATAGAGATTTGTTTGAAACGGTGGACGTATGTGAATGGATTTTTCTTCTCAGCAATAAATCAGTGGTAGAAAAAACGCCAATAAATGGTAATACAAATTTAGTTTGTGCTCTCTATCAAAATGAAACGTATGATCACTGTTGCCAAATTTTTTATAGACGTAATCTTTAAAATTACGTACTTAAGCCTGACTAATTAAAAATTATTTTGATTAAACATCATTCAGTTCGATTAAAAATTCATAACTTTCATAATTGTTTTAAAAAATCTTAAAAAAAAAAAATTTTAAATCGATTAAAGCAAATCTGGAAATATTTAAGTGGTAACAGTGTAGTGTGACTTATATTTAGATTTAAAACGATTTTGTACTTTTGTCATGTTAGATTCACCTGACTAAATGTTATCTCGATGTTTGCAGATGCTGCAAAATCAATATACATGTTCTGAAAAAAATTAGTTAGAGTAGAAACAGCAAAATCGAAACCAGAACGTAGGATTTTAGATATTTTTTCTAAAAACATATACAGCTTTTTCTTGCTTATTTAAGATACTGTTGGAATTTAAAAATTTTATTTATCTAAAAGCAGAATACAGATCTAGTTTTTCATTATCTTTAAAGAAATTTTTTAAAGTCTTAGTAGGCGCCTTGACTGGCCATTGCTCGGTTAGAGCGAGGACCAGCATATGGGAAAATGGCACTCCGGATTTCTGTAGGATGTGTGGGGATGAAGAGGAGCCAGAAACTATAGAGCATATCATCTATCATTGCCCAAGGCTGCAATGCCATAGGCAAAGATGGCTGAGCATACGTCTCCATGAGGGCATTAGTGATATCGCGAAGTGCAAACTTGAGGATATCAGGAGCTTTATCAAGGGAATTAAATGGCTGAATGATGGATGATAACGGCACTTTGTTTCTTCTTGGACAGTAAGTCTGACTAATTAGTCAATAAATTAAAAATGAAGGGAATCACAATGGATCCAATTGGCTCTCCGAGTGGATGTGTATTTCACACTACCCTTCCTAACCTAACCTTAAAGAAATTTGAAATATATTTCGCATTATTAAAAATTCAATTACAGTGACCATTTCTTATTAAATTTGTATTAAAAATACTGAAAGACTCCATTTGATTTTCAAAATGTGCTTTGCTTTTAGCTTTTTTTTTAATATTGGCTGCAATTTTTCGTTCTTACTGCACTGAACCAAATTTCATCGGTAATATTCACTAAAAATTTTAGTCAAATAAAAAAATTATTAACTCAGCTTAATTTTTCCTCAAATGTAAAACAAATTTATTCAATTAAAAAAATCTTTTATGCCAATTAATGCAAATATTTTTTTTTTAAATATACTGCACCCAACCAAAATAGCAATTCAATTCAAGGAAAAAATTCGTGGATTCAATCACACGATCACACGATTTTGGTCGACACTTAATTGGGCCATTACGTGAAATTATTTTTTCATCAAACGTTTCTTTGAGTAAATTAAATGTAGTGCCCGCTGCAACTATCAGCTCTTAAATTGGTGCTCAAATAAAGCAGTGATACCAACTCAAAGTTGTGACACTCAATAAAAAACCCTTTATGTAAAATTATATTCTCTTCAATCCAAACTTTAATTTTTCATTTATAAATTTATCACTCGCTTTCCCTATACAGCATATTCCCGCGTTGTGAAAGATCGTGCTCATAATTATTTAGTAGTATTCATACATTTATGAGGCATATAAAAACAAGAAATCTGTAATATTTCAATGAAGAGATCTTATTAAAACTTCATTAGATTCTCACAAAAGAGTAAAATTTAAAAAACTTCTATTTCTTTAGAGCTTTGCTTATTTCATACTTGTAAATGTTTAGATTCTCCAGAGAAAAATATCGTCGATAGTATTGAAGATGATGTTCTTCCCTTTAACTATTTACGAATTTTTTTCAGTTTTTACGAAAAACGTCCTCTGACTTTAATAACAAATTAGTAGATTGTATAATCTACTTTTTTCATTTCTACACACCACATACCATGTTGAGGTAAATTTTTGGTTCAGTGTGGTGATTTATATATTAAGAAAAGTTAGTTTTATAGTTAAGAAAAAAATTAGCATTTTTCGGTGAAAATCATTTTAGGCTGGTAAAATCTGCAGTGGGCATCAGTGCGTTTGATCGCTGTCTATGTGAAAAAATATTTAATTTTGTATACAATCCTGACACAAAATATTTCTTAAAACTATTTTAAAATAATCCTGTCACCCTACAAACATCAGTAAAGACATTAAGGGCATTTAGTACAAACTATAATGGAAAGCAGAAATGTTCATTAAACATTTTTGAAACATTACGATCGTTTTTTAACCTTTCTCCATTAATATTTCCGGCTATTTAGCACAATTTCGAGTAATTATATTTCAAACAAATTGGTCTATTTTGATAATATTTATTAAATATGTCTTTGTTTCTCTCTAAGTCCTGAACAGTACCAAATTTCCTAGATTGCTGATGTATTTTTTTTTTAATTTCTCTTGTGAAAAAATTGGTCTATTTTGTTAATATTTATTAAATATGTCTTTGTTTCTCTCTAAGTCCTGAACAGTACCAAATTTCCTAGATTGCTGATGTATTTTTTTTTTTTTAAATTTCTCTTGTGAAAAAAGTTTTCCAGATTCGTTCACTTCTTCAAATCCAAAATATACTTTGAGTACAGCAGATTCAGAGAGTTTTCGTAGCCAAAATTGTTTAAAATATTCAAGCACTATGAACTTGATTCTGGCGTATGATATCAAGAGTTTTATAAATTTATCTTGCAGATGTCTTTGATGTGCAGAAAGCTTATATTTAAGCAGAAGAAAACCAATATTTGTTTCAATGCGAGTACGTTCACATAATGTAGCACCCTGTTGTGTAGCTACCGCGTCTGATCCTAAAAGTCTCTCATACTAATATTGCAAATTTATTTTAGTTAAGCTTATTTTCAACACCTTATACTTTTATATTAATTTATTACCCATTTTTAATTCGAAAATTTTCACTGTGCACTGCAGCTTGCGGAAAATGTGGTTAAAAATAAAATTTATTTAATTAAGTCCCCAAGATATAGAGTAACAATCTCGATGCTTAATGTAAACTACTTTTATTTTCTTATTTTCTGTCTGTCTTCAACTGTCTGTATTTCCATCCGTCTATACCAAAGGCAGTATACGTATGTGCATGCATGTATGTCAGTTTATCTAAATTTAAAAATAAACAGAAAAACTTTTAAACTAAATTTTCAAATGGAATAAAATCTTTAACAAAAACTTACACAAATCCACAATGAAAAGCTTTGGGGATTTGCCAAAACTAATGTTATAACAATAAAAGTGTTTGCAAACATGTTTTACTTTAAGCAAATAAAACTCCACATGGTTTTCAAAACGATTTTATTTTATTTTCTTTTGTTTTTTTTTTTTTTCTTTTATTAAATTAAAAACACGAAAAAAAAACCATTTCACAAATTACACGTATTTCTAGTTATATACACATGAGGTAGTAAATGGATTTCAAAAAGTTTTAGGTTTACAATTTGTTACCAGATAATTGTTGGGTGATTGTTAGAACGAATAATTGTGGAAAATGTAAAAGCCAAACAGAAGCAAATGAATTTTAGTGTACCAATTTAATGTGAGAGAAATAATGATTGTAAATTTGATAGTAAATTTGGGAGAAAATATCGTTTAACTAAAAATAAAATTAGAAAACTGTAAAGCTTTTACTTCAATGATGGTTTGTTTAAAGCTTTATTTAATTTGGGGGCTATAAGACTTTTTTGTTCACTTTATATATTTTATTTAGACATTTTTTTTATGAAAGTTTTTCTCTTTTTGCTTAATCCATGTGCGCACAGAAGCACATGGAATAAATAAAATTTATACAATTATCTGAAATTTAATTTTATGGCTTTTGTTCAATTAAATCAAAATTTGTTTGGTGTTAAAAGAAAATAATAATACATATGTATGTAGGTAGATTCGGGAAACATAGCTTCATGAAATTTAGGTTCTGCACTAAAATTTTTATTACTAAATTTTTAGTACAAACTTTTTAGTGCCAAATTTTTTATACTAAATTTTTAGTACTAAAATTTATAGTTCTAAAATTTTTAGTAAACATTTTTTTATAGTAGCCTATAATCAATCTACAACTTTCACATTTTATTTTATGTGACCTTCTCCGAGAAAATGGACCTAGTTTGTAAAAAAACGGGTTTGGACTTAAGAGTGGATTCTGGTAGAATAAGATTAAATATGTTCTTAGTAAAACTTCATTTTCACACACTAGGTCCCTTTTCTCGCAGAAGGTCACATATGTAGTTTTTCTTTACAAAAAAATTAGTGCTTAATAGTTAACCTTTAACATACCACTGGTATAACATAAAAAAAAATTATAAACATGAGAAAAAATGTGTTCATATCTGCCGTGCGCCTGGCCAAGTTCGGCCACACAGTGTGTATATTTACACGAAACCATTTGAGCTGTTTTTACGCCCCTCATAACTTTGCTCCTCTTGATCATAATATAATGAAACTTGAAACATAAGGTCTCCCTACAAATGTGACCTCAAAGGTTCTACCGTAAAAGCTTCCCTAGATATATATGGGAAAAGTCCATATTTTAGTACATATTCACTGACTCACTGACTCATCAATATTATTGGGCACTTCCAGTATAGCTAGAAAAATGAAACTCGGTACACAGGTAGGTCTTGGTGAGAAATAAACCAAAAAAAAATCTGAAAACGGGCACTTTCCACCCGGGGACTAGGGTACCCCTTCTTTGTATGGGGCACTTCCATTAGAGTTAGAAAGCTTAAATTTGCTACACAGTTAGGTCCTGATGAGAAATTAACAAAAAAAAAAATTTTAAACGGGCACTTTTCACCTGGGGGACTAGGGTTCCCCTTCTTTGTATAGGGCACTTGCAGTATAGCTAGAAAGCTGAAATTTCGTACACAGGTAGGCCCAGATAAGCAATACATATAAATATTTATACAAAAACAACTTCGAAAAAAGAAGTGAGATCCGCACAAAAACACAAATGTGAAAATAAGACCAAGTTCCTATCAAAAATATTTCGGCCGTAAAAATTTTCCTACTTTCCGTATAAAATGAGCATCTATTAATAAATGAGTTCTAGCCAAAATTTTAATTCTAAACCCTTAAATTTGTTTATATAATAATCTTATTACTAGTTTTTGAATAGCGATAAATCATATTCCGGTAGTTATAAATTATATTAATTTATTTATATTTTGATTATCTTCTAATTTTGGGTGGTTTAATGAAATTCTCTACATTCAAATTTCTTATATTTCTTTCACACTCTTCTATTGCTTTCAAACATACGATGGGAATTTTTCCTTAAATATCATAAATTAATAACTTCTTTTTGAATTAATTATTTGCCTTAATCTTAGACATTTTTAATTCAACGGAACATATGTTGGTTAACCCTGAAATGGCTTAGAATCAAGATTCTAGACAAATTATTATTTATATATAAGTATGTATGTATGTATAGCTATATATACATCCATAAATATTTTTATCAAATTAAATATAAAAGAAGAAAAATATAACAAAAATAAAATCCTCTAACAAATCTAGATTAAAGGCAACAAACACATAATGTTCATGATTTATGTTAGAGAAATAAAAAACGTTTATCTGCGTTGAAAGATCTATAGTTTTATTTCTGTTTTCTGCCATAAAAGTTTAAAGCTTTTTTTTATTATTAACAATTTTATATTATTTAAAACCGTGTGTGTATCATGATAATAATTTATTTAAATCAAATATGTGTACAGAAAATGTTATAAACTACATATGTATGTAAATGTGTGTGTTTGTCCATAGCTTTATACGCTTTGTGATCATTAGAGATTAATAATTTGTTAAAACAACAAATTAAAAGAGCAGAAACAATAAAATGTTGAACAGCATCTATTTTGCTTGGTTTTAAAATTAATAAAATATTTACATAATATTGTTGTTCTAACAGTTTAACGAGAGAGAGAGAGAGAGAGAGAGAGAGAGAGAAATAGATATATAAAAGGAATTGAAACATAATCAACATATCTTTAGGGATGACCATTTGCACAATAAGTATACAAAATTTAAAGACTGTTGTTTAGATCTAAATGAAACACTAAATAGACGACATAAGATCATGTTGAACAACAGTACAGCGATACAGAAAGTATTTCAGTAAATTTTCTTTTAAAGGTTACAGGGTTCAGCAAGAAGTACGCAGATAGGAGAGTATTTAAGGTAATGATCTTTCGAAATGTATGATCGCAAACAATAACAAATTCTGTAGTACTGATCTGTTTATAAAATCAATAATACAAAAGTCATTAAAGACGATCTAAACATTTTAGAAATTTAAAATTCTATTTATTTGCGTTTGAGTGCAGAATCTTGAAATCTGTTAGTGAGTTTTTCTTACAAAGTGAAACGGATTTACAATATTTTTTGATTCGTGTAGTGGTAACTTGAAGCAACCCACTTGACATGTGAGTTTCAGACGACAATTTCCTCATCAATACCTACAGAATTTCGCGATTGAATTCAACTGAATGTACGTTTTCAAGTTTTCGATTGTATCATCAACCCCATAAGACACCTTTTAGTCAATTTGTGAGCGAACTATAACTACAAATTTTAATAGGAAAATTTTTTAGGAAAGTCATTACCACAACGTGTTTTTATGTCGTTAGTATTGTATTGTGTTAGTTGTTGTTAGACAGTTTAAGGAATGAAGGCACTGATCACATGTTACTTTTCTTTTGAAAATTACTTAATGCTTTAAGAATTTTTTGAAACTTCCTCTCGTTATTTCGAATACCGGCTTACAGGTATAAAAACTTTAAGCCAATTTGGTCTTTGAAGTGATTCAACAATTATCATTTCCTGGTTTGTTAAATAAAAGCTTCGCAAAGCACTGCTTGACTTTTAACAATCAATAGACCAAAATTCATCATGTATGCGATTTGACGTCTTGTCGTCACGACAATTTTTGTTGTGGCCTAAAGTCGATGGGAATCCTGTCAGTAAATATTATGACATGCCACCCACTCTATTCGCTATAAAACTTTAAATTTTATATATGAATTAAAGCAGAGAACGTTTGTGTCCCGAAAACGATGTTTTATGCAGTAAATATTCATTTTACATAATTTTAATGAACAACTTTCATAAAAAAAGATTAGCTATATTTATTTAATACTTCGGATTATTGTGCACAGAGTGTGAAGTTTAAATAACAATGGTCATAGAAGTGATACATAAAACGGTCCTTTGCAGTTACTCCTCATGCAAATAATGAACTTAATTAGTATACAATGAAAAATTAATGAGCAATTCGTTCAAACAATGAACTTTTATACAGAGCGGTGATTTTAAATGAAATTTGAGAGCCTTCATCTCAATTCTTATTTGACTGAATACCCTTAAAACGGAAAAGAAGCATGTTTCCATATGAAACAACAACCATAAAATTAATTTATATCACTTGGCGGTTGTAGAGCAGCCACAAAAAGCGACTGAAACAAGATGTTTTGTCAAAGATAACAAATAATTTATATATTTTTATAAATTATTTCATCGATTTCAGACAATTAAAAGATTTATGGCAAATCAATAATTAAAATTAGTAAAACAAAATATAAAATGGACACACACCATAAATTGATTTTATCTATTTAAATGAGCCAAAAAATCCACACCACAAAAAAACAATATTTGCTTGAGAAAAAATTACTATTTATCAAACTGGATTGTCAGTTTCTTTAATACATTTTTCTTTTATTGACACTCTAATGATTTTTTTTTAATTTTTAATTTTAAGTTTGATTTTAGTCCAGCTGATAGCTTAGCTTGACTTAAATTAATTTGGTTGAAATTTTACTTTCAATTTCTGTTTGGTGTTTAATTTGTGTTAATGATTTGTAGAATTTGTTAAAAAAAAAAATCACAAACACATACGGGTAGACGGACGACAAGCTGAAAGACAGCAATTTAATTATTTAATAAAAATGTCACTAATTGCTTATACTTTTACGTTTGAAAGTTTTTACTTTAGTTATAGACAGAAGTGGCAGTTATTATGTACACAATTTAATAGCAGTCAGTGCGTGTTTGCTGTCAATGGCACCTAATTGTCTATGAAATAGTACATACTAAGATACAAAACATAACGATTTAATTGCTTTGCACATAAATAAAATATATTAAATATGCTATGAGTGATTTATTAAACAGAAAGAGTATATATATAATTTTAAAGTAGAGTTGAAATTTTGATATTAAATTTATTAGAATTCAACTCCTTTGAAGCATTCGAGCTTAATTTGAGTTATTAAAGAAAAGAAAATTCTTCTTAAGTATTCAACAACTACCGCTCTTGAAATGCTTTAGTTTTTTGTATCGGATGATGTAACGAATTGGGAAAATAATTTTTATAATTTTCAATTGCTACCAAATAGCACTTGTCAACAGAAAAGAAACTCTTTTCGTATGTTGGAAGAATTTGTTTGTACTGAAATGGTAAAATCAAGGATAAGGATAATAGAAATAAAATCAGAATGTTTAGGAACGAAGGGTTTTTTGTTTAATTAATATTACTTTATGTTGTCCTTTTATAGTTTGCTTCAGGAACCTCTCATTGTAATATCCAACAGTAATCCACGAGCATACATGGACTCCACTTGCCTTGGTATTGTTTTTCTATCGTCGATATGTCTTGGTGAAATCTTTCATTTTGTTCATCGCTGAGGGCGACCAAATTTTCCGTAAAGAAGTCTAAATACGAATGTAAGAAGTGTATTTTCAACGACATATTACAGTCCAAAGTCTCGATCGGTGATTTCTGAAAAAATTTAAAGTAACTTTAATGAAAGATTCCCAAAATGACCTAAAAATAATTAAGCTTTTCGTAAAAAATATTTCATCTTTCATTAATTGTCTACTTGAGGATACGCACAAAAATGTCCTCTTTCATTTTTGGATCACTCGTATGTGCAAAGGTGGTGGATGCTCTAAAGGAGATCTTTATAATTTTTTTTTTTGGTCCCAGAGTAAAAGATTCTCTATTGGGACAGTCTTTCTAAACATAATTTTTTCGATCTCCGCTTTCCCAGGCACAAACAAAATTAGCATTATTTTGTTTATCCCAATTGTGATACCAAAAAATAATTTTATAAGACTCTTTTATGTAAGAAGCCTCGACTTTATTAAGATCTTCTTAAGATAGTAGATGTGGCTAATAAGATATTGAAAGTCAGGATCTGATATAATTTCATTAGTAATTGATTCTAGCGTAGCGGACTGACCAGAATTTTAAGATGCTAAAGGTAGCAAAAGTTCTTTACTATGAGGGTCCGATCCCTCATCCCTTTTGCCAGACGGTAGCTTAGGATACTTGATTTTACTATTTGTTTGATCGGTGGGACCAAAATAACAATCGGATGAGTGGTTCGTTGACGCCGTCCAAATCATAGGAATTGCAAAAGGCAGAGATCGAGATATTTTTGCTCATGCAGTAGTAAGATAACCACACGCAGCAGGTAGCCCCGGTAGCAAAAAAGTGGAACCTGCACTTTGTTTAGTTACTAAAAACGTTAAATTTCTGCACAAAGTTTTTAAAGTATGTATGTAATTTCACCACTAATATGACACAATTTTTCAGGATAATTTTTATACTTTCTTGAAATTATCTAGAAATTCCTTCATTCAACAAGACAACTACGCTCTTCAAACAGTAAACACTTCGAACTTGAAGATAAAATTCAATATAGCTAATATTTGATGTTGTGGGTAGTTATCTACGAAAAGGGTGTTTTTTATAGAGGCATAAAACTTGAAAATGGAATAAAACAATGATGATTTTTTTTAAATTGATATGGCATTTACTTTATTCGAAAGATAATCTTTTGGCATTATAATTTAAATACGACTTTTATCTTATAACCGCCACGGCTGGCATGGACGTAGTCTAATCTAGAGATCCAATTTCTGATAACTTTTTCCAACATGTGTGGGCGTACGTATATCGGTAATAACGCGGCGAATATTGTCCTCCAAGTGGACAATCGTTTCTAGCTTATCGGCATGGACTAGCGACTTCACATATCCCAACAGTACATAGTATAAAGGCGTTAAATATCTCCTGAACATCATGCTTGTTCAATTGATGAACGAAAAAGTCAGTAATCATGAATCTATACCGTTCACTATTGATAACGTTCTGACCAGCAAAGTTTTTAAATTTCATGTTGAAATGCCAAACAAATCTAAACATAGATCAGTTGACTGATTGCAAAATGGCCGCCAGTTAAAACAGTGTTGCAAACTTGTTTCATACCTCTATAAAAAACGCCCTTTAAAAAAGAAGACGGGTGGAATCAAAATCAATAGGGTTTTAGAATGAGGGTAGGTGGGTAATTTATAATTAGTAAGAACCTTTCTTGTTACAAAATTTCTTTGGCCAGTGTAGTGTATATATGTAAAACTTATTTGGTATGTGTGTTCAAAATTATTTAAACAAGGAACGATTTTAAGTCTTGACAAATTAATCAACACAATTTTTAAGTATTTCAGCCTGAGAAGTCGCAAATTATAGGGATTGTGCGAAGGCTTACATTAATGAAATGCGTAAAGTGCGGTAGATTTTGAAATAAATTTTATATTATTTTTTTTTAAGTTAGAAACGGTTTAATTAGATTTATATAAAATTAGTATGTATATCTATTAGTGATTTTGGATATTTGAGTTTCACTATAGATATTTATTCATAAAAAACGAGAAAAAAAATTTAAAGAAATATTAAATGCCTAAAACAATTTCACGGAACATACAATTAATTGTGCGATTTTTTTTTTTTATTAGTCACGTAAAAAAAAATGGTCAAAGCAAAATTGCTTACTTTAATATTAAACTGAACTAAAAAAAAAAAAAAAAAAAAATTCTTGTCTGAGACACGCAAAAAAAGAAAAGAAATATTTTCAATAACTACAATTAATATTTTATGAAGTCAAAGAAGAAAAAAAAAGTTAAATGTATGAAATTTTGCACAGCTTTAAAATAATTTTTTTTATTGGCTAAAAGTGAAAGAGCAAATGATAATAAACTAAAAATTTGCATGCTAAAGCAATAATTCTTAATTTATACAATTTAAGCAAAAACCTTTTTTTTATTAATGAATAGTCTTGAAAAATTCTTAAATTAAAAAAAAAAGAAGAGATCTAAAATATAAAATCATATTTAATAATAAAGAATTTTGTTAAATGAGAATTTAACGTACTGGTCAGGACGTTGCTGTATGAAACTTTGAGATTTTAAATCTAAAGAAGAACAAGCAGACAGACAAACATTCAGACAAATTTAGTTACGCATTTGGCGGTGGTGGTGCTGCTGATTGTTATACAAAAGGCAAGAAAAATGTTTAACAATTATTCAAATTACATCCATACATACGACCGAAGTAAAGCTGGTCTATAGGCTTAAAAAACAGTGGAATACACTGCAAAAGGACTTGTATTATGTACACTGTAATATTTATACTTTAAATAAGTTAAAATTTATTTAAAATTTGTATAAAAAAAGCAGATGATAGGCAAGCAATTCTTCTATTTAATTGTTTTACTTAATCAATGATAAAATTTGTTTCCAATAAATTTATATTACAATTTATAGTTTATCTGAAAGAAAAAAATTTATGATATTATACACATATAAAATATAAGCAATCAAATAGATCAGTTAAATTTGATTTTCCGGTCCCTTAAGAATTGTCTTTACTGTGCCAATGTTCAAACATTTATAAACTCATAAACATATTACTGTATTAAATCACAGATAATAATCTGAATTTTTAACAAAACTGTTTAATGCAACTAAAGCAATTTGGTTTACAACGATTTCAATACACTCTACACCATATAATTGATTTACATACAAACTTACAAATGAAACAGTTTCCTGCTGCTGGTATAGTTTCGGCTCTATCAAATTTTTTTTCTATGATAACAAAATATTTCTTAAAAATGTCTCTGAGGCAGTATCCCATATATATGTCAGTATATATTTCTAGTATAGTGGAATTATGCAGATTTTCGGTGCTCTTCAATGTAGAGTTTGAAGCAACATTCAAACATTTCTGGTGTTAAATGTTCGATGTCTTCTTCAACTTCACTGGCATCTCAAGACAGGTATGTACATGTTATTACGAGAAAATGATGGAGCGTGTTCATTTTATTAAAAAAAAATCTGTAAAAATTTCTTTTAAAATAATTTTCATCGAAAATTTTACCTTCAAGAATAATTCTACAGCTTCAAAGTGTTTTGTATGGCTGAACCCACAAAAACGAAAAACAAAAGATTTTTGTCTTTTAAGTCACAGAAACGTGTTTGATGCCAACCCATACTAAAATATAATTAACAGAAAGTTTTTGAATTAAAACACAAACGGTAATCAGACAGAAATGCGAAATTTTTTTTTTACATTGTTTTCATTTTTTGACTTGCGAGTTGCAACATAAGAAACCACGCAATTATATACAACGAGGTTTGTTTAAGTCTGTTTTCTTTACTCTGTGCGTCTACGTTGTATCAAACCATAAGTATTTTCTGCATCCAATCGTATCGCTTGTTTTGTTCGATGTGGCTTATCCCATAAGTATCAATGTTCTGTTTTTCAAAAAAACAGATTTGTCTTACGTCAGTGTGTGTTCAGCCCTAAAATTATATATCTAAACAAAATTTTTTTATGTTCACATTATACCAGTTGTAGGGTATTTTTAACATGAGTTTAACGTTTTTCCAATTGTTATACATAATTTTTTTTTAATCTCTTTAACCGCAACAAATATATGTTTGCTGCGATTGTGCGGCCAATAAAATCAAATTCAGACTAATTGCTATGATCAGACACAGTTATAAATTTATTTATTGTTGTTTTTGTTGTTGTTGCATATACATACAAGCACACAAAGTCTTTTACATCTCATGGGTTTATTATTCCCATTTAAACGGTTGAGGTCTGCTGGGTGCAAATAAATCTGTAAATATACAAACAAAATTACTAAACAAACAGTAGGATTTGGGTAAAATGAACATAAAGGAAAAGATGTTTGAGTTCAAAGCGGTTAGAACGTATCAAAGGAAGTAACATATTGTTCATATAAGTTTTCATGGACTTAACTGTAAGTTTTGGTTTGTGTACGACTGGATCTAAATGTAGGTTGTGTTGTTTGTTTCTTTCCTCAAAATTCTTACGTTTTTGTTGTTCTATTTTGAAATTTTGTTTTTTAAATAATTATGGCATTAAATGTTTTAAAATTTTTCTTCAAGCCAACAACAACAAACATACCTTTGGAAGCATATAATAATATGAACAATCATTTATGGCAGTTAGGTTCGAAAATATTTCGTTTAAAACATTCAAGGCCCAATTAAATGTTTTTAAAAGTATCTGTAAAAATTAATTTTTATTATTGTCTGTCTGCTTTGGAAAAAAAATATTTGAAGATGCTAATTTTGGTAAAAGGTTTTTTCAAGAACGGCGTTTAAGGAAATTATTTTTAATTAAATAAATATTTCCGTTTAAGAGTTTTTGTTGAAACAGTAAAACGGTTATATTATTTAAAGGGTAAAGAAATTCTTCATATTATTTGTTTGATAAAATAAATCAAAAAAATTTCAGTGAAATTATAAAATTTTTGAAAGAATTAGAAAAAACTAAAGGTTTTTTTAATTCCAAACCCATTTTCTTTTTCATTGAGCGCATTGCTTGAAGTAAAAATTTTTTTAAAAAATATGTAACAAAACGAATTTTTCCTTCTAAATTTTTTGTAATTACTGAAATTTAATTACTCAGGCTTAAAAGTTCATGTTTAATTATACATTTAAGGTAAACTATTAATTTTAATAGAAAGGAAAATCCAGAAGCACGTAATAATTGAACAGACAAAGAAAAATTAGACAGCAACGTATATATACCGATTATATATACCGATTTCTCAAAAACTGGAGCCAATCTGACACTTCCAAATGTACTTTCGCACTCAGGGGACTCCCCCTAATAGTTCGAAAAGGATTCATCGAAGTTCATTTTTTCGACTATCACAGTGATATTTATTAGTCCATAGACCGTGATTGATTACATAAATAAATAAATACCAAAAAGGAGCACATTTTTTTTTATAAAATGAAACAACCTATATTGACTCTAAAAAATTCGCTTAAAAATTGAAAAATCTTTAAAATAAAATAAAAAATGTAAGTCCAATTATTAAACTACACATATTCAATAATTTTATTGAAAATCCAATTTGAACTTTTTGAAAGATGTTCGGCTCCATCGTTTTTTGTTGCCAATCTTAACATGACAGCTACTGTCTATGAAAACGCTGGCAATTAGTTTAAAATTTGCATTTAACTGTCTTAGTAAACTATTTTTTTATATTAATTTTGAGCAAAAATGTTGCTAAACATTAATCATATTTTTTCATTTGATTTTAATATTTATTAATATAAAAATAGAAGCAAATCCTGTTTCAACATTTTAACCTCCGCCCATTTTGCAATGGGCAAAACCTTGACAGTCATACAATGTCTTGGCCCCAACTTGTGTAATAAAAGTCAAGTCATTTCATACTTTTTACAAAGAGATCCACCTCTCATTACTTTAAGAATTACAAAAACAAGAATTACTACTGCTTCAGATGCTTTTGTTACTTTAACTACAGATGATTAAACTGGCTAAATATTTTCCTATCCTTTCTCTTCATATTTTTTTAAATTTTATTTTTAATCTTTGTTTTTTGCAAAACTTTAAAATTTTGCATCTATGTTCACAGAAATTATCAACATTTTTGTTTAGTATTTAACAATTTATCATACCCTGAGAATTATTTCAATTCTTCATTCATTTACAGCCAACAGTAATAACAATAACATAACCAACAACATAAGTTTACAGCAGCAGCAGCAATAAAAAAATGATTTCAATACAAGTAGACATGTTTAACATTTGTCAAAATCACAAAAGAACATCGTGTAAACGACCACGACTAAAATGACTGCAACAAAAAGGGGAAAAAAAAGTAAAAAGAATGACTATTTTAGCCACCGCTAAATGAGAAAGAGCCACAATAACTAAAATATAGTTGAAGAAAACACTAAAAAAAAATCACAACAATCATATGATGAAAAATAAATAATAACACCAACAAATAGCAGCAGCAGCAACTGCAGCAGCAAATGTTGCTTTAAGAAAAACTATGGTTATACATATTTAACAAAAAAAAAATCATAATGTTAGGACTACGAGTATTCAAGAATCGAGGCAAAAAGTTGCAACAAATTAAAATGACTGTAACAAAATAGAAAAAAAAGCAGAAAAAATAGAAATGAAAGCTCTTCAGAAAGAATGAAAGCGAACATAGAATGTTTAATAAACAAAATATGAAAAGTTTTAACATTGATCTACAAAATAAAAAGTGGCCTTTAACTAAGCAAAGGATATCTAAAAGTATTATTTCTTATATCGAGCTGCTTAAATGAAATTCGATTCAAAATTATAACCAATGAAATATTATTGGATATCGATTGTCGCAACTTGCGATGTCAACCTTCTTTAAAAATCCGAACGCTTCAAATTGGAAAAAAAACTTTTTCTAATTAATTTAATACACTTTTTAAAAACTCTTATAGAAATTGTAATTGATCATGGGGACCTTTTCTCAGTTCCATGGTTTATTGTTTTTATGGTTAAATATTTTAATATGACAAGGAAATTGCTGAATAAAAAACTTGGTTGCTGCGCCATATATTACGGAAAATTTATTTTTAAACTTTTTCGAAGATATTTCTGTTGCGTGGTGCTACGGAAAATGTAATTCAATTATCATAATATAGTAATTGAATGTCTTATTAGATAAAGATTTTTTAGATATAAAGCAAAGTTATTAAATATACGAAAAGAACTCAGTAAATATAATAATCTGAGAAAAATATCATACGCACCGAGTTCGAGTTCAAATATTTTCTTAATAGTCTTTGACTATTACTTGGCTTGAAACTTAAGTTGCATTAAATGTTTTTTCAGTTAAGACGTACCTGCAGCAAATAAGCAACTTTTGCAGATTCAAATCTAAATCTATACACATAAGTAGTAGGCAAGTCTTTTTATGTTATGGACTTTATGCTCGCAGTTTATAATAGATTTTCACAAAAATAAAAATAATTATTAACCTGTATTTTTATACACTTCACCAGAATATAGGGTCTTTTTATAGAGTGTCACAACTTTGAGTTGGCATCACTGCTTTATTTGAGCACCCACTTGACACCTGATAGTTGCTTTTTCATTATGAATCGACTTACAGCAGAGCAACGAGTGCAAATTGTTGACATTTTTAATCAAAATAATTGTTCTGTTCGTCAAACTCATCGTGCAGCGGGCGCTACAATTGATTTACTTAAAGAAACTTTGGATGAAAAAATAATTTGACGTAATGGCCCAATTAATTAGCCACCAAGACCGTGATTTAACCCCATTAGATTATTTTCTTTGGGGTTATGTTAAGTCACTTGTCTACTTTGATAAACCACAAACAATTTAACACATGAAAAACAATATTCGATGATTAAAAATAATTATTAACAAATTAAAAATAATTATTAACAAATTAAAAATATTTATTAAAAAATTAAAAATAACTTTTATACACTTCACCAGGAATTGTAAGGCTTGGTATAAGTTTGTCACTTTGTCCGTAATAACAATATTTATACGAGACCCATACAGTATATATATTCTAGAACCATAGAGATAAGGAAGCTAAACAATTCAATCCGTCTGTCAGTCTGTCCAACTGTATTGTGTCACACAGTCGGTCTTTCTGTATGAGGGTGGTGTTGGCTGAAGTGGTTAGCGCGTTGACTACTAAGCAAACAATGACTTGGGGCCTGGATTCAAACCCTGGCCAGAGCAAGTCAATCAACATCATTAATTTCTCTAATGTACATTAGTGAGACATGGTATTAATTGTTGTCGGACTCCTTCTTCGTCGGTTAGCAGAAACATCGGCGAAGTAAAACATTTAATAAAATGCCTGCTAATACAAATTAACAAAGTTAATGCGTCTACTTAACACCAGAGGCGCCTTAACACTGCCTTAAAAATTAATATAACGCGCAAAGCAGAGTTGTGAAAGAGTTAAGTTTTCTAAATTTTCAACATCTATCTTTTCTCCCTGAGTTCCGGCACAGTGCACTGCATACGTAGGGGTCATCCCCTGAATGCTGGTCCTAATTAAAAAAAAAATGTGAAATCGGTTTTCCGAAGCCACCATAAAAGTTGGAGAATTGGCTTTTGAACTAATATTTAAGGATTTTTCCTTCAGGCGATTCGTATTGAAAATCATCAAAAACAAAATAGAGGTTCTAGTACACAATTTATTAATATATGGCGATGCCCCGGTATTGAATCTTGAATCAGTGTAATGAGAATTCAACACACTGCAGTAGTTATACTTAGGCTTTTTAATGTCATGTATATATTAACTTGCAAATAGTATCAGTTTTTTAAAATAAAACAATTCATTCCTTTACAACACAGCTGAAAGCCGAAGATTTTTCAAAGTAACAAACTATAAAAAATTGTAACTAGAAAATTAAAAAAAAAGTACAAGGCAACAACAAAATGCAATTTACTGATGGCCCGTGTTGTTTTTGTTGTTAATGAAGTTTCTGTTTTTTCAAGTTTTCTGGTTGTCTGTTGGCTGTTGAATTCATGCGGCCGGCTAGCTGACTGTGTCTAGTGGCTGGCAAGAAGGTATGAAAGGTTAGAGTTTTTAGTAAGCAATTTACTTGTTATTTAAGCTTTATTCAAATTTATGTTGTACATCTTTAGGATGAGTTTTTTTTTTGTAATTTTATTTAAAACGAAATATTACAAATGCAATTTATTTTATAGAACAGAAAAATTTTGCAAACACGAACGTACTCGTCAACATCATCAGAATCCCAGTTTAGTTAAAAAATGTAAAAGAATAACAGTCTAGTTTTATTTTATTCTGAGCCGGGGCGGGGCGGGCATGGACAGTTGAAATATAAAAAAGAAAAATAGGTTCTTAAGCAAAAAAAAGGTACATATTAAATTGCAAACAAAATCATACAAAGAGAAACACTTGGAAAAAAGAAAATAGTATGAATAAGTGTACATCCATTAGTTGTGCTAATGATGAACAACAGCCCGCTTCCTCTCAATACTTTATTTTATTTCGTGTGCAAAATGAACAATAATACAATGAACCAAAGTAGCACTACAAAAAGGAAATTTGTTCATTCTTCTTATGACTTGTTGCTGTGTTTAAACTTAAAGTTGAAAAGTTGTTGTTTTGTTGTTGTTGTCATGAAAACGGCTTATGTCTTTAGCTGTCGAGCAATTAACTTAACCTAGTCGACAGCTTGGGTAGACGTGATAATGGCTTCTGTGTGTGCACGCGCCTGCGTTGTTTTTCACCATTTAACAATTCCTATAAAACATAAATGCCACAATGCAACAGGAATTTGTTCTGCTGTTCTTCATTATAGTGATCAAATCAACGACAGAGAAAAAAAACTAAAAAAAAAAAATGTTTTTAAAGTAAAATATACATCAAAATGTTTGCCTATCAAATGCAACTTTAGAATATTCCATAGTGATCTTGTGCAAGACAATATTTCCTTAAAATATATGTGTGTATGTATGTATGTAGGTATAGAGTGTAGTTATGAAAGGTGGTAAGGAAAAAAAGGCCTTTTGAGAAATTATAATTTTCTTTAGTGTGAAGACTATGTTTTCTTCCTCTACTTTGGAGAATTTTCCTCATTTGTTCTGCGAATTTCGATTTTAATGGAAAATTAAACCTTGAACGCAATCACGATAAGTTGATTAAATCAAACAAATTGATTAATTTAATTGATTATTTTAATGAAATATTTTCATTGAACCAATGTAATGATTTTACTATATTAATGAAAATGTTTTCTTAATTTTAATCAATTCCTGCCATTAATTCAATAATTCGGTTTCAATGGTTTAATGTAATCGTTACTTAATTAAAAGGGCCCATTACTATATTTTTTTAAATTAAAATAATTGTTTGAATTCATATTTAGAATTTGAAAAAGCATCTGATGAAACTGTTTGTTTAATTTTATAAAGTCACATTTTCTTAATGTGAGAACTTAAAAGATGCTAAACTTTTTTGACCCGAACCTTGCTCTATTTCTGTAAGTTTGCTATAATTTGATGTTCTTACAGGAAATACAGCTGCAAATGTATACCATTTCTAAAGAGTTGTGGTGCGTAACCAGAAAGACATCCAAAGTTTCATCAATTATCTGGATGGTCATTCCTTAAATTGCTCTCCCCTAGAATTAACTGACGGCCATTTTATGCACTTTTCTTTTGTATCTTATACTTTTATCCATCATCACAATGCTTTAAGTCTCTGTTACTGTTATATCCTCTTTATATTTTTTTCGTCCTATTATTTTTATTTTCTTTTTATTTCTGTGTCGCCGACTTAATTAGAATAGTATTTTGTTTAAGTGTTACTAAGCCTGTCCATTTCTGTCTTATTTTTTACACTTCCAAGCAATTTTTAGCAGCGTTTCAACTATTTAATGGACTTAATTTGTTGTAGTTCTTCTTCTTTTACATTTAAACGATTAGATGATTATAGAAATAATTTGTTTTAGTTTTTATAACTCCTTGTTTAACTCCTTAAAGAATGCATGTCATAGCCCTCGTTTGTAATCAACAGTTTTTATGTAAGAGACGCGTTTACCAACAAATAAAAAATTCAAAAGACAAAACACATAAATATATAAATAAATAATAAAAAAATATTATCTCGTTTATGCTGTCAAGTATATGAACCTACAAAAAAAAAAGTCGTTGCTTCTAACCTGCCATCCATGATGCACTTGTTTGCCAAAAGCGGCTCGTGTGTTCTTCATACTGGCTTGCTGTCTCTTATTCTGTTTTTTTTTTATTTTTTTTTTTGAGTTTGCGTTTGTCATAAAATAAACACAAGTAAGTCTCTTTCGTCCTTTTTAGCCATCCTTAAATAAAAATTTCTTTTTATGCTGTTTGTGTATATGCAACATCTGAGACTACTTCACAACACTAATGTCCATCTTTTGAGATGTTTGGTTTTCTTTTCTATATTAAGACGATGAAGTGGAAATAAAGAGAACGTCATTTATTGTTCCACATCCAATTAAGCATTTTGATACATTTGCTTCCATTAAGTTTCTTCGTGTTTTTTTCTTTCTTTTGCTGGCGTAACTACATAAGCTCATTTTTTTATGTATAAAATACACATGGACATATTTTTAGCAGGCATTTAAAGGAATCCAAAGTTAAAATGGTTAGAGTTTTTAACCCAAACTCTAAAACACAAAAGGGCAATTAGGATCCAAGTGTGAGAACTCCTTCTTATTGAACTGGCAACATGTGCAATATTGTGATGATTATTAAATCATAAAATATTTTCAATCAATAAGAAATTTTCAATTAAAACTATAAATCAAAACTGGTTTTGATTAACTTTGTAATTAATTCAATTACAGATCCAATGAAGTATAAAATTTCCAAACTAAATTCACAAATATTATGTTAAAATATGTAAAAGAAAGTGTAAAATGGGTGAGCAGTTTTAATTAATTCTCTAATTACATTCAATTATTAATGGTGTCAAATAGAAAATTTTTAAATAATATTCACAAGTTTTTGCTGAATGAAATTTTGTGTTTTAATAATCGAATGTACATGATTTTTCGTAGATTGAGTTTTAATGACGAAATTCTTTGAATCTAAAGTTTTTATAATGTGAAATCTTATTCTATTTGTTTTTTGCTGTGAAGGAATAGACAAGACCTACAATACATACTTCTTCTTGATGTTTATTTTTTCCAATCAAAATGGAAACTAGCAAATCCTCATCTTTAAATTCTTTTAAATCGCTAAGAACTTCAGTCTAGATTTCGCAATGAAAAAAAAATAAACAAAGATTTCCTATAGTGCACTACCGTTTTAGTTTTATCTCTTTCTTCTTCTGTCACTTTTGCAGCATTTTGTAATCGTTAGTTTATTGCGTTTTTTTTTCATGCAATCTTATACTCTTCCTTTGCTTTTTTAGTACCATTATTTAATTTTTTTTTCGTTTTGTTCATTCTTTTGGGTTAGTTTTTTTTTGTAACTTTAACTTCTTAGTTTTAGTTTTTAGTAGGTTTGTTTTAAGTTTTAGTGCTTTTTTTTTGGTGCAGTACATGCAGCTTATGATGTTGTTGGTGTTTCATTTCTTAAGTTGTCAAGTTTAGACAAAGTAGTTTGCAAATAAGTCGCCTTTTAATGATTTAATGCACAAAATGTTTGTTTTTCATGTTGTTATTGTTGTTGTTGTTCTCCTTTTTTTGCTACCAATTTCTATATGTGAGAGTGAAGTGTTTTTTTTTATGCACTTTAATCCAGTATTTTCATTTAGTTTTCATGTTGTTTAAGTGCAAAATTTAAATTAATCTTTTATACTAAATATAATACTAACTACTACAGTGAAGTCGCGGAAGAATGGAATTAATAATTTTCGTATGCAGGTGTTTCACTGCTCCCCTTGTAACAATAAAATTTATTGGCTAAAAAGATTATCGAATCAGTAATTTAATCAGTATTCGAAAACCTCTAAAGCTTTGCTAACATAGAAAACAAAATTCAACGGAAAACAAAATCTTTAAAATAAAAAAATTAAAAATTAATTTTATTGTATTTTCTCTATAAGTTGATACTCGTTTTAGTTGCATTCCACTGTCAGTTTTTTACAGTGTCTCTATTTATGCAAAAGCTTTAACAAACTTGAATTATCTTTTAGCTCTTCCTATTTTTTTTTTCCTTGCGCTTCTACTTTTCCTTACTGTTCAAGTTAACGCAAAAGCTTTAGTGAAAAAACAAAACCAAAGTAGAGTGAAGTGGAGTTTGTCTTGTTTCTTCGTAATTGAGTTTTTGGTTTTTCTTTTTCAATCTTAAAGAAAATGAATGTATCGTTTAAGTTAATATTATGCAAGAATGTTTCGCTTTAGTTATGTAGTTTTAATCTCGCCTAGATAAAAATATCCAAATGAAGATTTACTACTGTAAGATTTGCATAAATACAGCTGACATTAAAGCCTATAACTTGTTGACTACTGAAGATATAAACGTTAAGTTTGAGTTGAGTTTTATCAAAAAGTATATAAATACATTTTCTTGAGATCTTTATACGTACCTACATCTTACTTAATTGGACGAGTAGTGGTCTAATCTTTGTTTGATAACTTTTTAGCGTAAATTGTCATTTTATAGATTCCATGTAATTAAAAAAAAATTATCATTCATTGAAGATCAGAAAATTGGTAGACAAGAGTACAACAAATTTAATAATTTCATATGCGGAAAAAACTTCAAGACAAAGAACAAAATTTAGAAAAGTTTCCATAAAATTTTAGTTAAAAATCAAGTACAAGATTAAAATATTTACATTGATGATAGTGTTGTATAAAGTGGTTAGCTCGTTGACTGAGAAGAAAGCTAACTATGACTTGGATCCTGGTTGTGATCTCTGGTTAGGGTTACTCAATCAACATCATAAATTTCTCTAATGTGCTGTAGTGTTCAAATGCTAAAGGCATTGGACTGGTCACTAAAAACTGTCCCGACAGCGATTGATGCTGTTCCAAGCTACTGAAACCCACAGCTCCCTCCTTCACCGGTTAGCAAAATCGTCGGCGAAGTAAAAGAATGAATAAAAATGACTGCTCAAACAGCTTAAACTAGGGGCGCTACAACACTCCTCCAAAAATTAACAAAACGCGCCATAGCAGAGTTCTAAGAAAATTAAGCATTTTTGTAGAATTTCACCATCTATCCTCTCTATCCTATACCATCCATTAGTAGGAGTCATCCTCTGACTGCTGGTCCTCAGACAAAAAAAAAAAAAAAAAAAAAAATCCAAAACTGTGGCGAAATCTTCTGAAAGTTTTTGAGCTTTCTATAAGTGATAAATATTTTTCAATTTAAATATATATAATGATTTATTTATGAATTCCCTGCTTATACGCAAACTCGAATACTTTAAGTTTCTTGATCTTTTAAAAATTTTTATCTACCAGAAGAAAATCTTTTTCAACTGTCGCTGTCCGCACTGTCTTGTCATCCTTATTGTTTTTTTTTTTATTTTAATTCTTAGCCAGCATTTCAGGAGAATCTTAAAACCCAGCCTTTTTAATACCTATATTCTTTCTTTTTTCGGCAAGAGGTCACATTTCTTTGTTTAATAACTTTGTTTGTTTAAAGTTTTTGTTTTTGCTGGCATGTCATTGACATTTAACGCAAAAAAGGAGTAAAAAAAAATTATTAAAAATTATTTTCATATTTGCAAAATTGCAACCATCTCATTCATATATTGAAAGACAAAAACACACACAAAAACACATTTTTTTTTTCGATTTCAACCGTGAAAGAAAACAAAATATTAAAAGCCACGCCACAACTTTGTACGTAGGTATTTGCAAACGAACAAAAAAAGAAAAAAAATAACAGGAAAAAAATAGCACTCATAAAATAGCACTCATAAAATTCTCCTCATGGACCAAGCCCCCATTTTCAAATAATGATGACTTTTGGAAAGAAAACTTTTTTTTGTAGTGAAAATATAAAATAAAATGTAAAACTTAAATCAACTTGAAAAAATACTTTGCTAACAATGATGGGGGATATTGATATTAGATGGCAATGGCATCAAGTTCAGAAGAAAACACAAACCAGCCAGCATATTGGAAAATTTAAAACTTGAAATAAACAACAGCATTAGTTGGAAAAAATTGTTCATTATATTTTGTATTCATGACAAACAAAATATCGAAAACTTGAAAACTGTATATGATTTTTGCAGATAGTTACTTAAGTTGTAATTGAAAGTTTGCAATGATCCAGGCCTCAACATGTTTTAAAAACTCTGCATCATCTTAGTAAACAAATTCGATAGACCAAATAGATATTTCTGGCAAAATCAACAGACTATAAAATAGGCGTGACATTGCCCACTTTTCTTATCGCAATTTTGTATTGTTTAAAGGAAATAAAGATAAACATTATCTCTAATATTATTAATTTTATCAGAAATCTTTGTGTGCACAATAGATGATAAATTTGTTTTCTATCCCCCGTAGAGCATTCTTCAAATTCGTTCTCAATCATCATTAAAAATAATCAACAGTTTCATATATTTTCTAATATTACTTTTTTTTGGTGAATGAGACCACAACAAAAAATAGTGGAAAATTCAATCAACCCAACTTGTAAGCTCAATAAAAAAAATCAACTACTACAGCCACAACTAAAACAACAATGTTTACAATAAAATTTTTGTTTAACAAAAAAAAAAAAAATTGTTAAAAAATTGTACCAAAACAAAGAGAAAAAAACTACCAAATATTTTTGCTTATTAATGATGATCATTGTCAAGGCACATGTGTCTCTATACACAACATATCTGTCCGTCTGTCTGTCTTTCCATGCCGCCGCAACAAGTCTGCCTAGTGTATTCTAGACTCTTTAATAGTCTATATGCAGCTTAGCCTCTATGCGTTGGCGTTAAGCAGCAAAGAAAAAAATTAAATGAAAATGCAAAAAAAACCACAAACTAAGAAATTTTAGAGTTTCCGCCCGCTGTGTATTTTTTTACAGTCAAAACGTGTTGTCGTTGTTTCTTTTTTGTTTAAGTTTGCCTCTTTACACAAACTGAACTTGTCCACATTCATGTACTTACAATGCAAAAATTTTGTTAAATTTGCGAAAAACTAAAATTTTTACAGACTTACAGCAAACAGATTGTAGAAAGCTCTAAAGATTGTCTTATATTAGGCATGTTGCCACACGACTTTACAAGTAATCGTTCAACACTATTAGAGATTTTACAAACAAAACTGCAAAATTCGTTGCTGCTCTCTCTTCGCCGTCTCACCCGCCACCGACCAACATACGATACACTGGTCAACGAATTATTAAGTAAAGATGCCTGCATTTAAGAAGCATTTTATCTGTCTGCATGTTACGCTTTATTACTAAAACTTTAAAATAGCGATTTTTTTTATTTGTGTCGATGAAAATATGAACATTTATGAGTGAGTAGCAAGGGGAAAAAGTACAAACTAACTTTGTGGAAACAGAATAGAAATATGTTTTCTAAGTTCACAGTATACGATAGACTAAGCCTGGATATACAAAAGTTTTCTTTAAGAATTTTAGTAAATTTTATTAAGCCTCCTAGTTATCTAGTGTATATTTAATTCAAAGTTACCTGAAAATTACTATCCCGGCTTATATCTTTCATAACATCATTCATAAATTATCTTCACTTTATTTTAAATCTACTGCACTTTCGCATTGTAAATTAAACAAGAAGTTTTTTTTTGAAAATTTAATATTATCAATTAAGATAACTTGGCGCTAAGGGATCGATCGGTATCAAAAAATTAACTCAATCATATAAATAGTGTTTCTCCTAGTGATGTTACGAATAGTCGTATTAGTATTGGATTATTCGGCTATTTTAAGATATTCGTATTCGTCAAATTCAAGCGAATATTTCTTGAACAATATACACATATGTACTTTCCAAAGAAAAAAATATATAAAGTTTAAAAAAAGTACATAAAATGTACAAAAAATTTATTTTTAATAATTTTTATTTAAAGAAAACCCTTTATCTTTGACGCAAGATAATTACCTTCTTTAAAAACAGACACAAATAAGTATATATTTTGCAACTAGCAAAAGTTAAAAGTTAAAGTCTTTTATGTATATCCATATCATAATAAGTTAGTAATCAATTCTCACTAGAGGAATGTTGGACTTCAAACATGGAAAAACTAAAATTTAATATGTGAAAGTCATCCCACAAGTGGTTGCGGCATATGCCCAAACAGCACAGAATAATTAATTAAAAGCGCAAACAGAATAAGAAAAACGAAATCTAAAAATAAGTAAGTAAAATAATTTAAAAATGTGCAATAGAGGTCTTCTAACTCGGCGTCTATATGTCATAATAAGGGCAAATTCCTAAATTTGTGTGACAGTTTTTTTTTTTTTTTTTAATTTATTGTTACTGACATAAAGGGAAGGTTTTGTTCCAAAGGGAAGGTTTTGTTCCAATTTAATTTGAAATTTTAAGTGGCTCTAAGCATTAAAAGCAATATTCGTATTCGGCGATTATTATTTCAAATATTAGTATTCGTATTCGCGAATACTAAAAATTAATATTCGTAGCAACACTAGTGTCTACATATAAGAAATAAAATAACGTATCTATTAATAAGATATCTATTAATATCTTTTTCTGGAAAAATATTTCCTTGCACCACCGGGTACGTATGAGTAATACTTTTTAACAAAATCCGCCACATATCCGCTGGATCAAATTAACATCACATTTCTACAGCACTGGTCAAAATCAGCATAATTACGATATTCAGCAATTTGGTCTACATCACTTTGTATGAAGTCGTTTTACTAACGAAAATAAGAAAATTGAGTTTGATCAAACTGTTTGATGTGTGACCATGCAGCTTTATATATATTAACTTTTTTTTTTAAACTTCTTTTCGAAAAAGTTTAAAAATTTTCTTTATTGTTTTAAAAATAGTCGACATCATCTGGGCAACAATATAAACACTGACATTGAAAGGTTCCCCTTTTTGAGATCTTCTCATGTTTCTTTTTTTTTTTTCTAAGGGGCCCATATATATACGAATATACTTTTGCACTTGCTTAACCTTTGTATGAGATCGTTGCAAATTTGTTATATTTCTCTAGTAATTTCAGCTGTTCTCTTATAATATGATGATTCGTTATTTTGTATGTTTGAAAATGTATGAGTTTTGTCTGATTCTGTTTTACTTTTCTTTTTTGTATTTTCATGTAGAGACATTATTGTTTATGTTCTTAAGCGGCTTGTATTTGTTATTTGTTGCAACATTAATGTTTGTAATAAGTATGCAAAGTTGGTTGGTTCTTGTGTTGTTTATTTCAAGATTTTTTCTTTCTTGCAACTTAAGTATATTGGCGACCATTATCAAAGTCTAGCACTCTAATATTATTAATACAGTCGCAATCATGATGCCACATGAGAAGAGAGTTGTTAAACAATATCAGAGTATCATTTCAACTTATATTCATACAACTTGTTGTACTCATATTTGTGTGTCTGTTTATCGTAATAATAAACGTGTGTAATACTTTATCGTTTGGCATCGCAACATAATGTCGGTTGACTGTGGCTTATTTTGTTGTATATTTCTATGTATTTGTGTGTTTCCTCCCTGTAGTAAACTCGGGGCCAATTATCTCCAAGTCACCACTTTTGTCTACATGTTTGGTGACGTCTTACTGGGCTTATTGCTGACAGGTCACCAATTTGACGACTAGTGCTGACATTGTCAATGATACGTCTACACTTTTTAGTTTGCTTTAACAGCTAGACTAAAATTCTAGAAATATACTAGTAATTTTCTGGTTCGAATGTCTCTACTTGGTCCCATTAGAACTACGTAATCTCTACCTAGTCAACACTCTCAATGTTACTAGTATATTTTCAATGACAAGCACATGATAAATGTTGTCCATAGCACAAAGCATTGTATGGGGGTAATATAGAGAGTAGTACTGGTGACCAAGTCAAAAGCGAGTCAGTATAATTTCACTAACGACATTTCCTGCAGGGCTCTTAATAACACAAAAACATACGAGGAATTATGTTTTATATTCGGGGTGCGTCAATTTATAAGTTTGTGTAACTATTTTTGCAAGATAAAAAAAAAAACTAGAGACTATCTTGACTGGCGTACAAAGAATATGCAGAGATTTTTTATGTTTATTTTCGTTTTCTCTATGGCAAATGTATTTTTTCTTGTCATTAATTTCATTTCTCTGTGTGTTAATTTAATAAGGAAGTTGTGAAGTGTTTTCTATTAAAAATTATTGTATTATTTTTTTGTATTTTGTACTGCTTTATAGATTTTTAAGATAAGCGACATAATAAAAGACAGTTCATTTGAAAATTGAAATGTAGAAAAGAACCGAAATAACTTTGGCCTTCAAATTTTGCATCAAATCAAAATGTTTTCAATTTCGGTGATTACTGCGATGTACGTATTTCTTCACAGAAAAAAAAATTAAAAATTGATTTGAATTGAATTTAATTAAATTTGCACCAGTAAACAAATTAATAGTATCAATTAAATTTTTATTTTTATATTATTAACTAAAATTATTTACTACAATTAAAAATTTATTTAAATAAATTAAATATTTAATCAAATTTTTATTATATTTTTAATTAAAGGGTTAATTGAAAAAAAAAAATATTAAATATTTTTTTCTGTATTTTTCAACCTTTATTTTTGTAATCTTTTGAATTTAATTCTTAGTTATTTAAAACTTACTTTAAAATTATTTAGCATATAAATTAAAAACTTCTACATTCATTTTACAAACCATTAAGTGACAGTAGAACTAACCAAGATCTGCCTACTTTATCTAAATATTCCAATTACAAAATGTAATAGAATCCATATTCCTCTACGTCATGTGGCCATATAAAATACTTTAGTATGAAATTTATAAAAAAAAAAAACAAAAAAAATATATTAACTTACCGCTGACATGATCTCAGTTGACGGTTGCTTTTCATTTTTGTATCTTCCCTTTAGACTGTTTTATCATCATCATTATCGTCAACAAGAACATGGTCGCTTTTATTATCTTTTGTGCAGCTTACGCTGAAGCAATAAACGTCAAAATTTTAGCCCATTGCTGTCCATATCAACAACGTGTGAAATAAATCACTCAAAGTGCTGAAGATCCATTAAATTACACAACAGCAGAGGAACGATAAAAACACCAGCAACATCATACTCAACATTTCAAAGAGTGGAAAATCTTATATCGTTGTTGTTGGCTCTTTGTTAAATACTTACACATACATGAAAGACATTTATACCAGCAAATGTTAGAAGCTTAACTTTCATTAAAAAAAAAGACAAAAACATGCAACACTTAAGCCAGCAACAACAAAAAAACTCAGCAACCGACTTGTATTTATGTACGACAACTACAACAACAATCCTGTTGAGCAGTAGCAACTTAAAGCACAACACAACTACAACAATGAAAACTAACCAATGTAAGTAAATTCCCAGCATTAGTAAATATTTTGTCTTTTGATACCTTTGGGTGTTGAATAGCAACACTCTAGCTAAAGTTCTAAACTAAAATGAAACTCTAGTAAAAACAGTAGCTTTGCAACATAAGAAATCATGTTGCAAAGGTTTTATATGCCAACGAATGAAAAAAGAAATGTAAACGTTTGTTAACTTTATACTTCTAGTAGCGCCAAAAGACTACATACTTGACTTGACATTATAAGGGCCTGCTCCTGTTATTCATACGTTTCGGTTCGGTGCGGTTCGTTTAGTTTTTTTTTTTTTAATATTTCAGGTGTTTTAAGACAAGCTAAAGAAGCCAGCTTTGGTTAGACTAAAAAATATTGTAGTTAAACTTTCGTGAAAGTAACTACATACTGACTAAGCTAAACTAATTTAGTTTTTAAAAAAGTGTTATTTGTTATGGGTTAGCTAATCTATGTACAGTGACAGATCGCTAGACCGAATTAATGATTGCAGACCCTGATTCGGATTAACGAGATATTCGGATTACTGGATGTTCTGATATTATGTATAATAATTCATTATATTCGAAAAAAAAAATTAAATTTATTTTATTTTTGTTAATCAAGAATGAGAAAATAATTTTTTTTTAAATACATATTCGGTTTTATTTAAAAAGAGAAATAAAACATACATATGTATATGCTTATAAGCACTTACATATACATACATACATATGTATGTACATATGTACAATGTCCTTCATAGAAGGCTCTGCATCTCAATGATGTACCCTTAGTTTTAAAATTCCATACATGGTTTTGTAAAAAAAAAAAACAGACACAACAATAAAAATAGCAGAAAAATACAAATAAATAAAAATTCGGTTTAGCGAGCTTGCAACCAATGCGGATTATAAAGTATGTAATACGTCATAAATTCAATTCGAATTATGTACTGGATAATTCGGAATACACACTTTCGAATTAGCGAGCTGGCACTGTATATGTATTTCGTTGGTGGAGCAACTCATCAGTAGATATGTACCATTCATGTTTAGTATTCTTTTTGAATTTAACATATTTTAAGGCATTTTAAAAAAATGAAGTCTAATTTATCATTCCCATATTAATCGTCCAGACTTTAGTAGAAATTTTTTCAAATCGTTTTATTTTAAATCACTCGATCTCTTACAGGGGAAAATAAAGTAGTAAGGGGCCATTCACATATTACGTAACGCTGTTTTCGGAGATTTCATAAACACCACCCCCTTCATAGAGCTTTTTCCACATTTTTCAGTGCTAAATTTCCAATCCGTAACAAAAAAATTTTAATAATTGTTGAATGCAACAGGTTCATCAATAGGAAATCATTCTCTTGTAGTCGATGTACCAGAGAAATTACAGAAAAACTGTGTAGTTTAATCAATCAGTACTTATATGGAATAACCAACCTTCTTGCTCATATTTTCCCAGTCACTTTAAGTGAGTCAAGGTTCAAATCTGATATCCAAAAGCAATATTTCCATCGGTAGAAAGTGTTTTAGAACAAGTCATGCGTTAATTTACATTGCAGGTACTCTTAGCCCTGGGATTATCTTAATTTTCGCCTATAGATAAAACGAATGCGTAACATACAAATAGAAAATATAGCGTATACGCAGTAATTAAAGATGGCTACTGGTAACCAGATAAACTTGAATACCTCATGAGAATCTGCACATGATTAAGCATGATCAAGATCTATTTTTAATTACATTAAATAATTTTTTTTTCTGTGTAATCAATTTTAAGCATATACGATTTGTTCAAACATTTTATGATTCTATATGTTTTAGTGAACTGAACATTTGCCCCCTCCCGTTTTCACCTCTTATAGATCGCGAACGTTGATGACAATTAAACTTTAAAGGATTCTCTTTGTGTCTTCCTACAGTTACAAACTCGACTACACCTCTGCAATGCTAGGTGAAATTCAGTCTGAAAAGCTTTTTTAAAGTCAAACGTTTATTTTTTTTTTTTTTTGTTTTAAAACAATTTGATTCTGTCGCAGTATATGTCTCTTCTAAAATGTTACTTTGAAGAGTTTAAAATAAATATACATACATTTTTATATATTAAGGACACACTTTCATAATCTGCAACTAACTTCAACACCATCATTGTGAATATCCAACATTTTGTATTACTGTTGGATTAAGTTAAGAGTTGCACCCACTCGAAATTTTGCGTCTTGCCTCTTAATTTAAGTATTTTGTTTTTAATTTTATTTGTTTTTTTTTTCAAGTATGAAAGTGTTCATATGCATGCTTTTACCGCACATATTTTCAGAAAAATATTCGTACTTACACTATTGCACTTTATTTGTGGCGTCAAATGCCACATTTGCCCTTTGGCAGTTTTTTGTAATAATTGTTGCTCTTTGTTGTTGTGTGTAGGAAAACATAACTAAAGACTTTAAGAACTTGTCTTATTATTTTTTCACATTTTTAACGTTGCTGCTTTTTCTTTCTTTTCCTATGCTACATTTATGAAAAATGAACTTTAATTGTAAATTGTTGCATTTAAAGGCTTGTGTAGCATTTTTTTTTTTTTTTGTGTGCAGTTTCTCTTATAATTATTGTTGTATATCTGAACAACTGTTTGTCGTGAGGGTGTTCTTATAATGTTAGTTGTGTATTTACAGTAGTGGCAATTGTAAGCTGGTTGTTTTAAGTTTCTGGCATGATTTAACTAATTAAAACATAAACATGGTAAAATAAGCAACAACTACAGCATTAGTGACGGCGACTGCAGCATTAGCAAGCATTTGGCTGTTGTAATGCACCAAAGTTGAATGTAAATTATTACTTTTATTATTAAGTGTTGCACTAACGACTACGAATAGTCAAAGACTGTTGCACAAACATTCATTTAGAACATTAGAATGTTATTTAAAATTAAATGGTGTAAAATGGCATTAAGTTTTTGATAGAACAACCCATATCTCTTTCTACACTTAATAGCATGTGAAAAAGAAGTTCAATGCTTAAGTGACCTCTGAAATATATATTTCTATTTAAATTTTAGATGTTTTAATAAAAATTGTAGGGCCCTAAGGAGTTTTAAAGGTTAAATTAATTGTGTTTATTTTCAAAAGAAAAGTTTTGGTTTAGATCAATATTTTGTTCATAATTTCTCATTAAAAGTAATAATTTGCTTTGCATATTATGGCTAAATACTGAAAAGCATTTGTATAAAATTAAAAGCCTTTAGAATAAAATTCTTTGAAAATAAACACGAGAAACGAAATCTGTGTTCTTTTTTAATAAAAGCCTACAATTACCAAATAAATGGTGGGGAAAAGGAATCATCAAACGACGCAAAAGAACTTGTCTCATTATGCTGCCAGCCTGAAAATATTTACTGCTGCTGTGATGATTATGGCAACCTAAGATTATTGCCAGACATGAACGAACGTTTGCCTGTTGAACGGCATGTTATCACTGAGTTTAAATAGAGTTTATTTCTCTATTTAATTATCATCATCATCCACAGCAATCAAATGGTCACTACATCCATAATATTCTGTGTATGTTAAATATTGTAGTACTTATTCACATAAAAGTGTTGAGTGTCACTGAAAAACACTGATGTTGGTTTTAATGTACCCAAGTGATTAAAGGTCAATTTGATAGTGTAACTACTAACATTGCATGGAGTATAGAGCAAAGCTCCAATTTAATATGCCATTTGAAGTTTGCACAAAAATCATTAGCGACTATCGTTCTAATTACGCTAAGTCCGGCATTTAAATTATGTTCTCAAACTGAATAAATTCAATGTGTTTTAAAGACTTGGGATTATATGAAGTTGTGAAATAAATTGCTATAAAAACTTTTTGTTACTATGGAACATTTAATGTTCAGCAACAAATAATATAGAAAATATTTAAAATACTATGTTGTGAAATAATTAGTAATGAAATTTATAAAAAACTTACGGGATATTTCCATTTTTATTTATATTTTAATCGATTTCAGCGATTGCTATGTTTAGCCTGCTTTGAAATGTCTCCAAAGTGATCCTTCGGGGTATGGTTATGAATCTTGGTGACTTTTTAAACCTTGGTGTTCTTCTTCCTGGAGTAAAGGGTAGTTGGTTTTTTCAAGACTTAACCTTTGAATAATTTCCCATAAAAACAGGGAAACATAAAATACAAAAGGAAGTAGGGTAGCCTACGCTACTCTGGTAGAAGCTAAACAGGCCTTTTTCTCTGCCTCTGCCCAAGCATGGTGCAGAACACTCAACATCAAAAACCGTCATTTTAGGCCGCCATGCAGGTACTGATAGCAGCTCAATTTCGCAATATCGATTTTATCGTGCAGCTTAACAACATCCTAGAATTCTTTTAAACCGCAACTCTCTTCAATCTAATTTTTCATACAACAATAATAAGAAGTTAGTATGGCCTCGTATGTATATGAGCATGTTGGCCATTTGTATTTATTGTTGCATTAAACATTCATTTTTCTTCATTATACACCTTTCAATAATTCTAAAACGTTTTATCATCTTATTCATTTATTGTATGCCTACATGTTTGTTGTAGTTGTATACCATTTTTTTTATTTTTGTCATGTAGTTTGTTGAATGTGGCATCTTTAAATATGGCAAATATTTACTATATTTACCCGCATTGTAGTCTGCTTTTACAACCCACGAGATTAATGTTGCAGGAGATATTTGTGAAAAGCGCGAAAATTACTTCTAACAAATCTATCTATAACTTTGTTTGTTACTTTAAGCATCGGCCAAAACTAAAAGGAACATGTTTTTTTTTCTCTTGTTTTTGTTAAAGAAGATACTGGAGAATACAAAAAGAAAAGAAAAAAGTGAAATAAAATTAAATGAATTTTGTTGAACACGTATGACCATGGCGATGAGAGCCATGTGTGTGAAGAAGTATTGAACCACAACAACAGGGACCTTAACAAACATGTTTATATTTGTTGCAAACATATTCACTCGTACATGGGAACATGATCATCAAAGTCATTTTATTTTTCATATGCCCACTATTTTACAGCGGGTATATGAGTATGATTGCTGGAGTACGTGCTACATAAAGAAGATGACACTTAACAAATGATACTATAAATGTTAGTAATGATTGTTCAATGTGCATGCATGCATGTTGTATGTACGTACTCGTATGTGTGTATAAAATTGGCAAAAGGCCTGTCTGTTTCGTGGGAACAGTAGGATAAATGTATGAAATCGATGTTGCAAGAAGTTTTGCTAAAATTTTACAATAAATGAAACATAATAACGCTTAAACTATTGAATGATCTAGTCGGGGAATTATTTGGATTTCACGTGTTTATTTAAAGTCATGATTTCATTCTTTTACTGAATTTTAGGGTGTGCAATAATACCACGAACTTAACACTCAACTTACCCAAAATAATACCGGCATGCAAGTATTTCTTCTTTTACAAGTATTTCTTCGCGTACTTGGTGTTTTTCTTGTCTTCTGTTGCTCATTTAAAAGTGTCTTGTAAGAACAGACGGACCATTATAATGTTGGCAAAATATTTCTAAAGAAAAGAAATGAGCTGAAAAAAAAATCCATATTTTAAAGGTGTATTTTCCAATAAAATGAGGGCTTTAAGGTCCTCTTTGTTAACAAAAAAATTATTGATTTTTTTTTGGGATTTTGAAGCAAATAATTTTCGTAGGTGTTTTTGCTAAAAATAAAATACACAAAAAAATATTTATATTGATTATTTAGCCAAAGAGAAAACTTAATTGCACTTTAATATTTCTCATAAAATGTAAAAATACAAATAAAAAAAAGTTATTATGTCTCTTAACCCATTAATGTCCGCAGCAATCAAGAGGATGTAAATCAATGGAATTTTAAAAATCAAATTAAATTTATTTTAATAAAAGTAAAAAAAAACTTTGTATCTGATATAGAATGGCTTACTGTTAGCAGTACTTAAAATATTTTGACAAGTATTAGTAAATATTATAAACAAAACTTAACCAAAATTTCGGAAAACGACTTTTGCAATTAAAAATAAAACCAAACAAATGTGTAAACAAATAAAGTTATTCATCACAAAATATTCTTAAATTTTAATTAATTTCTTTTGAAATAGTGATATTTTCCAAAAAATTTGATGTACAAACTAAGTTTTTCAAAATGAAGTTAGGAGTACGAATGCATGTTTAAGAAACAGATTTAATGGTTGGGATTCTGTTGAAAAGCTGTAAAACCATGATTAAGTAGAATCTATTCGGATTCGCGCAGACTAGAGGGTCTAATGAAGTTACCTGTTCGATTTCGAGGATAATATTGCAGTATATATACAATCCTTGAGGGGACACGTCGTGGGCAACTAAGTATTCTTGTAGCGGCCATTATGGGGCACTGTTTTATATGTTCGAATGCACTGTATAACGATTTGTGTAAAATTTTTCATAATAAGGAGGAAGTTGAGATGAAGGCTTTTCTATCATGTCTATCGGACTGCGATATAAAATTTATAGACTCGATTATTCGGTCTTCGGGTTGGTTTAACACTGAACCGAATAGGAATGTGTAGATGAAATCTTTATTAACTCACTTTCCGCCTTAGATAACACAAAGATACTATTAGGACAGAAGTGGGGCAGATATATATTATTGAACTTGCGACATGTGCAGCATAACAAAACATAACAAAGATGCGATCGGTAGTTTATACCTGAGCACCCAAGAAATCTTAGAAAGTATAAAATCTATGGTATTCAAAAATAGATATCGTTTAAATTTTCTCATCAGGGAAAATCTTACGGTAAACTAGCTAAATATTTAATTTATTTTCATTTACATAAAAACTAGACTTAATTACTTTTTCAACGATATATAATAAGTAATACATTGCATTTCACTAAGCATTAAATAATACACTTTATATGAAACATATGCATTAATGCCTTCTAAGTGATTCTCAATAGTTCATGGTAGCTAAACATTATCATAGGACATTGTGTAAAATGATTGCGGCAAACATATTCTTTTATTTGTTTTCAAACTCAATTTAATCTATACACATGCATGTATCTGCTGTAGACACACTATCACTGAAATAAAAAATTTTGTGTAACGAATTTTGAGCGAATATATCTTGTAAAATAGATATTGAGAGACTGCAAAATTTTTACACTGTCGAGGCAAAATTTTGCGGAATTAATTTTCTTTTTTCTGTATATCTTATTGTTTATTAATTCTTAAATTATAAGTTGGAATATCAATAAGTATTCAAATGTTAAATCTAAAAATGTTAAATTATATTTTTAGCCAAAGTTAAACAAAATTTTTATTTTTAGCAATTGACTTTTAGTTGTTTTACTTCTGTCGTGTTCGGCTGAGAGAAAAAGTATACCTCCTTCTCAGCCGAGTATAGCCTGTATAATTTAGAATATTACGGGCAAATAGATTAGGGTATAACTCCAGCTTTTGTTTTATATATTTTGTTCCATGTTTTGATAGGACAGTCTAGGGAAAGGGTCTGCTGTATTTGTATGGAAAATTTTGTTTTGTCGCCTTTGCGTTTTTTTTTCTAAATTCGATGCTAAGCCAGTGCCCCATAATTGGATTCCATAGGACCGACCATATTGGTTTTTGGCTCGGAATGTATAATAGCAGTTTAAAATCAAGGCTTAGTATAAAATTTCTTCCAAAAAGTCAATTAATATGAGCTGCTTTTAATTTCATTTGGATCAGTTTTGCGTCCATGTGCGATTTGCATGTTAAACGACGATCAAGATGAACGCCTATAGGTATTTGACTTCAGTATGTTGCGGAATAGTACTACTAGTCATTTGTTTAGGCGGGCATGTTTCCCAGCGCAAAGTAAAAGAGAAATGTACACACTTCTGCTCATTTAACTATTTTCCGCCATTGTTTTAGCCATGTTTCCAGTTTTGAAGGATATTCTTGTAAATTTTATGGCATTTTCGTGAATGCTTAGAAAAGTCGTATCATAAAGGAGCGATGATGCTGCTTTAATGGACTCCGGCTCAATGGTATGCGAACGGCTTATAAACTTGCCTTCCCTAACTACAGACTGTCATTCTTGTAAACCTATTTTTAAAAACCTGACGATATTTTCTAGTATATTTTGCAATAATTTGTGGATTAGCCCTTCGTGTCATACGTTATTAAAATATTGTCAACTTATACGGAACTTATAAATAAGACTTGTAAAAAATAGACCATGTAATTTTGAAATTAAATCTAAAATATGACATTTAATCGAGAAAATATTCAAGAAAATTTTTTTTTAAAACATAAATTCCTGAGTATTTGCTCGAATAAATGTCATATTTTGTAAAAGGGAGGTTTGTTTATCATTTTGCCTTATAAATACGTTTATTGGGAACCAACGGTTGTCTAATTGTATATAGGTTTGTAGAAAAGTAAACTGTTTGTTGTGATGTTTGTAAAGTTTTTTGAAAAGCTATTTTGCTTCTTTGTTTGTAATTCGTAAATTTTATTTGCGAGTTTTTGTATGAGGAAATGAGTTTTGGAACTTTTCAAAAATAATAAAAATAAAAAAGATCTACTGATGAATTGGTATTTAGAATTTATTTTTTTGATATTAAAATTATACAAAGCAATAAATATTCTCTCTGAGTTTGTAATTTTTATTTTAAAATTTTAGAAATATATACATATGCAGAAGGCTTTGCCTTCAATTTCGTAACAAGATTGTATAATTGTATGTGATTTTTAATCTATTCCACTGGTTCTATGTATTGAAAGTGTTCTCTTGTTTATTGCTCAATTGCAGTTTAAACGAGCACAAATTTAAACATGTAAACTTAAACATAAAAATTAGCTTTATCAAAATTAAAATATTTCTCATATCCAGAAATGACCACCTATCTATGGGTTTTTGTTTTTTATTTTCTTTAATAAAGTGGCCACCCAACTAAAGAGATGCTTCTTAAGAAGTCAGTCCAGTTGCTATAATTTATTTCCTTGTTAACCTTTTAAGCATTTTTATATATCCAATCCTAACGTGATCTTTCATTTGCAATATAAAATTACATGGCTCTTGTTTTTCTTTATCTTAATTTCTTTGCTGATGATAATTTGCTTTATTCTCATATCAAAGAAGACGCACGATCTGCTTTATGTTTGGCTTTTCTTATTTATCGTTTGTGGTTTTTTTTTTCTCCTAAACCAATGACCTAATTTTTTATTATTTTTTTGGTTCGTTACAACACTGTTATCACTAAGTTTTTAATCACTAAAATATAAAATTAAGAAAAAAATCTTGACAAGAAGGAAAAACTTAAATATACTTAAAGCTGTTAACCATAAAGAGATTTGCTTAAAGACAGACATATTCCAGCACAAGCGTCTATATTATATTCTTACAGCATCACATGCAAAGCAACGCATTCGTTTCAAAAAAAAAAAAGAAAACCTCAAAAAAACTTAATCTTATGAACAAAAATTAAATGCAATCTCTGAAGACAAACAAAACAGAAGATTTCAGCAGAGATTCTTAAAATTGTTATCAATTTTTTACGAAATGTAAAGAGTACCTGGTCTCAGCTTAATATAAAATAGTAGTTGATCGTGCAAGTGTGAGAACAAATTATCCAAGATCACCGAACTATTAATTTAATGAATTCCAAAACAACAAATAAAGCGTTTGTTTTTACAATGAGGGTCTAACTTAGGAACCTCTGTGTTTAATTCCTTTATGTTTAAATTAAAAAAAAAAAAAGAATTTTTAGTGTTGAAAGTAGCTGAAGTAAACGTATGTATGGTAAATGATTATATAAAGAAATGCATACTACCAAAAAAACAAAGAACAAGTAGCATTATAAACATTCAACAGTTTGTATAGTAAATTAAATTTATCTTTTAGTTTTATTTCATTTTCGTATGCAAAAGGTAAATATAAAAAAGTGTAAAAATAAAACATATAAAAAATGTGGTTATACACTGAAACCTCTACATAAAGGCGAAATAAGCTTCTTGTTGAGCATGGGGAAGGCAGTTTTTAATCTATTGCGAATCTGTGTTACTTTAAGAAACGTCCATATGTTACAAATGGAGGTCACAAGTGGAAATTTCACTATCGGTGCAAAAAACAACTGTAATTCCTCAATATCTGGTTTGTAAGTTACAGTCGTTCAAAATTTATAAAAATTATATTCCTTATCTAAGTGAGTGTAACTGATTTTTAATTTGTACTAGTTGACCCGGTGTGCTTCGCTACCCCCTCGTTATAAAATAAAATTAAAATTATTTATATATCCTATTGTGAAAATAGGATATATAATAGGATAGGTCCAGTAGTTGAGACTATATTACGATTTTTAATTTTCCCAAAAAGGGGCGTGGTTCCACCCACTTTTCTCCTGGTACGTATTCCAAATTATGCCAATACCATATGTACCAAATATCATCTACGTAGGTCAAAAAATGCCCAAAATATGGCGATTTAAATTTTTGGGTTATATGGGCGGTGCCACGCCTCTTTGTCCAAATTTTTTTGTCTACAAACTATTCGGGGACAACAGTGAACAAAATTAAAAACGAATCAGCCAAATCCGTCACTCCGTTCTTTAGTTATGCTCTCACAAAAACACGCCAACTCATTTTTATATATAATTTAGATATAAATACAGTGTAACCTCGATTAATGCTACCAATAGAAATTTCGGGGTATTGCAATAACTGAGTTGTATATGCCGTTTCTTTCGATTATGTAAAGGATCTTCCAACAGGAACTTCCGAACTGTGACAGTTGATAAGGGTCATCTTGTTGAATCTGCATATGTCAAGTTACTTGTCATATACATATTCTAATGTTAATACTAAGTAGATATTTTGTTGCGATTATCGAGGGTTTCGTTAACTGAGGTTACGTAGTATTTAGTATTTAAAAGACAAAAATGTTTAAACTTTTCTCTGAAACTTAGTGCGTAAACCGATTGATTGGTGTATTTTCTCTTTAAATTGAATATGCATAAATAATTACGCACACACGTACACTTTCACACACACACACACATATATATATGCTTGCAACATGATTTACTGCAACAAACATTAGCTGTGTGCATTATGTTGTTGTGGCCATACCAATGACAAGAGTTGCGTACCAGTGAGCTGCAGCAAGTGCTTAATTTTCGGGTATACTTAATTATGCATATTGATTTTTATGATCTAATCGTTTTTGTTCAAAAGGAAAAAACACTTGCTTACGCAAACGTTCGTTTCAAACATTCAGTTTTATTCACTTGTTGTTTTATGCCAACATGAATGTTCTGACTTTATCGTTAAGAGTATGAAACTCGTTTTGAATGGAAGCCAATTTGTTGTTAGCGGAACAAGTGTTTTATTCAGTTATTAAACTAATTAAGTACTCGTATTTGAATAAATAATTTTTATTATATTTGTCACAGTTTGAAACATGCGCAAATCCATATTTATACTTTTGACTTCCGAAATAAAAACTTCCACAAACAAAATACATAGAGTTGGTATTTTTTGTATTTCTGAATATGCCTTATTTCATTGTATCACGCAAACAACTCATGCACATTCGCATCAAATGATCGAAATGATTTTCACTTTTTGATGAATTTTCTGCTTGTGCATTAAAAGCGAACGAGTATAAAATTGAATAATACTTGTTTGTGGTGTTCTTAAAATTTAACGTTAGGGAATAAGTAGGCTCGATCATACTTGTTGCAGCTCACTGTTGCGTACACACAACTTCTATTCATTTATCTTTTAAATAAATTAAATTAAAAACTTTATCGAAATTCTGCTTTTAATTTCTGTCTTGCTGTTGTCGTTCTTGTTGTTTTATTTAAGTTTCAATTGATAAAATTATATCTTTTTGAATGGGATGCATGATTTTATTCTTATGATAAGAATTTTTTTTTTGCTTTTAAATTTTTGTGTTTGCCTGCTATTTCGGATAAATATTTATTAAATGATAATAATGGGAATTTTATAAAGTTTAGTTGTGCGCGTGTTTTCTTTTCTTTTAAACTAGAAATTGAATTTCTGTTGATTTTAATCTAATCAAATGGAAATTAATGAATTGTATGGCTTGAAAAAACAACAACAAATATTTTATGGAATTTTTAATTAATTAATTGCTAATAGTTTCAAACATGCAAGAAGAAAACTCTTTCATTTAAATGTGTATTTTTGCTTTTTTAAATGATTGATTTTTGTTGTTTTTTTCATCTCAAATTTGATAAGAATTATTGATAATTAAATGCTTAAAGAATTAAAAATACAGGAAAAGTTTGTATAGAATGGAAAATATAACAGGTGAATTTAAAATTTGCTTTTCATTAAGAGATTTAAAATGTTTTATAAAATATACTTTTAATTAGATGTCAAAGAGTACAAATAATAAAAATTTAAAAATATTTTTCTAATAAACATAATAATAAACAAAATTAAGTTTTTCTTGTGCACACACTTAGATTAGAGCTCACAAGGAAATGCCATTCATACAAATTTCATTGAATGCAAAAAAAATTGAATTAAGTAGAACAAATAATCAAAAAAGAAAATTACAAATAATATACAAATAATCAGGAAATTTATTGGAAATTTTATACTTTATTGTATTTGTCGAGTTTAATATTCTGGTGTAGTTGAGTTTTTTAAGACAAAGTGTTACAAAAATGTCAATTTTATGTTGAGTGGACAAAAGTAATAAATTTAGCATATTAAAAATATTATTTCAATTGTGTTCCAGGATAAAAATGTGCAACAATTAATACTATAAGGAAACCATGTCTTGTCCATGGTATGATTTACAGTTTTATTTATAGCTTTACCACAAAAATTGTGCAGGTACGATTTTTAATTAATCATAGAAATAAGTACTTTTCACCGGGGCAAAATTATGCGATTTTTCGACATATTCGCAATTTTCGAGCAATTCGTACAGTCAGTGTCATAATTTTGTTAGGTACTTTTTTAACAACAGGGACAAATTATTTGAGTGCAAAATTTTTATGGCATACACAAACAAAACTGTGTGTTTTTTATAAAAATTTTATACTTTAATCATTCTTCGTCCGTGTTGTGAAAACTGCACCATATTTTTTATAAGTGCTTCATTGTTATATTATTTTTAAAAGGAGGGACTTCTCTGATTTTGTTGATTAGTTCCTAATTAGATCTTTTCTACATCTAAATACATATATATATATATATATATTTTAATATTCAGAACTGTGTTTCTGCAGTAGTGTCGTTTCTGCTTGTCTCCAAGACAGAGTCTTTGTAGTTTTAAAATTGAAAAAACTGCATTTTGGAGAAAAATTTCGAAAGTTATAATGAAGTTTTCCCACATCTGGTAAATTGACCCAGAATGAAATATTCAATACTTTTCAAGGGGTAAAACGGGGACAAATTTGATACATTTGGACCTTTTTATTTTTTACCAATATTTTATAAATATTTTATAAACTAAAATACTTTCTGGAGACTAAAATTAGAAAACACTGGTACACTTGGTACTTCTGTACTCATGGTACTTTTTAATTGAGAAATTCTTCTAATGAAGTTGGATGAACTCTGTCAGACGGCCAGCATGTGGCCCCTATTACAATAAAGGATACTTTTTTAGATATAAAACGGGGACAAATTGGTACTTTTATATTTTTAAATTACCATATCTTCTGGGGCCTAAAATGATAAAAGCTAATACTTTTTACTTATGGTAACTGTTCTCTAAAGAAATTTTCTTAATGTATTTAAATGAAATTTGAAAGACGGCGAGCATTTGATAATATATTATTAGGTACTTTTTCAACGATAAAAAACGGAAAAATTTTTAGTTTTCTGACTTTATATTTTAGTACTAATATTTTATAAATTTTTATAAATTAAAATAATTTCTGGGGGCTGAAATATGAAAAGCTATTATTTTTGGTACTCGTTGAGTTATGGAAAATTTTTACTTTTGGTACTTTTTCTCTTGAGAAATTGTTTTAATAAGACCCAGAAGGGAACTTTTTAAGAGCCAAAAGAGGGACAAAATATTTTATAATTTGTTTATAAATTAAAATACTATCTAGCGGAGGAAAAGAAAAAAAACTGGTGTTTTTGGTACTATTGGTTTTTTTTTTGCAATTGGTGCTTATTTTTCGAACAAAATGAAGGATGGAAAAAAAATAATTAAAAAGCAATAACCTGTAAATTATATATTTTTCTAAATTTTGCCCCCATTTTTTTAGTATTGCAAAAAAATTAACACAAATAAGTGCATTTGGATAACTCTAATCCACTCGCATCATCTTTCTGTGTCTGCTTGGTAACTTTTTAAATAAAACAATATTTCTTGGTTATTTTTACAGCTTAAAGATAGAAATTTCAAGATAAAAAAAATAATTGTTATTAAAAAATTTATGTTAATTTTTGCTGGTATCTGCTTGTTTACAAATCCTCACAAAACCAGCCAAAAATACTAATATTTATTATAAGTAAAAAAAATTATAATAATTTTTGTATATCCAAACAAAGGAAACGCGAAGTATTTAAATAAGAAAGCGGGCAAATACACACACTTCAAGGAAAGCGCATTTAAAAAATTAAAGAAAGAAAAAAAAAAACAAACGTTAAGCAGCTGTAAGTTAAAAACTCATTAAATTTAATACATTAAAGCTTAAATATCAGCACCTTAAAATCGTATACTATAACACGGGTTTTCAATTTGTTTTTTTCTTCTTTCTTTCTTTGCTTTAAGTCAAACTTCTTGACTCCATTAAAAGCACCTATCATAATCACCTTTAAGGGCACAAAAATATACATATGGAGCAAACGAGAGAGAGAGACCTCCATAAAAGCAAAAAAAGTTAAAATTTTTGCATGCACAAAAATTGCAAATATGAATATGTTTCGTCGTATTAAGTTGCTTTGGCATACAAATACACACACGTACACCTTTTTGTTGTTTTTTGCCCCCTTGATTTAGATGAAGCAAAAACCACGAATTCGTTTTTAGCTTTTTGATTTTTCGTTTCACTTGTAATTGGGGGTTTTCACAACACACTCTTTATTGTATGAAAAAAGTCAAAATGGAATATAATTTTTCGGCGCAACATAAACAGTTAGTTGCTTTTAGTGGTAGAGGTTTTTTCTGCATATATGCAATCATTTATTGAAATGTTGAAAGATAGAATTTAGTCAAGAGATCCAGCTTAAAGTGATAAGGCTACTTAATGTTTGCCTTCTTTTTTTATTAAAGGGAATAAGAGAATAGTGAAAAATTTAACGAAAAGCCACTAAGAATATACTGGCGGTATTCAGTGTTTTTGATGCAAATGACCTTGCAAAAGTGTAAATGCAAAATATTGTAGCGTTAGGATAAAATCCAACAACAAAATACACAGAGTTGCCGTAAGATTTAGTAAAATTGCGCCAATTGCAATTTCGCAAGACCTTTTGCATTAAATACTCAATACCGCTATTTTGAAAAATCTGAGACTAATTTTCATTTCTACAGTGCTGTCATTAATTAAGACTTTCGTTACCATGAAGGTAATTTTCAACGTAATATACACACAGCTGTGCATAAATCCAATCATTCGTGCTGCCACAGAGTACAAATAAAAAGTGGCCTTATCACTTTGTCATGCACCTGATACAAGTTTTTTAGAGAAATTTCAAAACTTTATTTTTCATGTATGTATGTTTGAATTTTGTTTATATATTTTTGGGGCAAAACAAAAATAAAAACAACATGTAAATCGTCTAGATATCAAACTTGTTAACAAGTACTTAAGGCAGTATGTGTTTCTTTTTTCATTAACGAAATGGCTACATTGTTATTAAGAGAAGATTTTCTTGCCAACCTCCAACATCAAACAAATATAAAAAGCGGGGAAAAAATAAATTTGGTCACATAGATGGCTTAAACTTGTACTAAAAGCTTAAGTTTGAGCTGTATAACAAAAAGGTGTATGTCATAATGAGCCTCGGTAGAAGTAACGCCTTTGTATTTTTCTTTTTTCTTTTTTTTTAAGAACAAAAACAGAAATGTATATTTAATATTACAACTGTACAAGTGCTTCCTACAAATTATAACTTGTTAGCCAATGTGCCACAGCAAAAACAAAAAAAAAAAAACCAAAGGAAACAAATTTAAAAATGGAAAAAGATTTTAATGGTCATGTAGTAAAAGGTTGTACGAAAATTTCGCAGATAATTTTTGTGTCCTTCTCTTGATTGTCCATTTGTCGCAAACAAGCAGAGCAACAGTTTGTTGCAAAAATCATATTTTACTTTTTGCAATAATTTTAACCGGTTTAATTGCATTAAAGTCCTAAGGACTTGGGAATTTTATAAATGTTGAGCAATAAATGCAAATTAGTCGAAGAGGAGTTAAAGTGATAGTGTCAATAATTTTTTAATTAATAACTAAAATTGAAGTAATGTCAGCAGTAAAAAAAAACCCGAAATATTTATTAACTTTCAAAGTTTTTTTCATCTGGCGAATACGCAAAAGACGGTGTTGTGAATTTGTAAAAATTTTAAATTATGTTTCACAATCTTTACACATGCGCAAAAATATAGTTATTTTAAAATATTTGCACCATAAGTCGCTGAGCTTTCATCTCCTTGAAACTTTTTTACAATAAAATGAAACTTTTCGTAAACTTTTGAGCTTTAAAATCCTTTCGGTTACGCTTTTTTTAATCTTCAGCCTAGTGATGAAAACTCTAAAGCATTTCCCTTTTCATACTCTGCACGCAAATCGAAAGTTACAAATATATTTGATTCCCATACATTTAATCTAGAAAAAAAAACGTATACAGATACTTAAACTTTCCATAGAATTCCATTATGTGATCTTGTTAATCATCTACTACAGCAAAAGCATTTTAAATTTATCCAAAGAACACTAATATTTCCTTGGATTTTTCACCTTGAGGTTTAAGGAATTCTAGATAAGATTTTCCCAGTACTTTTATTTTATTTCATATTTTTTTCTGTTCGTAGCTGATGTTCAAACAATTCGTTTTGGTACTTAAAACCAAAATGTTTCGTACATGCCCAACTGCAATCAGAGATGAACATTGAGCCGTTTTATTTTTTTTTTTGTAATTTTGTGTTTACAAACAGCAACTTAAGAAGATGATTTAAAGATGAACAAGATTTTCCTTTCTTTGCAAATTCCTTCAAAAGCCTCAAGTCATATCAGGTCTTAAAGTTGAAAAATAAAACTTATTAACAAACCTAAAAAAATTAAAGCTCGATCTGTCTGCTAACAGAAATAATGAGAAAAGGGGGCAAAAATGATTATATTACATTTGTTACACAAAAAAGAAAAAAAAAATCAAACAAAAGATTTTCTAAAATGAACATATTCAAGATAAATCTTAAAACTTTATTAAGAAACTTTTACATTTAGTTTAATCGAAAAAGAAAATAACGAAAAAAAAAACAAAAACAAAAAGCAAAAAATATGAAAATTGACTTCATTTAATGCAACTTGTGTTATTTTAAGTAGAATAATGAAAAAGAGCCAAAAAGAATCTTCTTACTCATCACACATAAATCTTAATTGACCCTATAACGTATAAATCATAATCATCATAATTGTCAGTAGCAGAAGACGCACTTGATACTCCTTCTCCAGCCACATGCATTTATATAAAACAGTTGTTGTTGTTTTTGGTGTTGTGAGTATATCTGTACAACCAACTTCAAGATTTAAACACAGAATGCCAGAATTCTAGAATATTTGTGTGTTTATTTTTTCCAGCATAGAGTCAGTCAGTCAATGAGTCAGACAGCCAGCCTGTTACTTTAAAGGAACAAATTGTAGTGTTTATGAATGTTTTACGTTTTAATGTGTTTATTTTTATTTTGTTTGTGAATTGCTTGGAAGGTGGTGGTGGTGGCGGTGGCGGTGGCATTGGTGGCGGTGCCATAGAAAGTGAAAATTAAATATTTCTATTAAATATTGTCTAAGCGATTAAATAGTCTTCAATCAGATACGTGATTTATCTTTCTTTTTTATTTGCCTCTAATTAACAGAGATAACATGGCCGTCAGATGGCAGATGCTCAGAATAAAAGTTGTGAGTGTATGGTTTTAGAGTTATGTAAAGTGCTATTAAGTAAGCTTCTGGAGCATGCTGTTTGCATTTCCTCGTGATAGCAGCAGGATAAATACTTTTAGTTGGTTTCTAAATGGGAGATGACTGGTGTGGAGCTATTTATTTCAACCAGTAAACAGGGAAATTCCTTTTTTGACTTCAGGTAGTAGACGTAGGGCCTACAATTCCAAAAAAGCGGTAGTGTTCTACCATGGATTCCCAACGGGGGGCACGTTTAAACATATTGGTGATATTCACTAGTGATGTTACGAATATCAATTTTTAGTATTCGCGAATACGAATACTAATACGAATATTTAAAACAGTATTCGCCGAATACGAATACGAATACGAATACGAATATTTCTTTTGAGGTTTATATTTCAAATTTAATTGGAAAAAATCCCTGCCTTTGCGTTAGTAACTATAAATGAAAAAAAAAATTTAGTGATTTAACATTATTATTGCATTAAGATGCCGAATTTGAAAACCTCTACAGAACATTTTTTAATTATTTTACTTACATACTTTTAGATTTCGTTTTTCTTACTCTGCGTGAAATACAATGGGTTTTTTTTAATAAAAATTAATATATTTTTTTACATTTTATGTACTTTTTTTAAACTTTTGTTGATTTTTTTTTGGAAAATGTATGGGAAAATTATTCGAAAAATATTCGCTTGAATTGGCGAATACGAATACGAATACGAATATCTTAAAACAGGCGAATAGTCGAATACGAATACGAGTATTCGTAACATCACTAATATTCACATCCTGTTGCTGTGCTTTTTGGCTTTTCAAAACTTATAAAAGAAAGTGGGATAACTCTGTTGGTCTAGTCTCTGTCCATGACCAAAGTCGATTGAAAGTTAACCTCTGGGTGTTCTATTTCAAGGCTGGACCAGTAACTAGACACTGGTACCAGTGGAACCGGTAAGACCCTGGGATGAGTGTCTGTTGTGGGTTAGAAAAGTGTTGCTCCTTGGACTCATCTTGCGATACGATGCGTCATAGGTATTCTATCCTCTTGTACCTACCAAAATCACTAGAATAGGTATTTGTTAAATGCCTGATAGCCGACCAGTGCTAGGGGCTGGTTGGACTTCGGGCAACAAATGTCAAAATTCTATGTGCTGTTGCGAAATAACAGAAGCAGAGATTGTATAGCTGAAAAATTTCAGCAAGGTTTTTGCGCCTGGTGGATAGTCGATGCACAAGTTGCAAGTGGATGTGAGCCTTGAGGTCACACTTGCGTTTCTACAGTGTGGCTCAGGGGTGGTCTACAGTGTGGCCGTCAGGTAAAGTTATAATAGTAGCTACTGACATTAATCTGTGACACATCTGTCCTAGTATGGGAGATCAGGTTAGGGAGTATGTACACAAGTCAGAAACTTAAGTTAGGCTTAGATTTATGTCAGACAATAATGCACCCGAGTTGAAACGGATCGAGTCATTAATTGAACAGCTAAGATAAAATTAGATCCGATATAAAGATCGTTAATGACACGATACAGAATCTCGAGATATCATCTGGTGAAGGCAAATTCTTAATCATTCTTATAGGGAATAAAAGCTGAACATTTTGGTCACGGGAAATATTTGCCCTGAACAAAAAAAAAATGCCAAACAAAACAAAAAGAAAATGGTGCACTACCACAACGTTATTTCACGTGAATTTATAATCACGAAAAGGGAGATTGGGTGCATAACTGACATTTGGTCGGTATAATGTTGAACACTGTGTTCGCTTCAATTAAGATTTCTGCAATGATGGCACTCGTTCGTGATTAAGGATTTGCTTTTTTCTGTGTATTGCGAACATGGAGTCTCCTAAACGGCATCCGACCAAACTGAAATGCTTTTTCTATCGACTAACTTAAAAAACCATGTGAGGACTATGCAAAATAATAGTTCAGTTTTCCCATTATTGGATATACTTACACACGAGAAGCTCCTTAGGAAGGAAAATATTCAATTACACCAATTCTACATATCTAGGCCGACCAGAAGCTGGGAAAGAAAAGATTTTTATTCAGCAAAGCCAATTTAATTTATTTTTTTTCAAAGAATATAAAAAGGAATAATGATCATTATTTCATGCCAGCTGAAAATTCTTATTAGTAAATTGTTAAATGCCTTTTTGATTTCAAAAAGTTTCGTTAATTTTTTTTTTTTTTTTGTTTAGAAAAAATCCCGTATTTTTATTCTAGAATTATTTATTTATCTCAATATATATTTTCTACCACACTTTGCCAGCCTTTAGTTAGAATCTTGCTATTTTTCTTTTAAGAAGCGAAATAAAATAATGGGGCAAATATGTTTCAATTAAAAGTAAAATTTTTCTTTTTAATAAAAGAAAAAAACTCATTGTTTCCTTTGATGTTGTGAAACAAACTAGAGCAAACGCAAGAAGAAAAGAATAACTTTATATTGAAGTCTGTGCAAAAGAAAAGATAATTTCTACTTTATCTGCAAGTCAAGTGGTTTAAGTAATTTTTGCTTCTAACAAAAAAACCAGAAGGTGTTGTATACAAATATTTCTTTCTAGCAAAATACACATGGCCAAAATAAGTCAGAAGTGATTTTTTTTTACCATGCAAATGAAATTTCGTAACACGATTTATTTCAAATCTATTTTATTGCATCAGCTAATGATATTCAATTAGAATAAATATTTTATATGTATTTTATTCTTTCTTTTTCTTAAGATTATTCAGTTTTGTTGTTATCTTCTTAATTATGCACTTTTCTGTTTGTTGTTTATTTTGGCCAATAACTTTTCTTATCCTGTTCATAGATACATAATTCTTTTTTTTTTTTTTTTTTTTGAGCCTTAGCCCCTCTCCAATATTAGAATAAGATTTTTATCTATGGGATTTTAGCAAGTTTTGTGCTCGACCAAAACATTCTAATATTATCTTGGAACATAAACATTCATTACTTTTACGTAAGGATTGTTTTTCTATTTTTTCTCCTACATTTTATTTTTTTTTTTTGTTTTCACTTGCTTTCGTAAATTCACATTCATGCCTACATGGATGCACAATAATTTTTTAGCTATTGGCTCTGAGTGCAGTAAACGAAGAATTCTTTAGAGTCTAGTAATGTTGCGTGGTAATATTTAAGAAATTCCTTAAACATGATTTTAATGGTGGAGAGAATATATTAAATTACACATAAAATCTAATCAGATGATTTAAATTTTTCAAAAGTACTCTACAAGAATTTAGAAGCTATTGTTTGTCTTAGAAAGATTTTTTGACCACTGTAAAAATTTTAATCTTAATATAATTGTGGACTTTAATAATAAATAAGAAAAGAAAGGGGAATGTTTGCGTTGTCCAGAAGGACGTTTAAATCGTAGAACTGTTCCGGCAGCGTTAGGCTTAGATCTCACTATCGGTACAATGTACAGATTTTCGTCGGCTCACTGAAATAATGTTATAAGTAATAAGCTAAATTTGCCTTATTTGTCAACTAATTTAAATATAAGCACATAATTGCACCACACTGTATTGGTAATAAAGGCATATAGACTTTTTCCAGAATTAATTGAGATATAACTCAATTTTGGTTTAGTACTTATGACTTTATTGCAGTGAGCCGACGAAAATCGATACATTGTGCCGATAGTGGCATCTAAGCTTTAGACTCAGGTCTAAGCTAATGTACACAAAAGCGCCCTCCTTCGTCGGTTAGCAGAATCGTTGGCAAAGTAAAACAATTAATAAAAAAACTTAAGAAATTTAATGCGTCTTCTTAACACCATCGGTGCTTCAAAACTGCTTTAAATATTAACGAGACACGAAATAGCAGAGTTGTAAAAGAATTAGGCCTTGTTCTACACTTTTACCTTGTAACCTCTCTACTCTATTCCTTTCTCAATATTTCCGGTACAATGAAAGCATCAGTAGGGGTCATGCACTAAGTGCTGGTGCTACACGCAAAGAAAATATATGATTGCAAAATGTTCATGTCAACTAACTATATCTGCCACAACCAAATAATTATTCGTTGAAGCAAATATGGTTGCATCAAACATTCTTCCACTATTAATTTTTTTGATGTGACAATAAAATAATCATTCTGGGTTTTCGTCGCATTAAACTTGAATGAATAAAAAAGTATTTTCGTTGCTATAATATTATATTTTTCAAATGAGAATAATAAAAGTTTATTTAAAATTTTAAGTTTATTGTGACCATACATTGTTTATGTTTTGAACAGTTGGTTATTCAAATAGCTGTCGTATGTATGTAATTTCAATCGTTCATAGTTCTTTTTAATAAGAGGATATACATATAAAAATAATATAAAAATATTTATTAAAAAAACAATTTGTTTTAATTTAATTTAGTAACAATTGGTGTGAATTTTCGTAATATAAATTCGTTATCTAAAGCAAATGTCAAATTGCTTACTAATACCAGGAAAAAACATTTTCATAGCAACTATAATGGAGGGTTATGAGGACTATATTATGTTCTTTAGATTAAAAATTCAATATAGTGTAGCCTCAATCAATAATGTGAACATTACAAATAGTTTGCGATTATACTTCCATCCACCATGTTTTTTCTTTGCGTGTACAGAAAAAAAAATACTGCTGGATCTTCAGCTGTGAATGTTTCTAATTCTCTTATCTATTTTTTTTATAATTTTCATTACATATTTTTTCTAATTGCCGAGATTATTACATAAATTTTCATTTTCTACGACTTGTCTAACATTAATTAATTCTCTAATTTGTTATTAAATTTTAATTTTCTTTACAACACATAGACAAAACTAATTCCATATAAAATATTTTATAGTACATAACTCACAATGCAATCTGATCCACCCCCTAAATTATCCTTGAAATTAAAACATAAATTACAAACATTTTGTAGGGTATCTATAAATTTCTACCACCTGCTGATGAACTACGTTGCTGTTTTAGCCCATTTGTTTTGCTAGAATAACCCCAGCTTATATCACTGAACTGAGAATAAAAAAAACACTTGTTCTTGCTTAATTCATGTAAGTAAATTTAAACTTGAAAGGTAATACACACATACATACACACACTCGCAACAAAAATGAAAATATTATCACTAAACGAGAGGGAACAGTGAAAAAAGGTGCAAGAAAAAATATTTTAATTAACGCAATATTTGCACAAAATAAACAACATTACAAGGCCAAGGCGCTAGATAAGACAAAACAGACAACACCAAGCAGCAACACTACTTTAGCACCACCAGCTAGCTAGCAGCAATAACAACGCCACCATCATAGTCGAGATATGAAAGACAACAACTAAAGCTGGCAAAAAAACAAAAAAATAAATAGGAAACGAGAAAAATTAAAACAGGCAATACAGGTCGACATTTTGCAAGCTACTTTAAGCCAGTATGGAAATGGAAATTATTTGCACGTTATGCAAAGTTTTGTTAGCGCAATGAAGAATTCAAATTTTGAATAAAAAGTCCTTGAACTACCACCGTGAGTGTGCAATAAAAATCGAGAAAAAACTCATTAAGAAAAAAAAACAGAAAACGACCAGTGGGATTTATGTACACTGCAAAAGCTAAAAGCATAATTCAAATCACGTTGCCGCATGGGCCATACATTTTTTTTTCGAAATCACTGACTACTCTGAACTACAAATTTAGGGAAAAAGTTCATTAGTTTTGATTTAATGTATTACGACGTTACACCATCTAACAGGTTTATTAATTTTGATAAAGAAGAGCAACAACAAATGCTTATAAAGGGTGTTTTTTATAGAGGTATTAAACTTTAAGTAGGCAATATTTTTTTTACTGGCGGCCATTTTGTCAGCTTTCAAGTGATTTATGTTTATTTTAATTTGGCATTTCGACATGAATGCAGTGACGCCTGAACAACACTTCCATATTGTGAAAATTTATTCTTAAAATCATGGTTCTGTTAGAAATACGTATTGCGCACTACATCCGTTCATGATGAAACTCACTTTTGTCTGAATGGGTACGTCATTAAATAAAACTACCGTATTGGGAGTGATAATAATCATCAAGTGTATGTTGAGACACCGTTTCCTGTAGAAAAACTGAATTTTTCATTCATCAATTGAAGAACCATGATGTGCAGGAGCTGTGATTTCAACAAGACGCCACAACATGTCACACTGCTCGTGCCACAATTGATTTGTTGAATGAAACGTTTGATACCCGCATATTTTCACGTTTCAGACCGGTTAATTGGCCTCCAAGATGGTGCGGTTTAACGCCGCTAGACTATTTTATGTCGCTAGCCTATGCCGAAAATCCCGAAACAATTGACCATTTGGAAGGCAACATTCCCCAAACAACAACAAATATGGTGGGAGTCACCAAGAAGATTTAACTGAGCGAAGTAGAACACAAACAAATAAATGTTCTCTAGTTTATAAACAGTATCTATCAAAACTGACATAAATTAGCTCACTAACGTACAGCGCTTACAAAATGTAGGGTATAACAACTGGAAAAAATAAAAAAACAACAAATTTGTTGTACCAATAGGAACAAACATAAAAAAACAGATAAAGGGAGGAAAGTGTAATACAAGTGAACAAAAATTGTTTTTTGAGCTTTTGCGCTAAAAGATAGACAAGCAGATATCATTATGAGTGTCTAAGGGATGCAATCTCATCTACAACAGCCACACACACGCACACGCACACAAGAACCAGAAACCACAAACAACAAGTCAACTCGTCGCACTTCAATTTCAACGACTGGAAAACACACAACAACAGTAAAAAAGCAACTACTGGTTACAATAAAGTTATGTTATTGCAATGTTGCATATCAGTTTAGACAATCAGCAGCATACATCTACTTAACGAAAAATAAAAGGATTAAAAACAACAACGCCACAACTTTGCCATCAGCAGCCTATTTCACGCAAACTTTCAATGGGCGATTTAAAGGCAACCAACAAGCAATATTTAGTTGCCCCAACTAGTCAACTGACCATCCAAAAGTATTTAGCCCAGTCAAGCAACCAGGCAGGAGTTCAGTTGCGTGGTGTTTCTAGGTTATTTAACACTTACCATCTCATCTACTAACAAACAGCAAACGCTTGACTGGCCGCTTCGTTTAGGTGATGTAGCATAGCAGCAAATAAGTAGTACTCGTAAGTAGTGTTGTGAAGTGTAGTGAGTGGTGGTGGTGGTGGCCTTCTTAAGATGCGATACAATCACTTTTCGATGCGTTTTAAGTAATGGATATTTCTTTTCGCCGATGCGTTAAAGTATAGATTTTCTTTTTAGTTTTAATTCTTTATTTATTTTTCTTCTCCATACAATTTTTATATTTTTTTAATTCTTGATTACACTTTTTTTTATTCTTTATTCTTATTTTGGCTTTCGTAGACGTTATCGCACTTTAGAGCAACGATTTATCAAAGTTAACATAGACTTTTAGCTTTAGCAGGCAGATAGCTGCCAGGCATGCAACATTATTCGATATAGAATGTGTTGCACTGCTATGCCTGTCTGTTTATATAAGAGGGAATACGAGTACATATTTTCTCTATGGGGCTTTCAAGCTTAAAGCTGTGCAGGAAATTATATTATATTGCGTAAAGTAGAAAATGATGTAGCTCGAGGGAATGACTACTTACAGCTGCAGGCGGATATCGGTGGTTAGTTGTTAAGAGGGCTTCTCAGTTAAGGCTAAATAAATAAAAGTAATAATGAAGCTTAAATTATTTGTCGACATATTGAAATTGAAGAAAGTAATATTGAGAAATACACTGTAATTGCTTTATTTAAGTGCTTGAAATATTTGTGGTAAGATGTTTTTCATATGATTTGTCGTTATATCAAACTTGAAAATGTCTATAACAGTCGATATTGGAATAACGCTATGAAATTCCTAGGGAAACTACTAAACAGTTTAAAAAATTTAAAATATAACTCCTGGCTTTACCTCATCCCACAAAGTCTTATACGAACTTTTTAAGAAAGTTAACTGTGACAAATTAATTGATTCATTACTGAAATCCTACAACTGCCTCTATACGGTATCTTTCTCTAACAAACTCTTTTATCATTTAAAGCATAAAAGCTCAAAAAGGCCGCTTGTCGTATTTCTCTATGGCTTTTTGCCAAAAAAAGGAAACACCTAAATGAATAAATATAAAAAAAGAAAAATAAATATACGACAAAAAAAAAACGTTAAGTACATACTTGTATCTTTTGGGTTCTTGAGCAAAATACAAATAATTTTTGTTGTTGTTGCTCTTGTATTCCGCTTAACTTAACATTAGCTTTAAGTTTATTTAGAAATTTATTTATTTGTTTGTTTGTTTTTTTTTTTTGTGAATTTTTCTTAAAAAAAAAAAACCTGAAAAAAATCAGAACACAGAAGATCTCTTAACATTCGCCAGCCATTCACCCAACCAACAATGAATGAATGAATGTTCCAACCAAAAAGTAAAGTGTAAGAGTTTCTCATGCGATTTTTATCACTTTCGATATCTAAGCGAATGATAAATGAAGGTGTGTTACTTTTAAACTGATAATATTGTTTTTTTTTATGTTGTTGAGCTCATTTACTTAATACCAGAGCTTTGAACAAAAAATCTATACAATGCAGGAAATCCGCACATACTTAAGCTAAGCAGAAAGTATTAAATAAAATAAAAAAAAAAATATTTACAATATTATTTTTCTTTATTAAATTATAAGTAAAAAAAAATCGTTAAGGTTCTCAAGAGTTATAGAAAAGGTGTGACTGTCTTACAATACAAGAAACAATTTTGCATTTTTTTTTTTTTTGTGAAAAACAAAGAAAAGGGTAAAACTTTTTTATTTCTTGCAAAATTAATATTTCAGCAATAGAAATTATGAATAATTTCTGTAAGTAAATTTTTTACCACTTTGAAGTATGTGTAGCAAAAATATCGCGTGTTACCAGACAGCTCGTGGTAAAAACCTTCAATTTTATTGTTTTATATTTAACAAATTTTAATGAAATTCATCTTTTACAAGTAACCGGCATACGTCATCAATTTTTTTTAGATGTAGTATGCAGTGATGGAAACTTTTTTTTAAAAAAACCACAATAACCTTAAAAATGTATTAAAAAGCGTATTTTTTAGGCTAAATAAGCGTAAAAAATTAAATGCATGCTAATAGAAAAGTTAAACAACTAGAAAAATACCAAAGAAAACTGGCGTTTTTTTTTTAAATTATTACTTTCTGCTACAAAAATTATTATTTGGCTCTTCATCATTTAAAATGGATCACAAAACTCTCTTGATATATAGATAATTTAGTTTTTTTTATGTTTCATTTGACGAAAAATATAATAGCTAAAGCAAGAATTATGGCCACAAAGTCCATATTTAGTCGGCAGAATCGAATTAACAGAGTTCAAAGATATTCTGTTTTTGATTTTCGACTAAAAAAAATTTATTGAAGTAATTGCTCTATCCTTTTCGTAAAGTGGATACTAATTGAGAAGAATATCAACTATTTAACCAGTTTTCAACAGAAATAGAATACGAGAATTAATTTTTAATTAATTTTTTTATTCTACATTGAAACAGTGCTGGTTAGTAATTTCCAAACAGTAATGAGGGAATTTCGTACTGTGTCGGAGGACTTTCACATATTAAATTTTAGTTCTTCCATTTTTTATGTCCAACATTCCTCTAGTCAGAATTGATTACTAACTTAATACGACTTTAACTTTTAAGTGATAGTTGCTAAATATATATTTGTGTTTGTTTTTAAAGAAGGTTATTATCATGCGTCAAATGCAATAAATAAATAACAATTATTAAAAATTAATATATTTTTGTACATTTTATGTACTTTTTTAAAATTTATGTATTTTTTTCTCTTGAAAATTTGTGCAAATTATTCGTCAAATATTCGCATGAATTTGGCGAATACGAATACGAATATCTTAAAATAAGCGAATAGTCGAATAATCGAATACGAATACGAGTATTCGTAATATCACTAACAACTACACCATATAGAAACATTTTCAATTTAATAAAAAAACACAACTAAATTCAATTAATTTAACAATTTTTATAAATTTCGAGTAATTGAACATTTTAATTATAGTATTTAAATTTGTAAATATCGTTATAGGTCAACAAAAATTGCGAAGGTGGAAGGACTCTCGACTGCTCTTAAAAAATAAATTGTAAAAATTATAATAACGGAAAAACGGAGTGCAGAGATCTTTTGAAATTTTGCAGCTTAAATTTATGCATCATAACAAACTTGAAACTCATTCGAAAAACGTAAGTAAAATTTTTTATCACGACTACTATTAAAATTATTTAGATTAGGATAAAAAAAAAATTGAGACAGCCGCATTGTTCTACACTACAGGAATTCTCTTTTACAAATGCAGCAAAATATAATTTTTAAAGTGAGATATGTGTTCTTTAAACATTAAACGAAAGCCGCTTTATATCAAGAAGCAGTTAATGCAAATTAAATTGAAACAGCATCATCTTAAGGGGCAAATCATTGATTGCTGTTTTGAAAATCAAAAATTTTTGAACACATTTACACCAAATACGTCCATTCTTTGATTTGTCGCCATTTATCTCTTATCTCATTCTTTTCTAATATTTTGTTAATTATTTTTCTTAATGCTTTTCGGAACTAATGTAGGGCACTTTCATTGTACCAATCAAGAAAAAAAAAACCCGAAAAAAATCAAAAAGTCAATTAACCGCTGTTTCCTTAATGCGTCATGTCACCTGACATGAATATAGCGCCTTTAGTGTCTAAGTAACTTTTTTGTTGGTCTCCTGGTTGCACTCTCTTATTCTTTCTTTTTGTGTTTTTGTTTTTTTTTTTTGTCATTTTTTATCTTTCACATATCATATTTGATAGTGTCTTTATATTGCACAGATAGATATACTATACATATTCCCCAAAGTATATTTTGATGTAATTCTCTGCCACACAATATTCAATGTAGGAAAAGCCATCATTATAATCGTTTGGTTGTTAAAAGTTTATTTCTTTCAATTACCTTCGCTTTGGCAATTGTTCACATGTACTACACAACACCAACAACATTAGCAGCAACAACAACAGCAATTTATAGTTGTAAAGTGTTTTGAAAGTTCATAGAAGAAGGAGACACCAAATTGTTGGTTGAAAGCAAAAAAGAAAAATTAAAAAAATAAATCTAGAAATCACGTTTTAAGTGTCACTTATAATCCCAAGAAAACATGTTGTATTCAATCGATTTTTTTTATTCTTCAAAGTTTTTCTTTGCTTTTAGTTCCTATTTTTGTATTTAAAATTTTTTGTTTGTTTATTTTCTGTCCGTAATTTTTATAATTGAGCTGACACATGTGGTCACATGTGTGTGCCGTGAGGAGACAAAAAGTTAAGTGCTGCATTTCTATTTGCTGCTTTAAAAGAGATTAGTTTAACATTACCAGCACAGTTTAAAAGTGTTTTGATTGCAGTTTCTATTTCGAACTTTTTGCTGCTGTTTTGTCTTTTTTCATTATATGCATGTTATTTTTGTTATTTTGTCAACTGACCTTAATATAATAATGAGCAGCAGCAATAATTGTTGGGGTATAATAGGCTTGACAGTGTACAAAATATTTTTGACCGATTGAAAGGTATGTATGTATGTATGTGTATTTCATAATTGTTTTGCATTATAATACTAATAAGCCGGTTGCAGCTACGAGGGCGGTCTTAAAAATTTATTAAAAAACATTTAATAAAATTTCAATCAAAATTTATTGAGTATTTTAAGGTGACAGACGAAGCAGTGTCAATTTAGTGCTTTTGGCAATATATTGAGTGCTTTTTAATAACAACTTCTCAGAGTGGCAGGTTGAAGGAAATTGTGAGACCTCCTTTTGCTTTCATATGGAATAAACAGAACGCCAAATTTTGAGCTAAAGTACCAAACTAAGAAAAAGCGCTGAGTTGGAGCTTTTTAAAATGTTTATTTGTGCTTTAAGTGCTTTCATGAAATTTTCAAATTTTTATATAGTTTTCTAATAAAAACTTGGTGCAGCAATTTTTATACTTTAAAGCATACTTTTTCACGTTTTTATACTTTTGTACTAAGAATTTTCAGACTATCGTACTTAAATGCAGAGTTGGAAAGAGCGTTTAGTTCAATGAATGTATTTTAGTCGAAAATCAGAAATAGATTATTATCATTGAACTCTTTTAATTCGTCGCCATAATTCTTGCAGTAACGATTATATTTTACCTTCTAGTGTCTGCTAAAAAATTTCGTCAAATTAAACATAAAAAAAACTAAATTATCTATATTTGAAGACAGCTTTATGATCCATTTTAAATGTTAAAGATCCAAATAATCATGTCTGTCATAAGTTCCGAACGTTTTCAATTAGAATGAAAATTTCCGAATCACAAAATAGAATATTTGTTGTCCGCATACTTCCGAATATTTGAATATTTTTGCTCGATTGGTGGCTATTGTGGGAATTTTTTTAAATCTCCTTTCGACATATTGTTTTTTATTTCCGAATTAGGTAGATAAGATGTCAAACTTAAGTTCAAAAAGATTTTTTTCAAATGCAATTAGTTTTATTGTGGAATAAATGAGATTCTATTTGCTTTTACACAGCTTAGTGCAGTCGAAAGTAAAACGAAAAAATTGTTTGGAAGTGAATGTCAAGACACCAAAATATTCGGAAATGCTTCACTTTCACACGGACGTGAAACTCATGATAGACACGAATATTTTTTGTAGATAAAAGTAATAATTTTTCAAAAAAACTCAAGTTTGGTGTTCTACATTTCTAGCTGTTTTACTTTGTGTTTGTGCATAAATTTAACTAAGTCCTTTCTTGCTTTTTAGTGCTTCATTTAAATTTTATTTAGCTTTTTACTTCCAAAAAGTTGACATCACTGGACCGAAGGTATTTTATGTAAAAAAAAAGCTACTGATAACTTTCATAATTATCACACAGTTTTTGAGCTATTTTGAAGTTAATAAAAATGTTGGCAATGACTTCATACTATAAAATATCGTAAGTCAAATAGTCTTCTAGAAGAAAAAAAAGTAAAATCTTAGTTCCAGATATTTGCAATTATTTGTACCACAAAACTGTTTGATCAAAAATTTTTGGTTTAAATCAATAGTGTGAGATAAAACACATTTTAAATAAGATTTAATTAAGGAGGCCTAAAGCTTCATTAAAATAAATCTAACAATTATTTGTTTCCCATAATAAAAGCAATTAAAAGTCATTTTATTACACGTAGAAATTTATTGATTAAAACTATTTAATCGATAGATGAAAACATTCAACCAATGCAATGTTTGTTTATCGATCAAAAGTTATACGTTTGTTTTTTTTTTACACTTTTTGGAAGATATACAACTTTAGGACTTTAACTGCGAATTCTTTTGAAATTTTCGTTTCGCTCTTTATCTACCTCTCTGCCATAGTGACAGTGTTAAAAGCAGCCAACATACAATCTAATCGTACTACCAAAGGAAACAGTTATAAGCTTTTAATGTTCAAATTAAACAATTGATAAAACGTTGCAATGTGCAATCGAAACAACAACAACAACAATAATCATACATTGTTTAATGTATCTCAAGAAATTTCTTTGTGTTGAACAATTTTAAAAACAATTTTGTTTTATTTTTTTTATTTTGTAGTTTGTACGCGCATTCAATTCAATTAAAAATATTTTAACAACAAGTAGGTACGAGAGTATCTTAAAAAAAAAGAAAATATATTAGTAAGTAAATAAAAGTGATGTTGCATTGTGTAGCTTTCGTATGCGTTCAGTGGCTCTTTAAAATACTGCACACTATTGAAATTTTGCAATGAGAAAAAAAAATTGTAAAGACACAAATTATATGTGTGAGTTTTTATTATTTTAAATGCTCGCGTGCTTAAAAAGGTGAACATTCGAACATTTTGCTGTTTTAGTCAGGCACTCATTCATTGCCAAAACGCCCGGTGGAAGAATAAAAGGACAAGAATGCCAATACCGAAATGATGCTACATTTAATGAATGCAACAGCGTAAATGCTTCGATGTAGAGAGTAGCCAAAACCAACCTCACAGACAGACAGACAGAAAGCCAGCCAGTCAGCCATCCATGCAGCTAGATAGCATTTATGTTGGCTCCTGCTGCTGTGTTTGTTGTTATGTGCTCTGCTGTCATCACATACATTTGGTAATTACGCATTCAGAATTGCACTTCATTGAATAATGTGAATAAATTAATTAAATTACATTTAAAAGCCTCGTGTGTTGGGTTGTCCTCCCTCTCTCTCTCTCTCTCTTTATATCGATCCTTTGTTCTTGAAGCCATTTATTAAGCTGAAAAATAAAAAGGATGTTTTTCTTTTCTTATTAGTTGGCTCCATTCCTTTAAACAAACTATGGTGTCGCATAATTTTTTCCTTTCAAGAATACAAAATTATATCTACACTCTTTATTTTGTTTTTTTTTAGGAATTTTATTTGCTACTTAACAAGTTGCACTGAATATTTGCACCCTACAAGCAGCTAAAGGGAAATTCAAAGAAAAATTGTCTATTTATAGATGAGGTCAAGGGTGGATAGTAACTATACTAAGGACCAAATATTTGCTTGTGGTTAGCTACTTACAATACCAATTGCAATGAGAACACAAGGTAACACCGATTCGGTTTAGCGGTATTTATAAGACAATTCAGATGCTTGCAACGTGTACTCATGCCAACGTTTTTTGGCCGTATAATATATAATGCACTTGACTATAGATATGCACAGTGTACTAATAAGTGTACTGATTGTATACCATTAATTGTATTCGCTTCCCTTGGAAGTTTCTACTCTCAAGCTCTGTTTGGTTGTTCTTCTTTCGCTATTTAAACAAGAAACTCTATGATGAAATCTAGAAATCCACTAAATAAACTAAATTTTTTTGTGGCAATCATAAAAATTCATTGTAGGGTTCTTCACAAATTCGTTTAGACCTTTTGGAAACAAAAAATAAACTATACATATTGTTAAGTCATCAATGCGTAAATTGTTTTCTAAAGTATGGTAATGAATTTGAGTAGGCTGCAGCATATAGAGGAGAACAATTTAGTAAAGAAGGGCCGAGAAGGTGCAACAGGAGTAACATTACTTTCATAGTGCGATGTTTTTTTTTGGGTGATTGGAAAATGTTGTTTGTCTTTTAGCTAAAACGACAGTTGGTAAGTTTTTCTTTTTTTTTTTTTTTTTTGTTATTTTCTGTTTTTTGCATTTCAAAACAAGGCCACCCAAAAAGGTAACAAAATAAAACATGGCCACAATTGAACATTGATTTTGCTCTAAAAAAAAAAAAAAAATAACAAACAAAATACCAAAAATTCAAGCAAACCATCAGAATGTGTCGCTTTTAAAAGTACGAATTGTATACTATTGAGTAGCCAAAAAGTAAAAGAAAAAAAAAACAACGAAAAAAAAGAAACACTGAAAATGTTTTGCTTCATTTACCCGGATTCTCCAAGTTGTGTGGCTTTTTTTCTCTGATTGCCTGGATATTTTCTGTTCTTTTTTTTTTGTTGGTTTTTTGTTTTATGTTAAAATGTGTGAACGGCCCCACTATACTACTTCCCTTTTTTGCCTTTTAGCTATCGTTTGGACATGTATGTTTTGCCGGCGCAGGGGAGCAATGTTTGGTGTTTGTGAAGGATACTGGACGACAGCATGTTGTCCAATTACTAGAATGTTCAATAGTGTTTGCATTAAGTGAACGCGTTAATTACCTTTTAAGCTTCAAGCGTAAAAATGTTAATTAAGTGATATTTTCGGCACGTTTTGATTTTCAATGTTACTTCATCTTCGTTTTCTTTTTTGAGTTTGCTTGATTTCTGGCAGTATATCGTTGCTGTTGTTTTTATTATTGTTGTTGTTGTTGTTGCAGAAACGCATCGATGTCCATTTAATGTTGTAGCAATTTTTGTTGTTTTCTGTTTCCAAAGGGAGGAAGAGGGAGTTTCAGCACTTTGTCAAGGAATTGTTAGGTTTGTGTTGTATGTTTGTCAGTAGTAAGAGTATCACAAATGTGTTGTTAAGAATTTATCTCTTTTTCTACTTCTTATTCGGTTTTGTTAATTAAGTTGTTGTAGCTGCTGTTGTTCGGTTTTGTAATTTTGCTGTTGGCCAGCATTGCCAGTGTGTGTTCAGTAAGTAGTTGTTGTAGTCCTGCTAGTTGCATGTATTTGTAAATAAAGTGTGACATTTGATTGTCCATACAAAATGTTTGTTGTTTGCTTATTCTCCTGCTCGTTTCAATTTTACATGCATTTTGCTTGATGTTGTAAGTAAGAATTAAAAAAAAAATGGGTTTTTCAATTTTGTTGCATTTAAATTTGCATATTCGAATTTACATGTTGTGCACTGGCCAAGGTTTTTAAATTTCATTGTTTCGAAAGTAAGAAAAAAGGTCAAGGTTAATTGCTTGTACTCGTAGTTATTGAAATGCAAATTGTTGATGATAAAATATTATTTCTCTTTTTTTATGCACATAAAAATATATTTTTTATTTTTGAAATTTGTAATAAACATGTTTTGAATTTTTTGCAAAGAAAATATATGTTCCCATCCCAGTACTTTCATTGTATGAATGTATAGCTTAGCTAACCTGTATAATTTGTGGAAATTCCTAATCACTTTCTTAATTTTAATTTTTTTTTCTTATAACTTGCATGACGTGTGATTGTGGCTTGTTTAATTTATGCTTTAGAGCCTGATTTTCTTTACAAAATTCTTACTTTGAATAAAATGTTGACCGTAAATGGTCGTTCTATATAAAAAGTTTTTTTTTTGTGATGGTTATTATGCACACATTTTACACAAGATTTTAATAAAATTTTAGCAAAATTAAAAATATTTGTTTCACAGAAGTGAACAATATATTGTAGGATAATGTCGTTTCAGTATTTTGAGAGCTTTAAGCGTTTAAAGTAGGTACTAATAAAGAATGTTTTTCATACACAGAAAAAAATATGCAGATTTTTTTTCTTAACAAATATTTGTTTGCATTCAATTTTATGTTTTATATATGTTTTCTTTGCTTTTATTAATATCATTGTCTGATTTTTGGTTTTGTCTGATTTTTACAATAACATACATACGTGTGCTTTTTTTTTCTATTACTTATTTACGAATTGTGGTTGTTAGTTTTACAAATTTCGTGATAGGTCCCATTCCAATTAAAAATGTAAATGGGATTATGAATTTAGTAATTGAATGCGAAATTAATTTTTTTCTGTGTAGAGTGTCACAACTTTGAGTTTGCATCACTGCTTTATTTGAGCAGCCATTTAACAGCTGATAGTTGCTTTTTGTTTAGTTTGCTTTGAAATTTTATTATGAATCGACTAACACCAAAGCAACGCGTGCAAAGTGTTGAAATTTTTAATCAAAATAATTGTTCTATTCGTCTAACTGATCGTACACTTCTTCCATTTTATGGCATACATAATCGTCCTTCAGAGTGGCTAATTCGAAGATCAATTAATTGGCCACCAAGATCGTGTGATTTAACCCCATTAGATTATTTTCTTTTGGGTTATATTAAGTCACTTGTCTACGTCGATAAACCACAAACAATTGAACACCTGGAAATCAATATTCGAAGAGTTATCGGCGAAATACGGCCACAAATGATGCGAAAAGTAGTTGAAAATCGGTGTTCCAGAGTGCGCTTCTACGCGCCTTCCGATGATAGAAATCATTTCATTAAATTTTCTTTGCAATAAAGCTCGTTTCATTGATATTTAAAATATGCTTTATTATGATTTAAACTTGTGTCATTCTATAAAAAAACACCCTTTACATTCACACGTATCGCTCATGTATGTTAAAGCAAACAAACAAACCATACGTGTTTTTTACATTGACATTTAAATTGATTTATGGTGTTTTCTTTTCTACACACAAAATGGCACCTTGTTGAAAGGCACATGAATAAAATGTCTTGCCAACCCTGTTACAATGCAACTCATTATTTCAATAGAATAAAACTCGATTTATGAAAAAGTGGAACGCACTGTTTTTAACAGCTGACAGCGACGCTTTTTCTACACAATTAAAAAAAATTCAACAAATCCTTTGACACGCGGATGAGGGCTACGACTTAATAAATTTAACATATCTTCCTCATCACATGAGGAGAATGAATCCAATAATTGACTGACAGTCATTTCTGCACATATAATAGATGCGGCAATATCCATATTTTTAACATTTTTGTTTAAAATTGCTGAATATGTTAAAAAATTCACCAATTTATTTTCATACAATACGTAAACATGAAAATACAGCTGCCAGATAGCTGATTTATCGATCTGAACTTTTAACGATTTTTTCATATGAAGATTTTGTTATGAGAGCAATTTTATAACACCGAATCCAGTAAGATTCTATATTACTGAAAATCTAGCATTAACAATGTAATGTTTTCTCATGGCTGGCCTATGAAACAATAGAAATTTTAACTTTAAAACCTTAACTTTTTTACTTCCCAATTCCAGGCGATTTTTTTCAACTTCGTCTGGTAACACTATTTATAAACAAAAACCCCATGTTAAGGCGAATAAATACCAGGTGGCGTTATTAGTGGAGATTATCTGCAGCTTTCTAACCAAAGTGTCAAACTCTATATGAAAAGCTAAACAACAACTTTTTGTATATGCATTTAACATTACAGTTTGGTGAATGCTAGATCTTGTTGTACTAATAAGGCCACTTGGTATTAATTCGCTTTGCCATCTGTTTTACAGGGCACTTACAACACTGACGATTTTAACGGGGCAAAAAGTGCAATGCCTTCCACCATTATTGAGGGCAATTTTTTAGAATCAAACACACTGCCCTTTTGGAGAGCAAAACATTTTTAAGAAACAAAAACGTAAGTACACTTTCTGCATGGAGATGTAGCATTTTTTTGTAGAAAAGAAAACACCATTAGTTTAATGAAAGCTATTTGGATTTTGCATTTATCTCCGTTCTTTTTTATTTTTAATGTTTGCGAATTCATACAAATTAATCATTAATTCTTCATATAATTAGTCAGTGCTAATTATTGGAGATTGGAGAGGGTTCATCATAAAAATTTGATTGTTCGTTAAATAATTTTAGTTTTGGTTGTTGTATGACTTTTTTATGAAAGTTTTTTATGGTGATTTTTCTATAAACATTAAAAAATCATTACATCCAGAATACGGTCGATTGTATCGGCCGTGGGTTTTCACTAAAATATATATTTTCTTGAGTCTACTTTAAAAGTATTGATACTGTTTCATCTAAAAAATTTTGAAAAATCTTGTGTATAAATTTGGCATTTTGCCAAGAGCAGTTTAATTTTTTGTTACGTCGTTGTAATCGTATTGTGTGTACCATTGTGTTTTATTTCCGAATATGTATTTCCTAATAGGCGCATTACTAAATTCTTAAATGTAAAAAGCATCTGATTAATAAGTTACCTCATAAAAAATGCTTTAACTAATATCAAAATTATAGTGCTTTCATTTTTTTTATTAAATATTCATATTCGTTACCAACATGCAATGTCTCATATCACTTTTCTTATATTATGTATTTTCTTATTAAAATGAAAACACCTTTTCAACATTTAATTTAATTCTCATGACTCATTGTTCGAAAATTGCATGCAGCACATTTCTAAATGTGTCTTGACTTGCAGCTACATATGAATTGTTGTAGCTTTTTCCGTTAAATCCTTGTTTAATAACCAAATTTAATTTCCATTTACACTTATAATATAAATTTTTATTACATTTTTATTTTTATTTTATACTCGCGTTAATATCTTGTTGCAACGCCTAAAAAGTAATATAATTTTAAATTTGTTTTTTTTTTCTTCGTCTTCTTGTAACCATTAAAAGAAAAGCATACATTCGTATGAAGTTACGAGTTGTATTACATACAGCAGCAATAAGAAGAGGGACAACAGTGAAATGAAATTGTTGATTCTACTTCGAGCTGTCAGTTTATTGCAGTCGTTGTTACTTTTTTTAATGATATTTCCTGTTGCATATATTTGAAGGAAAAATGTGCTTAATAACCGCAAAACGAAAATACGAACCTACCGTGTTGTAGATATACTTAAGAATTGATTTGTTTTTTTTTTCTAAGCTCGCAACCAGGTGCTAGAAATAAACCAATATTTGTAAATTACAAAAAAAAAAAAAAAAATTATATGATTGTCTTGAAACTAAAAATCCAATCCTAAATGCAAAAGTTTCAATAAGATTGAAATTATTTCGAGAATAGGAATTAATAAATAATATATTGTGATAGTTTCCAAAGGAATGATTCTCTTTATGGATTAGAGTAACAAAGTTCCTGTAGTGTGGAAAAGTTGACCAGTCTTGAGTGGAAATCGAACTCTTAACACTATTTATCCAAGATTACCATAGTACCACCATGAGTGTCTAGAACATTAGCCAAAAGTAAAAATATTTCTTTTCAATACTACATAAATGGATTTCTGTCTTTTACATTTAATATTTGGAATAAGCAAGTAAAAGTAATGTTTCTTGCAAACTACTTATCTTCATTTTAATAGTCCATTTATTTCATTATCTTTCTCGTATACCTCTCGCATCTTTGTTTTAACATAATATTTTTGCCCACCGCGTTAAAAATAATTTCTTTAACATATTCTTATTATTACATTTTCAACAGGCTGAACATTTTACAAAGCTTGTTTATAACTTCACTTAACGTGCTCGAATTGCTTAAACCTGTCTTAAATTAGCAGCTTAAAGAAAAATACAATTGAAAAAAAATAAGAGAGAAATATTAAAATATTAAAACTGCAATTCCATTTGCGGATACTAAAAGTTAAATTCCGTTTAAGTGTTCAGTTTTAAAATGGATTTCATTTTTTTTTTTTCATGTTTTCCATTTACCTGTTTAAAAGAGTCAGTGTTCTTGCCTGAAATGTGTCATAAAAAGTTCTTATCAACCTTTTAAGTGCGCTACATCAAAGAAGGCAAGACATATAAATCTTCTTATGATATGTTTAATGTGAACAGCAGTCAGCAATAGCAGATAGCAAATGAACAACAGCAAAATAATATAGTTGTTTTCATGAATTATCCTTCATTGAATGTATTCTTATTGTCATGGTCCATTCGCCCTTGGAGGTACATTTTGTCATCTTGGTGATATCTACACCTTGGTGGTGTGCCTTCTGGGGAAAAGGGTAATTCCCTTTTTAAGACATTACGTTTGGCCAAATACCCATTAAAATTATTTGTTACTGCCCAATCTCTGAAACAACGGAGCAAGGAATGTACATATAAGGTAGATAAAGGAAGTAGGTAATCGATGATAGTCTGGTAGAAGCTGAAAGCGCTCCTAAGGTCTCCCTCAAGACCAAAAATAATCCCTAGGAGATCTCTTTCGAAGCTTGACCATTAACCATATACTGGTACCACGGGAGCCAGAAAGGCCCAAGTGAGAGTGTTTACCTGGGGTAGATAGTGTTTTTCCTCTATTGGACACACATTGGGATGTGATATTTCGAAATGTATATCTATCCTCGGGGGATGGGTATTTATTGGATCATCGGACTACCATTGTTGGTGGCATGATTGGATCGCTTATTGTTAAAGTATCCTTTAGAAGTACATGTGGTGGCTGTGATTTAATGACTGATGATGCTAGTTGCTGGATAGACTTCGGTCTACCAAGAGGAAACCTCTATGTGATGTTGCTAAACAACAGAAAAAAATGGATTAGATAGCTCGCAGACTTAAGCAAGGTGGGTGATCCATGCATAAGAAGTGACCACCTGATGTGACCCTCCAGGTTACAGTTGTGTGCTCTCAGCAAGACTTGTAATGCTTGAGAACACATATATTGAAACGATGTTGAATGTTGATGTACACTTAAGCCGTATGACAGGATCCCTCAATAATCTGTAACACATCTGTTATAATCAACTGTAAAAAAAGCAATAGTTTTTGTAAAACTCTAGACATAATTTTAAATACATATTTCGTTTTTAAAAATCCCAAAAAGGGCATTAAAAAATTATTAAAGCATAAAGTTGAAATATTTTCCACCTCATAATAAAAATACGTAGGAATTGGTTTGGTATTAAAGTTTATTCCAGCAAGTGTGATAATTGCGAAATTTTCTTTAAAATGGTATTTGACGTTTTTTTTTTATAAACAACTGTATTTTGCTTAAAAAGTAAAAAAAAAAAAATGATTAGAATCGTAAAATCAAGTTCCTTTGTCTTATTCTGCTATCCAATGATATTCCCATTTAATTTCGTTGTTTTTTTCATTGATCAACACAAAACTTAATCAGATCTAACAATTTGTTTTTAAGCAATAAGATCTTTGTCTACTTTCTGCAAAAAATAGGCCAATAAATTTTTATACTGTTTTCACAAACCCAACAGTTTTTCCTTTTATAGTTGAAGTGCAGGAGTTCGTATCCCACCTCAGAAAACATATTTACATATGTATTTACTTATTTTTATATCAAACAATATGCGCCAGTTTTAAATAAAGGCATAAACCTTGAAACTTGATTTAAACTAAGCTTTTTACGATTACAGGACAATTTTTAAATGTTACTTGAAAATTACATTCTCTTCGATTTATTTTAAAGCTGTTGCGAGAGAAAATAATACTCGTAACAAAGTATTATTTACTGCCTGGCCCACGATGTCGAACGAATTTTTCTTCAGTTCAAATTACATTTAAAACAAAAACAATTTTAAACATTTTGTTATTGTTTTAAATGTAATTTCTACGAAAGAAAAATTCGTTCGATATCGTGGGCCAGGCAGTTAATTTATCTATATATATAAAACCGAATGTGTGTTTGTTTGTTTGTTTGTTTGTTCCTTATAGGAGGCTAAGCCTCTAAACCGATCTTCCTGAAATTTTCACAGTATTTAACTGGAACTCTCGGATGAATTATAGGATATATGAAGTTTTGATTGGACAAAGAGGCGTGGCACCGCCCATATAACCCAAAACTTTAAATCGCCATATCTTGGGCATTTTTTGACCTACGTCGATGATATTTGGTACATATGGTATTGGCATAATTTAGAATATGTACCAGGAGAAGAGTGGGTGGGACCACGCCCCTTTTTAGGAAAATTAAAAATCGTAATATAGTCTTAACTACTGGACCGATCGTCATTAAATTTTCACAATAGGATATATAAATACTTTTAATTTTATTTTGTAACGAGGGGGTAGCGAAGCTCACCGGGATAAGCTAGTTTTATACAAAATTAAACAATTGATAAAATTTTTATTAAAAAATCAATATATATATCCTCGGTACATACAGACAGCCATACAAATATTTCTCTTGTCGTTAATTTTCATTTGAATTTAACAGTTAAAATTTAAAACAGTATTGATCGTCGTTAAAGTTTTTTGTAAAATAAAAAATATATATTTTCATATAAAAAACTATTATCGAAATATAAATTGTGTATATTTTGTTGTCAGTTTCGTTAGTTGATTGTTAACAGGGTATATTAATAAGGAGTGTTTACATAGAAACCGGACAAATGTTGTATCAAAATAAAAAACTGGCAAGACATTTACTTCATCAAAGACCAATATATTGAACTTTAGGGAACGGTGTTCCACGACTTTCTTCGATTTAGTATAAAACAAATGGGATATATACGATGAAACTTGAAAAGAAATAAATAAATAACTTATTGAAAAGCATTGATCTCAGGTAATCATCACGGATTCCCTTTGGTGAAAATATATGAAAGTGAGCAAATAGCAGGTGAGAGTGAGACACAACTTTAACTCGGCAGCCAAGTACTGAAGAATTTAAGACGATCCAACGGAATTTCTTATAAAATTCAGTTACTTAAAATTAAAAAAAATACCGCTTGCAACATCTACAGTGAAACCCTGTTTAACAAAAATATCAATATGTTGCTGTTGTATTTGCTTTTATTGTTGTTGTTGTTAGCGATGTCTTAAATATTGTATTTTTGTAGGCGTCAACCTGCTCTTTAAGCCTTATTATTTATGCGGTTGCTTAGCGATAACGCGCTTATTTTAAGCTTTAAAAGTAGAGGCATTTGCAAGAAAAAAGAGCAAAACAGGCGTCTCGTCTATACGGCGATCAACATCAACAACTATTCATATGGCAGTTGCAATAACAATATCTACACAGCAATGATCGTCTTAACTTTAATCTGCCACAATTTTTTTTTTGTTGGCTTGTGTTTTTGTCTTTATTCATGCCTTCCAGAAACATTACAAAAGTTATTGGCCATTTACAACAAGCAGCAAGTGGCAAAATATTGTATACAACTTTATGTCTGTTGTTGAATGCTTTTAAGATTGTTAAGAGTTGTAGTAGTTGCACTACTTTTAGGGCTCCCCACTTGTAGTCAGCAACCTTTTTTTATTTTTATTTATTTTTTTTTTATTACAACAACTTGGCTTTAACTTTGTGCTGCTTTTATCTGAATGTATATGTTGCTGGGACTGTTGTTTTGCTGGTCATCGCATATAGCTTAAAAAAAAATTATTTCAGATTCTCTTTTCTTTATGCTGCCTTTCTTATCAGTTGGTACGCATCTGGGCACCTTTGGGCGAGTTTTTTGCTTTCATTTCGTACAGGCGCTTGCAAACATTTTCATTTCGATTCTTTATGGATTTTGTCTTTAAGATTTTTCTTGTTTATGACTGAACATTTAGGTGAAGATACAGGGTTGTGATGTGATGGCATGTAAACTGAATCAATTGCAGTTTCACTTGCAAATCATGTGTACGAGTACACTGCGAGAAAACAAATCCTACATGAATTTCAGTATTAATTAGAAAAATTTTAAAAAAAGTTCGTGTTCGCCGTGCAAGTGTGCTATTCTTTACAGCACATTCGCTTGTGGCGAGAAATGTGCCCGTTTTACTTAATAAGAGAAATCTAAATCTTCAGAAAGTGTCAACAATGAAAGTGTATGTATGAAAAATATAATGTGTCAAATCGAAGGACAAATCGTGTCTATGTAGCATAACACCATAACCATATCCGGCATATCCGAAGGATGCTAATAAAAATTGAAATCGCATAAATGGACCCGGCACGGCTGACTCAAAACCACCCACACACAACGTTGCTTCAGGTATTTCCACAATGATTTCTATCATATCAGTTTCGTCGATTACTGAACAAACAAAGACTGACCTCCAAATCATGGAACTGCTTGAGTTTTATATTTTTTATTGCGAATTAATATTTCGCAAAAAACCTTGAGTTTCTTAATTTTCTTCACAATGTAATGTTCAAAAATTTCTCTCTATTTCATCATTTCAATATTTCATCCCATTTTGTAGGACCTTAAATTAAATTTTCTATGTTAATAATAATAATTGTTTTCATATATTTACATAATAAATACAAATACACTTAACTTCCTTTAGAACTACAGTGAAATGATGTCAAGGATATCCTTTTCTAATTAATATTACTGTATATGTATAAGACTATTTCTATTCAATTGTATTTGTGTATGGTGATGGCTACAATTATAACATGTATCTGTGATTTTACAACCGTAACGACTTAACAATCCTATTCCTGTTTAACAACTACACTAACACTTGCAAGGATGAGGAAGAGAAACTAAACAAAATATATAAATGAATACTTGTACGAGTATGTATTTGTATTCATAAAGAAACATTTATAGAAAATGAAAATTTAAATTATGGAATTCAACAAGCTGCACAATAGACAACACAGACATGTATTTATGCAGGAAAAATATTTATTATTTATTTGTATGTATGTATATTGTGACCTTATTCTAATATTTAAATATGAATAGAAAATTTTGTAGTGCCCAGTAGAAAAGTTTTAGGATTTTCTGAAACAAGGAATTAACAAAGTACACTTTTCTTTGCTTTGTAAGCAGGGGTCTCCCACTTGTATTTTTAAATTTTCTAAATTTAATAAAATATTAAAGTTAACTTAATGAAAGGTAGTTAGGGTACGTATGCAGAGAAAGAAGATGCTCTTGAATTAAAAATTATGCGGGACAAAATAAAATGTGTAATTAGTAAATAATAAGTACATTCACAAAAGTTAGGGTAGGTTAGGCAGGCTGCTATCGCGCACTTGGATCCAGGCTAGGTGCCTTTGACACTTTAGAAGGAGAACCGAAGTGTATTTAACCAAAGTAGAAGAATGGCTGTTGCCATATGCCGTAAGGAGAATGATTAGTTATAAAACAATCCATTGCTCCTGATGAAGGAACTAATTTTGGCGATTCTGAAATTCTCCATCTCAGATAAGCTAACGAAGGAGGATCGGACCTAACCTGCCATTCATTGGTCCTCCAGAAAAGAAGGCAACATAAATAGTGGGAGATTGATTCCTATTTCTTCTTATTTCGGCAGCTTCTAAAGAATCTAGATCCGTAATCGCTGCAACCACGACTATCATCAGCTCCTTTGGGGAACTTAAGAAGTTCCTGAGCGTTTTTCTGAAACTTGAGAAGCTTCTGTTACGAAGTAGGTCAAGTCTTGGCAAGATAATTCTGGAAATATGGCTCCCTAAGCCATCAATCCTGGGCAAGATCGCCGAAAATTTTGTCAATTTGCTTGTTGCAGGCGGAAAGTGAAGTTGTCAATGTCTGACTCTAACAGTGAGGCACCTCCCACCAAAAACTCTCCAAGCTAAAATTTCGTACTTTTTTAAATCCAGTTGAATACCTGGTCTTTCAAGCTTTTTCTTTTTTATTCGCAAAAATATTAATGAAAATTTTTTTTATTTTGTCTAATCTTTATATTTATGTTTTTGTTTTGGAAACACAAGTGTTTAAAGATTAATTTATGTATTACAGATTATTGATTACTCTTCTTGTGTTTCTCTCATGAGCGGACACTTCTCATAAGCGGAAAACCCGTCAGTCCCTTAGGCGTCCGCTTAAGAGGGAGTACACTGTACTTATATATTAATTTTATTACTGGACTATATACATATACAGCACACTAAATGATGTGTAAGTTTTTTTTCTTTTTGGCTTCAGATTTTATGATCAATTACGTGACCAACACCACTAGTGTTTCTATTCCTAAATTTTGGAAACTTATTTTAACTCAACCGATCTTACAGCAAAATTAAACTGCACAGAAACACAATGTCTTGTATAGCTTCCGGAATATAACCATCGAAAAATTCAAAAGAATTTCCCTTTCTTTAAATCAGATTTCTGCAGTTTCTACTGCTTGCCAAAGACACTAACTAGACTGCTTTAATCATCCTACCAAACATTTAAAAGTTTCTACCATCATCATTGGTATTTGTATCAGCATTCACAAGCATTCATGTTGTTGCTGTTGCTGTTTTTGGTGTGGCTGTATGAGCAAAAAGTTGTTGTATGAAGAAAAGTGTTGCTACACAGGTAAATAAATCTAAACAAACTACTTAAACTATTTATTTATATGAGTATCTATCAAATAGATACTGGCATACAGATATAAATATAAAACCTTCATTTATTTTGAAATAAAATGAAACTGAAACCTAAACTTATTGCTCTTGTTTAAAGTATTTATATGAATAGAAATTCCTTTCTAGTGCTGTTGTTTCTGTTTTTGTCTTTTTCTTCAAGTGGTAGGAGTAGTAGTGGCTGCTGATGCTGCAACTTATTAGTAAGCTGTGGGGATTCTTTATTGTAAATATTATTGGGAAGCCTGATGCTTACTCATTTAAATGCTTATCAGTTTAATCGCATGAACAAAAGATTGATGTTGCTCGTTGCAAAACAACAGCAAAATAACGTCAGTTTATTGTGGCAAATAGCAAATAACAGCAGTGATAACTACTGTTTCTCTTTTGTATTATTTGTTTAAGCACTATGGCACTATAAAAGTGCAAAGTGAAATTTTATGCAAATTTATAGAATTTTTTTTAGGTTAAAAACTTTTAGGCCGAATCAGGGTTTTAAATGTTTGTAATAATACGAGTATATTATGAAAAGTGAAATATAAAGTTAAGAAAACAACAAACCATCTTGATCTGTCCATTAAAAATACTTAAATTTTCGTTCATTTCAAATTAACGAATGCAAGTCTGAGTGCATAATTTTCATTAAAACAAAAACTGAGAAATTCCCGAAAGAATTTACAAAGCACTTGGAATTTACAATATATTTATATATCATTTCTTCTTAAAACTTTTCGATCCTTAAATATGATCATTAAATCTGCACTGACAGATAGAACAAAAAAATATCCATAAACATAAATATTTATAAAAACTTGTGTTGTTCCCTTCTTTTTTTTTTAAATATTAAAATAACTATTAAGCTATAAAAAAAGGATACTATAGACTACATTTAAATACCTAATACTCATGCATGTTGTTCTTTAGAAAAAAAAATTTAAGTAGAAAAAACTAAACAAAAAATCAAATAGTATTTATAACCGTAAGCAACGCGTACATCTTGATAAGTGCAAATGATGGATCTACTTATTTAAGTGCATTCAAAATGAATAAAAGCAACAACCAACAATAGTGACTGTAACATTTAAATGCAAAAGGTTTGCAATTACCTTAAAAAAGGCTGCAGAGAAAATTAAAGCTTTTATATTAAAACTTTAGATAAAAAGTACAAATAATACTCATCTGTTTTAGTGAAATAAACACCCTTTCCCATTTTTTATGTTTAAAAAAATAAAAACGAAATACTCTACATAGAAAAATAAGTGAAAAGTGTAACAGCATCAAAATAAATTTAACACAAAAAAAAAAAAAAAAATATTTTTGATGCAAAGAACACACAACGGCGTACATTGAAATAGAATCATGATGGAAATAATACAAATTTTTTATAAAAAAAAAAATAGGATGATTTTGAAATAAAATGTAGAAGACCATGTTGCAACTAGAACGTGGTCTTTCGGGCGGACTTGCAGGTAATAAGATAGTGAACCAACTAAAGGATGCAATATGTATTGTTAACATTTATTAACACGCAAATTGTTAGCTCTGGAACTGAGAGGTATTTCTTCATAAAAACAATCCATAACTACTTTTTTACTTGCACCACACACTTGTATTTTTAAGGTGCTGTTTCCACAATACAGACAAATGATTTGAGTAGAAGTTCTGTATGCGAATCACTCAAAAAACTGAGTGGTTTTTATACAAATTTACTACTCCAACCAATTGTTTGTATTATAGAAACCGCACATAATCACCTCTATCATGAATAATTTTTCCGTCGAAACTTTTCCCTTTCCCTAAATTTGCAATCATGAAACAATTCCTCGTGATGTACTGATCAACAATATGCAAAACGGATTTCTGAAGCTTTAATTTGTTGGAATTTTTTTCTTTTGTTGAGTTTGTAAAAAGTACCCGAATTATTTTACCACATATAATGCAATAAACAAACGGAGCAACCAATGTAAAGCACCTACACTGAATATTTTGCTTTGATTTTTTAAGTTTTCATTAAAATAAATATTTCCGTGTATATTTTTAAACAAACATTTCTATGATTTCTTATTTTTTAATCTCCTTTCCTTTTTTACGTACACTGAGAACTGATAGCGGGAATAATTTTTCACGGGAGATTCACGATAACGTTTTTCCCTTCGAAGGGACTGAAAATTTCATAGGAACAAAAATTCCACTTGCTTCATGATAGGATGAATATTTTTAATCGGCTATAACTTACAGGCTTGTGTGTGGCTGGTTGTATTGTTATAAAAGTATTTCGACAGAAAAGTTTTTAGCAGTCAATCAGTTATTTTAAAGTCCTAAACGTAGAACACCATTTTAAATCGTTACATTAAATTTTTAAAACTAAAGAAAGCTTTTTCAACAACATTTCCCATCCATATAGTGCCACTTTGAATACTTAAATTTTATTTAGCAAAACTATTATAACTTTAAGTTTAAAAACAAACGCCATATTTTGATTTGAACTTCCTAAGTGATGAAAATTATTTCAAATTATAATCGTGTGAAATGTTTGGAAATCAACAGTGTAGTCTGCGACTGGTAGTATTTCTATTGCGTAACTAAATAGCCATCCTTTTGAAATATATTAGCGCATTGGACTTCATTTGTTGACTTTTGTTTTGCAGTTTAGGTGACTTCTCTGAATTTATATTGCATTTTTAAGTGATCGCGCTATAAAAGTTGTTATAGTTCAGATATAGATTCGATCGAAAAAGGAATAATTTTCCAACGGGTGGACTGGTGCCAAAAGCATATTTCGAAGTTACTTAACTACGTTCACCAGAATGCTTCAACACTTATCGGTGTCCTTAGGTTAGGCAACTGTATAGAGTCGGTAGAGCATATAATAATGTTGACTGTGTTTTAATGTTTAATCACACTGTGAAAAAATGAACTTCGATGAATCCTAAAGTACATTTGGAAGTGTCAGATTGGCTCCAGTTTTTGAGAAATCGGTATACATCCATTTTTCATTGGATTCATCGAAGTTAACTTTTTTTCGGGTCAAAAATTATCACAGTGTCATTAGCAAAACGGAATATTTTCTATTGACATCAAGACACTTGTTTTATACACCCGAGCATCGCACTACGCATAACAGTGGGAATTAGAGTTTATGCCGAACAAAACACAAGTGAAATTAACTCAGAACGGAGGTCATTCATGTCACTTTCAATATTGGTAGGCTGAAATGAAATGTTCATAAACACTGCTACTTCCCTCATCACACTTCTTCCAACCAATTTTTTTTAAGAACTCATTTCCTATCTTAAATCCGGAGATACGTTTTATGCAATATATTTTTCGTATAGATTTTTTAAATCTATTTTATTTTTTTTTTTTTTTTTTTTTTTTTTTTTTTATTTTTATCATAAAATAATTATGCAATTTGTGTATCAAAAATGTTTTACCACCCGCCAAAGTCAACCACATTATTTCCTCTTCCGTTTTAATCTTTTCATCAAAGGTGAAAGAAACGGCTTTCTTTTTAACATGTGTGTGTGTTTTTTTACGAGTTTACAATAAAAGTCTGTTTAACTTAGCAAAACATATACATACATGTATTTGAATAAAATATCATTAAAGTAGTAAAAAGGAAAAGTTCATAAAGTTAAAACAAAAGGAAATAAAAAAAGTTGTTTACGGTGTTTATTTAATGTTCAACAATTTGTGGTGGCAATTAATATGGTTTTATGTGTTTCACTAAAACTGTTTGCATTAAAATGCACAGCAGCAGCGGCAGCAGTGATTTTACTACTTTTCATAAACAATGATTAAGAAAAATTTGTATTTTAAAAATGATTTCCGGATTTATTTTAAGATACGACTACTAAACTTTGCCTTCTTTTATTTATAGAACATGTGCTTTAACCTGATATACTTTAGTGTTTGAGGAGCAGAAAAAAATTTCATTATGAATTTTTTCGTTTTGTTTATGTTTTGTAAATATATAAGTAAACTTTTTTTTTTATTAATTTGTAGCAACAATAAAAACTACTATTTGCTAAAAGAAAAAGAAAATGTTGCATCAAATGAAATATATTAACACACTATGCCACACATTAAATGAAACATTATTGTTATAAACAAACAAACAGGAAAAAGTAATATGTGTGGTAGTGCTACAAGAGCAACATAAAAACTCGTAGTAGAATAATCAGCAGCAGCAGCAGTATAACAACAACCGAAGTAGCAGCAGCAACAAAATAATCAATGGCCCATAAACAAACAGCAACAAGTGCATGTTCGTCGGTTCCTTCCATGTTTTATTTTTTTTTTTTCTTCTTTGTTTTCATCTCCTTTTAGTTTTTAATGTGAATGCAAAAATAAAATTGAAAGAGAGAAGAAGGCGCCTTGCCGAGTTGACAGAGCACTAGTTTTGTTTTTGTAAACTCCACTGGTGGCAAATTTTTAAGGGAATATTATATTTGTCAAACTGCTTGTGACATTTATATTAAAGTTTGGTTTAGTTTATAGGGAATCTAAACAACTTAATTGGTGCGCAAACAGATGAAAACAAAGTGAAATAGTGATAACGATCGTAAATTATAAGCAGGGTAAATTGTTAGTGAATTTAGTGTTTTTTTTTCATATAAAATTGTATTCCCTAAATGAACTCATACAGCTTAGACAGAGGCTGTCAACTCCACAAAGATGGGAACTGAAATTTTGGCGTCTCGTTTATTCTTCTAACTATTCTGTTGGCTAAAGTGTTGCATTGGCTGAAGTAATGGTTCAAACTCTGACTATTTTTCCCAGATAATGAGATTAATCAGGGCATTGCCTACTATCAAATATAATGATTGAGAACACGATTTCGATTCATAATCATGGTACTAATCAACAGAACGCTTTATTTCGATGTACATTTGTGTGGCCTTGTAGCAATTGTTGTTGTTGGCCTATTTGTGGCTAGTTTTGTCTATGTTTCGAGATCTGTTTTGTAATACTGATAAAAAAAAAGAAATTTACACGGAATTTTTAACAGTTATAATCTATTTTAAGGAATAATTCTAATTATTTGGTACAAAAAATATTAGACAGCTCTACTACAAATTAATAATTTAGGACGTTATAAAAAGAAATGGAGATTTTTTTTGCTTTAACTGCTGTTCACGGAATGTTTTACAATTTCTCACTTTACCTCAGTCTTTTCGAAAAGAGTATGCACAAGTTTATACCTAAAATTATTTATATTACTAAAGATGTGCCAAAATGAAAATCCGCCACATTAGGCACATCATATATCATATCATATTCACAAAGCCTTGCCTTTTTCACATCTACCACTGTAGCGTAACATTTTATATCTAGTAGAGATATAAAAAAAATATTATTACTATTCTTAATTGTTTTATATTTAACATTATTATAGAATAAACTATATTTTATTATATAACTATAGTCACATGAGTGGCGTTAATAGTTGGAGGTTTAGAGCAAAAAAAAAAAACAAATATTTCAATTTTACATTTAAATAAGCATTAAAAAGCCCATAAAAAGCGACAATATACAAAAAAAATTGCATATAAACATTATAAAAATGAACAACAGGAACAACAGAAAGCACAACAAAAATAAAGCAGAATCATACATTAAACAAGAGAAGACAAAAAAAGCTGTACAATGAATAACATTAACAAAACTTTTTCTTATATGTAGTTTTTTCTAAAACATAAAAAAAAAACTTGTTCATAGCTTTCATGGTTATGCTGCATGTAGCACCACAATTGCTTGGTTATTGGAGGACTCAAGGGAACTATGAAGAAAATGAGCCTTAGAGGAAAAAATATAGCAACCAATGCAGCAACAGGCAGGCAGGCAGGCAACAAAGCGCGAGTGCAGCAATTAAAGTCAAAAGTATAGACATAAATTGTGTTTTTATTTCTTTTGGGTAAAAATGGTCTTTTTTTCTTCTCCATACTTTTGAGGCAGAATAAAATACGAAAAAAAAAACTACATACTGTCAGATTAACAGCGCTAGAGAACTTTGTATGAGGCTTTATTTTGCAGCTTCCCTCTTTTTCTATTCCTGCAGCTTAGAAATATTTGTGGGGGCTTAAAGTTTTATGTTGTTTTGCAAGTTATTTACAAAGAAAAGAAAAATCTACTGTTTGCTTTTTATGACTTAATTATAACTTCTTTGGTTAATTTTTTTTATTCTACTTTTATTACAGCAGCCAACCATTAGAATTCAGTTTGTGCTATTAGCAGTTGGCTTTAAGAACTAGGCGGAGATTGTCAAATGAATTGATGGTGCTTCATTTTTTTTTTTTTATTTCTCTTCTGCTTGTCTTTTCTAGTCTAGTCAAGTGTATAAAACTGTTTTGTCACTTTTTCTAAGCCATTAGAAAAGCAGGGAACTTTTTTTTAATACTTGCTTGTTTCGTTTTCTAATTAGATGCAGACTCGCACGAGGGTGACTTCAGAATTGCATAAGTTTGCAAATGGAAAAATTTTTAGATTTTTTATTCAGAACAGGTCAGCCTCATTAAATTTCATATTTGCGGTAATTTTCTTAATATGTTTAAATTATTAATTGTTTTCTGTTTTAAAAATATATTTTAAACTTAAATTATTTCTATAAAATATTCTCTATTTTCATTTAATTGACAGTGTGTGTAGGGTCTTTTACCATTTCTTGAAAGTTAGGAAACGTAAAAGGTGCTATAAAGTGTATCGACAGGGACACCATACGTGTTTTTTTTTTTTATTGGGACCACTCGTATGCATTGCATTGTACCGGAAAATTGTTTGCGGGTAGGAGTAGTTTTTATGAACATTTGATGTGAACCTTAACATACAGAAGGTGACAGGAAAGACCTCTGCAGAGAATTTCACATGCAAACAGTAGTGTAGTTCACTGGCATACCGAATACAAACGGATGTGCCCTTACTGAAGATTGTGTTATAGGTGCAAAATAAAAGGACACTTCAGTTTCTAATTCAGGCGGCCGCTATTTTAAATATCTGCTCTCCTGAACTAATCATAGATTCGAAATAACTAATATATCGAATTTATTTGCTTTTGTGATTAATTCAAAATTAGCTAAAGATCAATGGACAGCAAAACCTTTTATATTGCTACATTTCAATTGTAGCAGCATAGAAATGCATTAAATTAAACGCTGACTATGCTAGGGACCCCTACTTCGTACAATAGTCGAAGTCTCCATACGAACAGTGATACAATTTTGGTGCCTACCTCGTACGATTTTATTTCTTTACTGCCAATGAAGACTAATTTTAACTCATGTTGGAATTTAATATTAATACATTGTATTCAAATGTCAGTATGCGCGAAACTCATTAAAAACAAGATTTCGAGTGCAAATAATGTTGCTGCTCTAAGAAGGAGAAAATCAAGTTAAAATGTGTTTTTAAGAATGTTAGGTAATTAAATATTAATTATGTTTTAAGTCTAAACAAATGGTTTACATACAGAAATGCTGTAAAATATTTGTTATTTTTATACCCTTCACAAAAAATGGTAAGGGTATTTATAGGTTTGTCATTGCGTGTGTAATTTCCACAATATTTATATGACGTCCGTATACATACTAATATTCTGAATCCTTATAGATAGAGAAGTTGAATGAGCCATGTCCGTCTGTCCATCTATCCGTCTGTCTGTACGTGACATCGATTTTCCGAAGACACTAGAAGAGCTAGAGACTTGTGTCTTGGACTGAAATGTAACGATTTTTCTTAAGATGCTTCGTATTGAAATTCAGCAAAAATAAAATATCGGTTCTGGTATTAAAACTTAATAAGAAATTTTTGGAAACTTGTTCATTTCGTAATTCACAAACTTTCTTATTCGATAGTTGTCGCAAGGCCGATATCTACTCTGAACCTTTGCATTCTAAAAAGGTTTGGAATAAATTTTAATTAATTATAACTTCTTTGCTTTTGTAAAACCTTAGTTTTTATAATAGCTAATAACGATATTCTTCTCTCTTGTCTGCTATTTTCTAATCATTAAAGTGTTACAAAACTATTTTAAATAAAATACCAGCATAAAGCATATCTATTAAAAGCAACAGCCATCAGTATTTTTCCCCCTTCTTTATTATTAATTCTATTCATTCATCTAGCCATCGTTTTCAATGTTCAACCTTAAACTATACAATCAGAGCAACTTAAACAATTTAATGATTGGTTTTAAGTTTAAAATCATATTTTAATCTACATATCATTAATACCAATTTTAGCCTTCTACGCTTGCCAGTTGCTAAAAAGACGATGATGAACAATAGTTTGCTTTAGATGGTTCTTGGGTAGTTGTTCCTTTTGCGAACTGCATAAATAAACTAAAAAAATAAGAAATAAAACATTATCGAAACTCTTTAGCTTTTGAAACTAGTTAAACAGGGATGGAAAATGGAATTTAGTTCAAATTAAATTGATTATATTTCTTAAATTGAAATAATAAAAACTATCTGTTTGACTATAATATAAATTTAGTTTAAAATAACTAAACGGAAGTTTTCAAATATCTAATATTAAACCGTTTAGTACAGAAACTTTCTGAGTGTAATTAATAAAATTTATTTTAAAAATATTAATTAATATATAAATGAGAAATTTTTATTATTAGGCTTAAGTTCAGTTTTTATTGAATTAATTAAAATTTAAATTCAAAACGATAACGATAACAAATTCAAACGGATAACAACGAAATGACAAGATCGATCTTGTTGAAGTTTAAACAATTTTAATCTAGCGCTGTCAGGGACATTATCCGATAGTTTTCTTTATCAAATATTCCCATTGTAATAATAGAAGTTTTTTGAAATATTTGATTTTCAAAAGGATTTTTGTTTGTTGCTGGTTAATCATGCCTGCATTTCACTTAACCTTATATCAAACGATTACCATATACATATATATTTTTTAAAGCCTTTTACGCTGATTCTGCAAAAATTCTCAAAAGATTTTTGAGAGTTGCTAAACAACTTTAGAGATTATGTGAGTTTTTGAAAACAAACTGCAGATGCACCCATGAAATGCAGTGCTGATAAACAACATATAAAATTGTTTTAAATTAAATTGGGAAAATTTTTGATTATATCATTTGAAATGTTTTCTTTTGTGTCATATATTCCCCAGAAAATTACAAAGTTTATATCTATTTTTTCACTTGAAAATATCAAATCAATCGTTGAATTTAAATGCATACTAAATTTTTCCAAATAAGAATATATTATTTATTTATTCTGCCGCAACTTGGCGTAGTGTTTCATTATAGTCTGTCTTCCCATTTTAAAAAATTTCCCCTGTTGATGTTAATTTATTCCTCTACATACAATTATGCTTGAAGACATATGTTTCGAACACTTTTTAACGCCAGCGATGAAAATCACTTAATGCTAGAGATCGTCATTATCATCGACAACATTATTGGCGTCAGCAACGCCGACACTGTTTACCAGGCTGTAGGAAAATTCTTTTCAAAAAAATACAACTTAATACTTGAAAGGCTGAAGAACAGAAAATATTTTCTAGTTTTCTTGTTTCAATAAAATTGCAAGAAGAAAAAAAAATTGAAAGCAGGCGCTGGAATATCTTCGATAATACTGAACACGAAGCAACCCTAGCTATGAAGTTGACTCATTATCATTATAATAATCACTTGGCGGTAAAATCATGATAAAGATCTGATAAAAAAAAAAGGACACGCCTTTTGAGCAACAACAAAAAAAAAAAAACTGTTAAAACTTAAGGTTTATTATGGCGGTCTTAAAGACTTTCTAGCAAATATATGTAAAAGTATATAAAAAAAATATATAAAACTTTTTCTATTCTTATAAAAAATACAATGAATTTCCCTTAAGACGACAAAAGTTTTCCTTAATCTTCAGTATAAAGCTTGAAGCTTAAAATTATTGTTATTCTTTTTATGAACTTTAATAATTACCATATAAATTAATTGAAAAATTCTTGGTAAAATAATTATTATTTGTTGGCTTTTACAGATTAAACCGTTTTCTTTACAATTTTATTATTTTTATCCTGTGGTTACTTTTAGATTCTATTGAAAGATTTGTATTCGTCTATGGTTGTACCATAAATATTTATTGGTTGCAATTGAGAAAAAGAAAAAAATAATTTTTTCTTCTCTTCTTCAAAGTTGTTAAGATTTAATAGTTAAATTTACATGTGGCAAATGTTGCTGCCAAAAAAAAAATTCTCATAAAATTGAAAAATCTGTTTAATAACGATATCTCAACACCATCTATTTTTTAATGGCCATAACAAGAAGAGAACATCATCGAACGCTATTAAACCTATAAGAACATGATTCGTAAATAATTGAAAAGAAAGTACAGACTAAAAGATACAATTAACCAGTAGAGAATATTGCTGGTGGAGTTTTAGATTATTTTAAAAACTTTAAGTAGTTTTTCGATGTAAAAAAAAAATATTTATGGATCGCATATGTAACTAGACCTAAGATGCGTTGCCAGTTGCAGAAAATTGTATTACGGATGGCAACTGGCCAAGTAAGAGCTGTCAGTTTCAGTTGCTAATTAGTGCTTTTCTGGTAATAACACATTTTCAGTTGGCGGCTGGCAACGCAACTAAAGTTCGGTTTCCATCCATAATAGAGCCAGTTGTTTTATTAGACTTTCTCTCTACAACTTATAAAAAAATTATCAGCCACTTATTTGGAATAAAATCACCTGTTAAGCTCTATTATGATTCAAGAGATTCGCCTTTGGCCATCATATTTTTTACTGAAATAAAAAGACCCCGGTAAAATTATCTCAATCAAGATTGGCCTATTTCGATACATTGCAATATGAAATAAAAATAAAACCAAATTTCCGAAAATCACAATTACAATGAGTTGTCTTTTGCGCTTGGGCTGATCATTGAATTCGTAAAGATCTTTCTCGAACTCTTAATATATTTCACAAGAAAACACAACCCGCGAAGCGGTTACGTTGTCTGCATAAAACACCCAGAATCTTTGGGCAGAATCGAACTGACAACTTTCGGCCTACTAAGTTAGCATTGCTACCTATCGGCCACGGCGACTCCGTACTTAGTGCCCCATATGAGTTATGTATGTCATGCATGGTATCTTATTTAGTGATTAGATTTAAAACGAAACAAAAAATTTTCTTTTTAGTTGTTCTTTTTATTGGGTCTTCACACAACTCAGCACTTTCTAATTCTGTTTTGCGATAAAAAATTTATCTACTTACATATTTACAACATGTATTTACAAATACCTGCCTTTAAGTAGGCTTATGTTACAACAAGTAAATTCTTTTTTATTATTTGCAAATACACTTTACTAACCGCGTATTGTGGTAAGAAATTTATTTAATACTTTGCTGAATAAATCGCTAGACATACAGACATGTTTATTCATTCCTGAGTTTTGTTTTATTGGCGGTCTATTCTTAACGCCTTAAAGTGTAGTTGGCAACCGAAATAGGTGGGAGGAACATACGAATATATACAAGTTATGAGTTTTAAATTGCTGCCTTAGATTGGTAATTAGGCAGTTTATGTTTTAAAATATTTTACCAAAAGTCATTAAGAATTTGAGGTGTATTCGATATTAAAATACCGATTTGTTTTGCGTTTGTTTTGGAAAAAAGTTAATATATAAAAAAGAGGCAAAAGTCCTTTTTTCATGTTGCTCTGCTACGCTGATTAAGAACTCACTTTTGGAATGCAAAATATTTATAATATTTTTTTTTTTTGCATATATGACTCGCCTACACCTACTTAGTCATGTGTCAAAACGACCTTAAAAGTATATAACATAAAAATATGACTAGAAAAGCTGTTACATACATTAAAAAAAGAAACGCAAACATTTTTATAAAAGCTATGACAAATATCTTTTTACATGGTCCATTATGTTCAAGTTAAATAAAACATATTGTAGAATCAAATGTACTTTAATTTATCAACATCTACTCATAAGTGGACCAGAAGATTGAAAATGTTGAATATATAACCAGCAGGCAGAGAAACATAAGGCCAAGTTAAACAAATCATATAAATTAACAGTGGTGTTGCGAATAAAAAAATTAATTAAAACATGATGTAAAAAATAATAAACAAAAACTAAAAGTGAATAAATTAAATAAATAAAATTAATAAATTAAACTAAAAGTGAATAAATTATTTAGGAAGATTATCATTTTTAATAAAACCTTCCCGTTCCCGTAAAATATTATATTCTGTAATAAAATTTAGCAACAAGAAACGTTTATGCATTTGAAACCTTAGTGCTGTGCTTTTTGGGGAAAATTGTCTTCTTCAGACATTACCTTTTGCCAATTACCCATAAAACGTGTTTCTTACTGCCCAATCTCTGAAAAAAAAAAATGGAATCTTTATTAGTCTGGTAGAAGTTCTGTATCGAGGCTTGACCAGTAATCATACACTGGTACCATGGGAGTTATACTTTTTGCCATACTCCGTCTCTTTGAGGATAGATATGCCGGAAGCCATCGCATTACCTTTGATGGTGGCATGATTCGATGACCGATTATTGGTGAGGTCTCCTTCGGCACTAAACGATGAAGCTGTGGTTGCTACAAAAAACTGGGAAAGGTATTGGTTAAAAGGCTGATGCTTGACTAGTGCTAGTCGCTGGTTGAAGTTTGGTCCATAGTGCGCACCATCAATGTTCTGTTGCGAAACAATGGAAGAAGAGATTAGATAGCACGAACAATTACGCAAGGTGTTTGCCTATGGTGGATGGTCCATGCATAAGAAGTTGCTACCTGATCTGACTCTTGAGGTCACACTTGCGTCCGCTTCGGGTGATTTGGAGATGGTGGTGGACACAGAAATTCTCATGGTATTAAGACCACTGTTTAGTTAAGCTGTAATGGCAGGTACACACATAAGTCTGTAATGCTTTGTGCAGCAGACATTACCTTCGGCCAAATATCCATTAAAATAGTGTGTTACTACCCAGGATTTTAAATAACAGAGAAACGGACGGGCATATAAGATATAAAAGGTACTTCCTACGGTAATCCAGTAGAGGGTGGGGAGCTCCTAAGGCATTCCGTCGAAAACCAAAGTTTTTCTCTAATTCGAGGCTGGTCTAATAATAACACACTGGTACCAAAGAAGCCTTTAAGCAACCGCATATCACATACAGATGCCGTAAAAGTGTGACGGTGCTAAAACCACCGTCGGGTGAAGCCAATGGCAGGTACTGGCACTGCCACATATATCAAGTATTCACAACAAAAAATAATTCAGACTGAATGTATATTTAATACGCTAAAAATAATTAATTCAGTAAAATATATTTCTCTTAGCTGAAAGTGTTAAAAAGATAAAATATGTCTGAAGTTAAGATTTTGCATAAAATTAAAGTTATTTGCGCCCACTGTAGGAATTTTAATTAGGTTTCATCCTCCAGATTGGTAGTCATTGTCGCCATCATCATTACTAAAAAGTGTTGATTACGTTGACACTTGTAACACTTTCAAATCATAAATTTTCAAGATTGTCTCACACTTGTTTCAACATTTCTGTATTTGTTTTTTATTTCTTTCAAAACGACAACAAGTCGTTTGGAAGTAAATTAAAGCAGAGGCTGAAATAAAACTTGAAAAACACTTAAAACATTTTGTTGAAATTAAAAAGTGAGTTTATTTTTTTTTTTTTTTGTTAAAAAAAATACGAAATAAAAAAACATCAATATGTAAATACAGCATCTTCTTTTGTCATTGTTGTGGTTGTTGTTTTTATAATATGCATTAATGGTGTCATTTGTTATCAGCACAGCAACAGTTTCCGAACGAAAGGAAGATAGAAAGAAAGAAAAAATACAAGAATGCATCCACAAATGAAACTAATTTATATGCCCATTTAAATATAAAAACAAAATGTTGTTTCTTAACAAAACCGTTTCCAAAATATGAATGATAAGAAAAAGTCATACAATCCGAAAACATTAAACGGAAATTATAATCAATAAATATTGTTTGTTTTTCTATAGTGGGTTTTTATGGAATACGTATGTAAAGCAAATAGTTCCTGCAACAACTGTTCTCATTTTTCCATCTTCAAGTTCTTACAAAATTTTTCTTTTTATTTTTTGGTTCAAGAATTATTGTTGTGTTTTTTAATAATTACAATTACTTTATTTATTTATTCACAAAATGATTTTATACTTGAGTGTCTTTTATTTCTTAATGATGCAACAAGATTGTTTGTGTGTGTGTATGTGTGTTTCTGGTCCATCCAGCTCTTACCAAGTGTACGCACATGCTGAAGAAGTTGTATTTTAAAACTTAAAATGCGTTGTAATTTGCTTGTAATTATTGACTCACACCGATTTGTATGAATTTATAAGAAGCATCAGCAACGAAACACAAAAATATTAATTCATTCACTTGTACATTCATTCATTAATTCATTCGTTCGTTCATGCAGCCATGTACTTTCCTTGTGATAGTCTTGTGCATTTAACACATGTTTCCGTATGGGTCTTATCATTTAATACGAGTATGGAAAAATGAAATATTATGGCTGGGGTTTATTTTTTGTTTTCTTCGTTTTATTCATTTACACACAAAACGGAATATTTTTGTTTAATGCAATTTCGTAATTAACACAATTTTAACATAAATCTCTTATAAGAGATACGATTTTTACAATGTTGTTACAAATAGTGAAATTAATTCTAGAGGAGAAAATAAGTAAGTTGAGAGATGATATTATTATGATTCTTGTAAAAAAAAAATGCCGACACCAAAACAGAAAAACGAAAAAAAAAAAAAAAAAATCAGAAAGACACAAATTCCCAAATTGGCTTTTAAGTGTTGCAGCTCTTTGGTAACCAAAACAAAACAAATATCATTACGTGATAATACCGGAGTGAATTTGTTGAAAGAGATTTATTTCTCGATTCATATGCCATTTGCATTAAAATAATGCATACCTTTCAATTAGTTCTGCGATTTTTGAAATAAAAAATCAAGACGGTTCGCCATACTAACTTGGCATAAGTCAAGAGATATTTCACTTGCCAACAGAAACTAATGCCATTTTTTTTTTTTTTTTTTTTTTGTACGTCCAAAACTTATGGGAAGTCCCCTTGACAGAACTTAGGTACCATTTTTAACCGATCTACAGCTTAAAAGATATCAATATCTGCAAATAAAATCTCAAAACAAAAAGGTTTTATTTATTTCCTTTTTATTTTTAATCCTGAAATAGACTTTAATAAACAATTTTCTTGCTTCTTTTCAATTTATTTTAATATTCATTAAAAGCAGTGGTTATACCTTTAATAGTATTGTAAACGCAGACATCATTCAGTCTTATTAACTCTTTTATAGATAGAACAACTTCTATATATGTAAAGGGTGTTTTTATAGAAATATTGAACTTTGAAATGTAATAAAACAAAGATGAATTTTTAAATTGACATGAAATTTTATTGTATTAGAAAAATAATCTTCTAGCATGCATTATAATTTAAATATGAGCCTCGGCTGGCTCGGTTGTAGTCTAACCTGGAGGTATAATTTACGATGACTTTTTTCGACAACATTTGTGGCCGTAAATCGGCAATATAACGGAGAATATTGTCCTCCAAGTGGTCAGTCGTTTGAGAGAGAGAAAAACTTGTTCTTTTCAAAAACTATTTCCAATATTTAAAGTTCGATGTAGTCGAGTACAGCACCTTCACTTTATTATTAATTTATAATTTATGTTGCATAATGAGAACTAACTCTTAAAGTTTGACAAGAATTATTGATGCAAATTTTGTAAAATTAAATATAATAAATGTCATTTTATTTATTTTGAATTCTTTGCAACAAACGATCATCATTAGAAATATAAAGCCTTGATTTTGCCACAATAAATGTCATTTAATCTTCGGCCTCGTTGTTCAATAAAACTCATTTTAATAAAAAGAAGTTCTTTTGTTGAAAAAAAAAACATTCAAGTATCTACGAACGAGCCAACAAGATGTAAACAATGTTAACTAACTTTTGGACGGAAAAAAAAAATAAAATAAAAAACTAAACTAATCAGAAAATAAAGTGAAAAATTACCCAAACTGTTTTTTTTTTTTTTTGCAAATATCGTATAACAAAATACTTTGTCGTTTGACTATAATTGTGCGGTTGGTTCGTAGGATGCTTGGCTAGATGGCTGTTGCTGTTTACGGTGAATGTAAACGTTTTTGGTTTATGTGGCATTAAAAAAATCAAATTATAATAAAATTGAAGATTAACTGTTGACTCGTTAGAGAAATCACTTTAAAAATTAAAGAAATAAAAATAAACAAACAATTTTGAACGAGCATCGGCAACACATGAGAATTGCAGTTAGTTAGTTGCCACAACAATATAAAAACAATTTTCTAACAATAATATGTACTATCAAGCCTATAGATGGATGTTTCGGTTAAATGGATAGATAGAATGATGTCTTGTTAGTTTGTTAGCTGGATGCATGAGTTGTTGAATAAAATAAATAAGCAGAAAAATAAAAATATTCTGTGAGATTTTGCTACACGAAAAAATAATGATCACAAACAATTGTTTTTTTTTTTTTTTTTGTCTTTTTCCATTTAAAATGCACATTATGAAGAAACAACTAGTTAACAAGTTATTCGATGATTTTATTTTTTATATTATTTCGTATTTTATTAATTTATTTTAACAAACTAAAACTCACTCAAAAATCTGTATGAGCCTCAACTTAATATTTAATCAACAGCGGCCAAAGCAACTAAATTGTTGTGCAGTCAACTGCTGCAATGATCGTAATGGTAAAACACACACACACACCTGCATGTCTTTTATTTATTTCTCTATGACGAAGCAGTGGTATTTTAACTACTGTGATTAAGTCATCAACATTTACAGTTGTCAAAGCTACTAACGACAACATCAAACCACATCAACAGCAACAGTAGTAGTCATAGCGGCAGCATCATTCACATCATCGTCATAGACCTCATCATGGTGGTTATTGTATCGTCGTAGTCAGCATTCTTCTCATCAGCAGTAACAGAAAAAAATATAGTCAGCAGTGTCCCCACATATGAAACTGTATAATTTTGGTGGAGAAAATAGTTAAAACATTTTCTTTCTTGCTGTTTAACTCAATAACGACAATGCAGCACACTGTTACCTACCACCAGATACCTCAAGAAGTGTTAGTTTTACGGCAAACACTTTATAATAAAATAAAAGGTTATCAGGCATTTCTTGCACTTAAAAAGTACTTTCTTGTTATAAAAATTCCATCAAATAAATTTTGCATTAACAGCGACTCCAAAATAAAAAAACCGGTATACGGACAAACAGAAATATTAAATTTAAAATAGAAAACTGAAAGGTCCTGCTAATTTTGAGCTCTATCGCAGGCCATCATAAGTCAAAAGAAATTTGATGCATAAATTCTAAACAAAATTAAATATATCCCTAAGAAATGTGTTATCATTGTCTTGGCAACTAACTACTTATTATTCTACTTACTTGCAGGCAAATAATATGTAGACACCCAGAGAACACATAATTAGTAAGTTTTTAATTAACTAATTCTTTTAAGCCTCTGCCTTTCTGCACCTAACTATTAATGCTTAGAGATTCTATAGAGACTTGAAGCCATAACAATTTCTATGTATGACTGTAAATACAAAAAAATGACTTTAATATCTAAACGTTCGTAGTCTGTCTCTTTATCTGTCCTTGCGTTGTCTGTCTTTCTGTTAAATACTACTCACTTATCATCGTCATAATGTTATACAAAAGTATGAAATGCAATTGCTGATGCTGATGCTGCAGTTGTATTTGCAACAACTTATGCCTTGTTGTTTGATGTTGTTGTTGGTGTTGCCGTTAATGCTAGTGCTGTTTGTGTATAGATCATGTGTGGCTGTAACATTTCAGCAGAAGCTCCAACATTAATGAGCAATAGCAAAAAATAAAAAATAAAATAGCAAAAAAAATACCGACACAAAGGCTGAAAGAACTGTTGCATACGAGTATAGCAAATAATGTTAAAACAAGTGAAAAACTGATAAACAACAGAAAAGTTGTTTACAAAAAATAGCAAAAATTGCTAGCGAGAGAAAAATTTTTGTTAATCATAATGATTGTAGACTTGTTGTTACTGTGATTGTAGTGCAGGTTGTTTTACTGTTAAAACACTGGAGAAGCAAAAAAAAAAAACAATCTAAAAATTGTTAAGCATGATAGTAAAATTGTGTTTTCAGTTGTTGTTCATATTCCATATGGCGAATTTGGCGCGTGTTAAATTAAAAATGACATTTGTTTTATTACTTACAAATTCGTGACGGAAATGTCGTTGAAAGATTAAAATTCAAAATTATGAATTAATGATTTGAAATTTATGTAAAACTTTCCTAAAAGGTTTCACAATATTCTCGTCTGCAAGTGTTTGTGTAGGGGTGAGAAATACTCGTAGCAAAATATTTTTATGTAAATTTCTTAAATAGCAGTTAAAAATAGAAAGAAATATTTGAAATAAAATATCAAGGATTTAAATTCGCAATACACAAACAAAAGTTATTAATAAGCTAAAGGATGTGAATTCATTGTATTTTGTTGTATGTTCCAAACTCATCTTATGATTTGACCTGCTGTTGCTAGTGGATATTTTATATATAAGCCATTAGATATGTATATATGTATATATATGTATATATGTATATGTATATATATAAATGTGCTTTAATACCAAATGTGTGCTTTTACTTGGAAAAATTGCCAACTATCTTAAGTAGTTTTTTAAGTCAAAAATTTCTTGATAAAATATGAAATTCTTTCCAAGCTTTTTGTTTCATTATTCCTTTTCTAATGTACACATTTGCATGCACACTCATATTGCAACACATTAACATACTTCAAGTAAGACATTATTCTTTAGTTGACACAACCAGTAAATCTTACGAGGGTTGCTGCTTAAACATTTTCTTTCCATTGTTTTTTATTTACTATATTTATTATATATATGTATATATTTTTTTATATGTATGCGAACATGTATTTTTCATTACTACTTTACATTTGAGCTTATGAATTCTTTTTGTTCAGAAATTGCTTAAGAACGAGGTTGTATGTGGATAAAACACAGTAAAGGCTAAAATAAAAGCAACTTATCTTTCATTTCAAGAGAATTTTGTTAAGTCCTGCTTTTTACTTACTACAGAAATTTATTATACGATTGTATGTATGGGCGTAGTTCTCAAGTAAATAATTGTAATACACTTCCATGTCCTTTTATTCGATCTTGTACTGTTGTTATGTATTAACAATACAATTACAAGTATGTTATTCTGTAATGCCAAATTGTAGTACTACGACGTTGTTGAAATAACATACAGGAAACATATGCAAAATATGTTCTTGTTCTTGGGATTTTTCCTTGTTTATACACATCCATATAAATAATCTCGTGTACGTACATTGGCTATTGCACAGTGGGTATGAAACTACTTAAGAATTTTAAATAATTTGTATTTAATTTTTATGTTCATAATACTTTCGCGACCAAATGATTAAAAATGTGATTTTTGTAGACTGCACATTTGATTTTATAAATTTATTGTTAAAATTAAAAGTTTAAGAGAATGAGTTTTCTTACAAATGTAAAAAAAAAGTTAAGATTTACTGCAACAACATGTTTTTTTTTTTCTAAAAAGGATAAAAATAAATAGTCTGAAATGCAAATGGTTCTCATCATTTGATTAATGTGAAACGTGTTCGTACAACACGTTCACTCACAAACATATTTACGATATAATTGTTAACGTGATAAGTATTTGTATATAAATCACAACTTAAATAATGTCTTGCCTTAAATAAAGTCCTTTTTATTATTTTAAAATGAACTCGCAAGTGAATACGAGGTGAACAATTTTTAATGTAAAGAAAATCGCAGAGATTTTAACAATGATCTTAACAATGTTGTTTTTTTTTTATATTTCGATAAACGAATTCCATGATAAGGATTTATTTATATATATTTTTTCAATTAAAATACATCACGGTATCTTCTTACTTATTATTGCATGCAACAATTTAATTTTTTTATAGCTTTTTTTTTACTGTTATATTTCTTTCATTTATACTGTTTGTTTAGCTGTTCGAAGCTTTTTTATTATTGTTTCTTTACAAAAACAAATATAATATATTTTTTTTTTTTATTTATTTATTTTATTTACTTAATCGAGCCCATATGGGCCATATATGATTAATATAATGTGATACAAAAGTAATGATAATTATTCTAATTTACATACATAGATATGACAATAGTAAATGATATGTTTCAATATAATTTATCAATCTGTTTAATTACTATAACTAATTCAATTTGAATTTTTCAAAAATTCCAAATACTTATATCTTATCGTCGATAATGAGTAACTAAATGTTTTGAGGCATCTCGGTAGCCTATTCCAAATTCTAGATGAACGTACCAAGAACGATCTCTCAAAGATAGTATTATTTATCTTAGTTATAATTATTACTGGATTACGTGTTGATCTGGAAAAGCTAAAGTTACACAAAAGAGATTGCGGACTTTGTGTTTGTATAGTTCGATATAATGTTATCAGAAGCCTCAAATTGATCATTTGCCGAAATGTACAGTCTATAAACTTAAATGAGTAATTAGACACAGAGTCTGAAAGCTTAAGACAGAAAGCATAGCGTAATATTCGATTGTATATTAGCTGTATATTCCTGATATTCATACAAGTAGTGCAGCTAAAAACTTCAAGGCAATAGAGAATATGTGGCATGAGCAAGGCATGCGACAGTTTTAATCTGATATTCGTGGACAAAAAACAGTCTATATTATATAGTGAACGAAGAGCTCTTCCAACTTTAGCGGCAACTGCCGATATATGGCTTTTAAAACTAAGATCTCTATCAATTAACACTCCTAAGCAGTTTACAGTATCTACAAACTGAATACGAACGTTGTTGAATTGAATGTGCATAAGATCTTGAACATTTCCAACCAAGCCAAAAACCATAGCACTAGTTTTATTATGATTGAATTTAAGTTTGTTTTGAGTCGACCAGTTAAAAACACTTGAGAGAATGTAGTTTATAGTTTCCACATGGCAGTCAAGAAACTGTTTATCACCAGTGAAAAGTAGGTTAATGTCATCGGCATATAAAAATGTCTGACATTGTAAAGTGCTTACATAATCGACAAGGTCATTCATATACAAAAGGAATAATAACGGGCCCAGCACAGACCCCTGAGGTACACCGCTCGAACACAACTTGCTCAATGAATTATTTCCGTTGTAACCAACAAATTGATGTCTACCAAATACAAAAGAGTATAAAAGCTTGCACGAAGTCGAAGAAAAACCAAATCTAGAACATAGTTTCTGTATTAAAATGTTGTAATTCACCGTGTCAAATGCTTTACTTAAATCAAGAGATACTAAAGTAGATATATTCTTTGTGTTCATATTTCCACGAATTTTTTCTATCAAACTGAGCAATAGAGTAGTCGTGCTGGATCCAGAGCGAAAACCGAACTGTCGATCACTCACAATGTTTCTGGAATTTAACATGTTCCAAATTTGATCTTTTAGTATTAATTCAAATGCTTTTGACATACAGCAAAGAATACTAATCGGTCTAAAATCTTCCAAATTAGAGTAAGCTGATTTCTTTTTTATAGGTACTATTCGAGCGGTTTTCCAAAGCTCAGGATAGCAAGAAGTAGTAATAATAGAGTTAAATATAAACAATAAATAATCCTCTATCAACGGCAAAACCCTTTTTATAAATTTCAATGACAGTCCATCTGGACCAACTGCATTAGATTTCACGCGAGAAATTGACAACAAAATTTCTTCTTTGTCTATGCATGAGAAGCTAAAGCCATAATTGGAAATATTTGAGAAATCCATAGGAGTGTCCTGAAAAACTGACTGTGATGATATAAAAAAATCATTGAAATTATCAGGGCTATAACGTTCAAAGGGACTGGTGATCTTGCCTCCCCGTTTATTGTTAACTATCTTCCACATTTCAGTACTACTACAATTATTTAACTTATTCGTCCAATAGCTTGCCTTGTGTTTCCTTAGTACACTCTTAACTTTGTTCCTATATCTGCAGTATGATCTCCACGTTTGCTCATTTGCATTTTCTCTGTATGCTTTAAAAGCTAAATCTCTCACGTTTCTTGCACTCTTCACCTCCGGTATATTACAAAGATCAGTGCCGCTGTTTATTTTTTTTATTTTTTTAAGTGGAACAATTTCATGTAGAGCATAAAGTAGCTCGTTCAATTTTTCAATTTGATGATTAACGTTGTTAGTAAAAAATATCGTATTCCAACAACTATAACCCATAATCTCTTGTGCCTTCTGCCAGTCAATAGCTTCATAATTTTTATACTCTATTATAGTGTTCTTTGCTATGACTGGAATGTCTACACAGACATAAATAAAAGAATGATGTGTTAGCGATGGAGCTACAAATTGCCCTGATGCTTTCACCAGGTCAAGGTCACTTACCAGCACATAGTCTAACAATGATGTGGATGAGTGCTGAACGTCAAAGTAAGTAGGCATTGAGTTATGATGATAAAATAAGTTTGCATACTGACACAGGCTTCTAATGCGGTCTGCCGTCCGAGTGTTAAACAGATTGTTGTTGAAGTCCCCTAATAAAATAATATTATCATACCTACAACATAAGTCTCCTAATACCATATCTAGTCCGCTAATGTTGCCGTGTGGAGAGTATACAACGCCTATCAGAGTGTTTTTATTGGAGTTAATCTCAATAAATAGACCTTCAAATGATTCAGGATCAGATATTTTTTTAACTACCTTTGCTGAAATGTTGTTGCGAATATAAAACGCAACCCCACCACCTCTCATGGAATCTTCTCTGTCGTTTCTAATACTGTAATAATGAGGTATGGAAATCGAGTTATCAGATGTATTACTCTTTAGCCATGTTTCTGAAATAGCAATTAAATCAAGCAAGGATCCGTTCACAATATGATTGAATTCATCGAATTTAGAAGCCCTAAGCGATGGTTTAAGGCTTGTAATATTAATATGTCCAATTTTTAAACAAGTGTTATAATTTTTGAAAGTTTCTCTAAACAAATAGTTACTGTCGACAATATGACCTAAGTTTCCTAACAATGGATGATAAGAGTTCATGGAAATAAATGTGCGTATAATTTTTAATAATGGTTAAATAAATCACAAATTAACTATACAATAATAATAAGAAGAAGTCGGTTACGAAAAGATGTAAACAGTATATAAAGAAAAAGAGATTAGAAATTCATATATACATACTTAGATGATAATCAACAACTACAAGTTTACTGGTGCGACTTCCAAGTTGTTAGCGGGTACAACGATAGTTCCTGAACAAGGCAGTCCGAAAAAATCATTCAGTTCAGCCAAATCAAATACTCTGTCCACACCATCATTAAGTGTGACTTTCACCTTTGTGACATCTGTGTTGAGCAATCGAAATTTATTAATTTTCTTACTTCTCCTTAAATTGCGGCAAATATAACAAATTCTTCCTGCTGTGACTGTTAGGTGATCATTAAGATATACCCTTTTTTTGACATCATCCGTTCCATATTGAACAAACTCAGATAGCTCCAAATGTTTGTATTTATAGTAATTCTTCATAACTAAATCCCTCTTTGCAATTGAGTTAAACTTCACTAATATAGAATGACCATTGTTAATGAAGCTGCATAGACTAATGTCATAAGCGTTAGTATCAACATCTAGTATTTTAAAGATTTTGGACACTATGTCCATGATATTCTCTTGATTACGCTTAAATCCATTGATAATTATATCAGATCTGTTTAAACGATTGTGTAATACCTCATTCTGGTCCTCCAATGCTTTTATCTTCTTAGAGGTTGTGCAGTCCAATAACTTAACCATTTTAGTACAGCTGTCCACATCGCTCTTGAGATCCTTGAGCTTGCATCCCAATTCATTTTTAACTTCAGCCAAGATACTATCGAATTTCACTTGTACATCAGCTAACCCCTTTCGGAGCTCGCTCTGTATAGATATTGAGCTATGGTCATTAGCTCCAGGTGGATCTATTTTACAAGCATCACATGTAAATTTGAGAGATCCTTTACTTTTTGCAATAGCACTTAGAAGGTCCTGAGAAATATTTGCGCAGCTAGCATGGGAATATTTTAAGCATAGATGGCAATCTAATCTTCCTTGTGTCTTGGTAATGTTTTTTGCACATGTCGCACAAATAGTATTGGGAGTCATTATGGTGCAAAATTATGTAGCATGGCCGGAATGCAGGTGCAAAACAGCAACCGATTTAGCAGGATAATTTATTATCTTTGCAAAAACAAGATTTATTTTCACAAACAGCGGTTTAATTAATTTATTGCTCGTACGAAAATTTCTGGCTTGTTCACTTAATATTTCTTAAATTTAAGCAGCTAGAAACAGTTTATTGCACAGAAATGTGAATTTTATTTAAGCCACACACATTTATTTCATCTGATAATTATATTTAAAAGTTTTATATTTTAAATTAAATAATTTAATATTTGAATTATTTTTAAAAAATTTTAATTTTTTTTTTTTTTTTAATTGCTAGAACACAACCTTCTTCGATCAAAAATTATTATTATTCTTATTATTATTATATTTGTTCAATATTGAAAAAATACAAGAGTATATAATCCTTTCGTGTCCACTATTTTTAGTACAGAATTAAGTACAAAGAAAAAAACTTTAGGAATACAAACATTTATAGTAAACATGAATTTTACAAAATAACAACAATGTTGTTATATTGTATAATTGCAAATATTTTACATGTGTGTTCTGCACCACAAAATTATGAAATTGGGACATAATTGTCCGTTTGCTTCCCAAATATTTTTTTTTTTTTGATACAAACCAGTCAACCTGGTACTGTGACTATCACACATCAGTCAATTAAATTTATTCTTCTACTCGTATTATTAGATGCAAGCGGATACAACACGAGCCATTATAAATTTATAATTATCAATTATGCTTCGAACAATTCAATTGTTAATTTTAGATATGAATTTGTGACTGACTCGATTCACATAACGATTTTATCTGTCTTTGCCACAAAAAATTGCAAATAATTCTTGCTAAAACATTACCATGATTGGGACTGTTGGTACATACTCGTACATATTTTTGACACAAAATAATAATAAAACGAAAACGTTTCTTACAGCAACAGTTGCTTTTAAATCATCTCAAACCGAAAACTATACAAATTATAAACATAAAATTCTATCAATAATCGATCATACCACTAGCGCGCCCCACCCACACAATACTGAACTATAGATTATAACTTGTAGTAGTTGCATTTTCCTATTGTTCATATCATATGCTGTTGACAACAATTTTTATCTTGCCTCAACTCTTGCATTTTGTAGTTGGAGTTGTTGTTATTGTTGTTCTTGTTCCTGTTATTATTGCTGACTGCTGTTAACAATTGTGATGTGATGTATTTCATGTAAATTTCACTTGCATTTTATACTATTGAATTTATAAACGACATCAAATGTACGAGTACAAGTATAAAAATGTTGTCAAGAGCAGTTGCAATAGCAATTGTAAGCAGTTACTGCAGTAGCAACATTAATTCTTGTTTGTAGCTGTAGTTGTAGTTGTTGTGTAATATTAGTTAACAAACAGAATAGGGTGGTTGCCACTATTATCGGCACATTGAGAGTACAGTTGGCTGGCAAACTAACCAGCCTTTTATATTCTTATTCATATTGTTGTTTCTGTTGTTGTTCTTGCTTTCTTTGTATGTAAATGAAAATATGCATATTTACAAAAATAAAAATAAAACACGGTTTTGCAACATCAAGCTGCAGACATACAAAGGAAACATTATATGTAAGTATGTAGGTATGTATGTATGTGGTGCAAGGGTCGTACGTACATAGTAGTGTATAAAGCTATCCTGGTTTGATAATAAACAATAAAAAAATGCAACCGTTTGTAACAAAATATTCATTGTTAACATAACTTTATTGATGACACAAAAATAACAACAGATGCAGGCCTCGACAATAACCACAAATAAACTTGTAAAGAATGGTTGGCCAATATAATACAACATTTTGCTTCTGTTTGCTTTTTTCCCTTTTGCATCTTCTGTTGTAAAAACATTGTTCTTGCAACAACAAATATATATGTTTTTTGTTGTAAAACGTACATTGGTTTAAATGAAAAACAAAAACTTATGAACATTTATAAATCGATTTCTTTTACTGCAAAAATATATTGGGGTTGTTGGTATTTTTAAATGCAAAACAAACAATTTTTGTTATCGATCACAAAAACGTTATGCTTGTAAATCAATTAAAGAAAAGAATTTTAAAATTGTTTGAAACAAGTGAAAATAAAAACAATAAAAAATAAATTGACATGTAAGTAGTTCCGGTTACAAAAAGCACTAAGCTCAATACACCCACACAATCATATGTAGTGACCTTAATGAACCTGACTGATCATATCAATGCACTACAGTATATTTCGAAAGCACTTAAGTTATTCAAAGCTACAAAATTGAGAAGCTTTTGCATGGATTTTCTCCTTTAACTACGCAAAAAAAATACCTTAATAATGGTTTTAATAAAAGAGAAAAATTCAAAAATTATTTGCATCATTACGACGCAACAACGAAAGCTCATTATAAATTGTTAATTAACAAGCAAACATAGAAATTTCAGCATCTGCAGCAGCAGCAACAACATGATTATCATTAAGCTCTTAGCATGCGAATGCTCCAATAAATGAAAAAAAATTTTTTTTGGAATATATTTAATAGTTTTTTTTTTTTTTTTTTGGTAGTCGAAACGTAGAGTAGAGATTTTTGTTTATGATGAAATTTGTGGAAACTGTGAGCTTTATGTAATCACAGAAAATCGTATTATGTTATCTATGGAAATTAAAAATTTAACATGTGCAACATATGCAATTGGTCGAGAAACTAACAATAAATATTGATGGCTGTGTATATTCTCGAAACATGATGTTTTAAACAACAAACAATTAAAGAAGTGTTCCTGCTGATTTTGTGCACAACAATTCTTCACAGATTTAATGCACCGATGTGTATTTTCTTTTTTTATTTTTGGGAGATTCAACTGCTCTTCAAATAAACTATTATTGAACGAATAAAAATGTCTGTGATCAATACATGTTGCTCATTATTACCAACACATGTACATTTATTTAATTGGCGTTGTTGTTGTGCTTTTCATATTGTGTGTTAATTATCGAAAAAGCTGTAGGGAGCATGTACAGAGAATTGTTGTTAAACAAAAAGTAGTCAGTCAGGCGTTCAAAGCAAGATAAAATAATGAGTGTTATGTAATAGAATTGGCCAGATAGACTACAGGTTTGATACGGTTTAAATGAAAACATGGATCGAATTGGTAAATTGTTATTATTTACAACGGAAGCTTTAAAACTTAAAATCAGATCGATAGGAAAGTTTTTTTTCTTTTCGTTTTTGATAGAGAAATATTTTTTTTTAAATAAAACTGCAATATTTCTGAGCAGTTTAATGCGGCACATATAACTGTGACCTGAGTGACCCTAAATCGCTGATAGTAAAATCGATTTTTTTCTATATAAAATCTGTAAAAAATCTTAAAACTGCCGTTGAAATATGTTTTCATTTTTCGATAGATTCCCTTAGTATTGTGGCCTTTTTTACAATTATTATTTAATTTTTTCGCTTTGAAATATTCATCCACATGTTGTTGTTTAGTTCAAATTGTGACAAAATTTTTTTTTTTTTTGCACTCTGTGAAACAAGAAGAAAAACAAAAATGAAATAATTTGCATGAAAACAACAATGGCAATCAATCAATCAAAACTCTGACAACCTAAGTTTTTTGTTTGGGGGGCGGAGGAAAGGAAAAAGAAAAAAGATTTAAAACATACAAATTAACATTTTCATTATGCACACAAACATATGTACATACATACGTCTAACATTAGAATGCACATTTGTATATTATTTGATTTGCATGCAAGTACATACTACATACATATGTATCGGTATAACAAAATATTTTTACAGAACGCCAGAAATGTAGCAAAAAATCACACAAAAAATATAACCAGAAGCAAAAAAAAATATATGGCATATTTTAACTGAATTATTAAATATGAAAAAAAAAACAAAGTCGTTTTTTCTGCAATTCTGTTAAATATTTTGTGTTTTTGTTCCCAAAAAAAAAAAAGAAACCTACATGTAAAAACGGTTAAATAAAACTTGGCCCACACGCAGAGAAAAGACATGATTGCAAAATGTTCATGTCAACTAAGTCTATCTTCCACAAACAAATAATTTTTCATTGAAGCAAATATGGTTACATTAAACATTTTTCAATTATTAAAATATTTAATGCAACAATAAAATAATCATTCTGGGTTTCGTCCCACAAAAATTGAATGTATCAAAAAAAGTATTTTCGCTGTTACAAGAGTATCTTTTTCAAATTAGAATTATAAAAGTTTATTGTGACCATACATTGTTTGTGTTCTGAAAATAAACAAAATAGCTGTCAGTTGTATGCAAATTCAGTCGTTCATAGAATTTAATAATACGAGGAGATGTGAAGTGAAAAATTTAATATTAAAATTATAATTATATGATGAAAGTTGTTTAATTTTACAACAAAATAAATGTGCACCTGAAATCTTCAACATCAGTGGTTTAAGCTACATATACGAGTACATACTAATATAAGGAGTGAATTAAATCCGCACAAAAACACAAATGTGAAAATTAAGCCAAGTTCCTATTCAAAATATTTCGGCCGTAAAAAGTTGTGACATCCAAATAAGGACCAAGTTCATGAAAGGTACAATTCCATCTCATTTCTAGACAACCTATAAGCTTGGCAATATTTTTCCAAGAATTCTTTCCCATATTGAAAAGGCAAAAAAATTTTGCCAAGCTTACAGGTTGCCTAGAAATGAGATGGAATTGTACCTTAATTTATCATGTGAGGTCACCTCTGTGGGAAGACCTTAAGTTTCAAGTTTCATTCTATTATGATCATGAGGAGCAAAGTTATGAGGGGCGTAAAAACAGCTCGAATGGTACACACTGTGTGGCCGAACTTGGCCTGGCGCACTACTGTGCGCCTAGATACATATACGAATGTATGTTTCTTTGCAGCATGACGAAAAAAATACTACTGAACTGCAAAAGATGGCAATTGGATTTTAAATAAATATGCCGATAAATAAGTTAATTATTTTGAATTTTATTAAATATAATTTCTCCAGAAAAGTTTATTCGATAAATATTTTCAAATAAATATATTTATCAAAAATATAATTTGATTTAATTTAACTTAATAAATATTCGTGTGAGCATTTTTCTAAGCAAAATGTCAAATTGTTTACATAAACCTAGAAAAAAACATTTTCATAGTTACTTTACTGTGTTCAAATTTCTCAGCGTTTGCAGAGCATACTATGTTTATGCAATGGTATTGTCAGAGGTAGATTTATGAAGACCATATTATGTTCCTTAGATGATAAATGCAATATATAATCTGAACATGAAATGATAGTTTGCGTTTATGATTCCATCAACCATGTTTTTTCTTTGCGTGCAGTATTGAATGCCCAAACGAGTGGAGAGAAAACTAAAGCGAAAAGAAAAAACAGCACAAAATGGCATATAAATTTGTGTTTACAAATATTATTAATAAATTCAATTCACTCCTGGGTTATGCTACAAATATACACGAGTAACAACATGAAGATTTTTACTATTTGGGGCGCGATGATTTCATTCCATGTCATTGATTTTGTTTTTTTTTTTTTTTGTTGGGAATGTCCATATGAAAGTATGTATATTTGTTTATGAACATCTGTTGTAGTATTTATTTGTTGTTATTCTTTTGGGGCTTTTTTTCTATTGGGAAGTATGGTGGCACAAGTGTTTGTTTTTTTAGGGGCATATGCTGCGATAGTACATTCTCGTACATACATATATGATATATTTTTTATATGTCAAATTTACTAAAAACTTGATTAAGAGATGGGTAAAAACGATTTAAATTATTGGTTAATGCGAAAGATACTGTGATAATAACAAATTTTGCCAAGCATCGATAAACACTGATGAGAAAACAAACAAAAAAAAAGAAAAACGTTTAACAATAAAAAAAATTGAGTTTAAACATAATTTAGTTCATGGCCACGAGGTATTTGGTTAATCAGTGACAGATATATGAAGATTAGTGTGTCCCTTATATAACTGAATTTTTTATTTTTATTTTTTTTACTAAATTTGCTCAAGAATGCCTTAGGCATCAGTTTGTCATAATCAGTTTCACAATTCTTAAGCATCTTCAAAAAGGATAAATTATGATTATTACATTCAAACCATGGTTTTACATACATAACCGTAAAGAAGTTCTTGTTTATCCTCGGCGTTAATTTAGAACTGAGATTGCAACAAACATATTTTTAAAGAGTAAATAGCTCTAGCCATTCTCCTTGCTTGATGCAAAGCTCCAGAAGATTTGATATAAATTTGTTTTCTCAATATCTCCTCCTTAGAAAATAATAGATACTGCAATCAGTCCCTGATATTCATCACATTTTTAGCATTTCTTTAACACAAAATATCAAAATTCTGTTCTATTATTGTATCACAAAAATTTTTTATGGCGATACCGATATAGGTTTCAATAGCAGCAGGATTAATAGTTTTCTAGTTATAAACGTGATGGCGGTAGTTAGTGTTCCGAAAGCACACAACATCTTTCCAATCGACCTGCAATAAATGAAGATGTGGCACAGCACATTATATATGCTTTATTTGGATACAGTCAGTAGTTCTATCTTTTCTCCAAATGAAATAAGAACTGAAAGGCGTTCTTTTTGAGAACTTTTCACGTCCAGTACAGGTAATACTTTCCCATCCCAGTGAACGGTCACCATGTCAGTCATATGATTCTAAAAATCTGATTTTATAGATTCTTCTCTATATTTTTTAATTTGTGTGCGAATGCGCTAAATGAAAGATTTGTTTATCGCACAATCGGCTAAGATTTAGAACTTCTACTTCAGCCTGTAGTATACAGACTTAATTCCTTGTGCATAATTGACATCTATCTAAAGCTGCAAATAATTTAGGCGGGATAAAGTGTTTCCTTCCTTTTTCTATAGTCGTTCCAAAACATACTGTGTGAGATGTGGAACGCAAGGGGGTTCTTTAAAGTTTTCATCAGATTTTGTAGGTTTCTAGTCGTCTTCTAGCCTTCCGGAAGATCGAGAAGATTTTTAAACAGTTCGGTATAGCTGTGGTAGGGATTCTAGCTTTTTCACAAAATATATTACACTTTCGAATGACTAGATTATCGCTTTCACTAACAGTCAATTATACTTCGCGATTGTTAAAAAAGTAATGCAAGAACTTGACGTAACGTCACCAACTAAAAAAATGCTTTTTTATTGCTCCTTAACTCCAGTGCCATTTTTTACATGTATTATTACAATCGTATTAATCACAAGAATAGCTGCAAATAAATTACTAATTCCGCGTCACTACTTTCACGCACAATTGTATGAACACGCTTTCGGGCATCGTCACGTGCTATCGTACTGTAAATAAGGTAAAAATTTATTATGGAGTGTTTTAGAACCAAATAAACAAAACTCAGACTTGTGGGTTAAAAAATAGGAACTTCGAAATATAAGGGACCCCCTAATGTGCATACATATGTATGTATGTACATGTTTGCAATAAAAACTTTTTTAAAGTATTGACTACAATAAGTGTCATCCAAAATAAATGATGAAAATATAACAAAAAAAATTTCAATCAAAAAAGTTTGAATAACAATTGGCAACAAATAAATCTTTTTAAACATTTTTTTTCTACCAATTTAATTAAATTTTTTTGTAGAATAGGCACTCGAACTTAAATAATTTAATAATTTTGAAATAAAAAAAACTCTCGTGAAAGAATTCGTTATTTTATACATTCATTCATCAGGGGGTGTTGGCTGAAGTAGTTAGCGCGTTAACTACTAAGCAAACAATTAATTAGGACCTGGATTCAAACTCTGGCTAGAGCAAATTAGTCAACATTAATTTCTCTGGTGTGCATGACACACTACATTGTTTTAGTTATTGTTGAACTATTTAAGTGATCAATGATTAGCAATGGTCAATAAAAAAAACTGTTCCGACATCAATTGATACTGTTCCAAGCTAATGTACACTACATCGACATCCTCCGTCGGCTAGCAGATTCGTCATCGAAGTAAAATAATTAATAAAATGACTGCTCATAGTTAATGCGTCTACTTAACAACAGAGGCGCTGGAATACTGCTCCAAAAATTAACAAAACACGTAAAAGCAGAATTGTAAAAAATTAAGCCCTCTACTCTTCAACAGCTATCGTGTCTACTCTATCGTTTTCCCTAAGTTCTATCAAAATGCATTGCATAAGTAGAGATCATACAATAACAGGAAACTTTACATACCGGATCATTTCTCGCAACAAAAATAAATTCACTGAAACCAAAGTATGTATATATTTTATGAAAAATTAATTATTAAAATTTCTTGCCAAGCTATTTTACTCTCAACACAGCATTTAAGCGTCTTGCGAGGGAATAGACCAGCTTACCTTACCGGTGGTTTCACAAAAAAATTTTGAACAATTTTTTTCTTAGGTTCTGCTTGTACTTTATTGGTGCTTTTATTATCTATGGTCCAATTCTTTTTTACAAATTTTTAATTGGTTCTAAATTAAGCGACTGGGATCGTGAAATCAGCTATACATTCATTTTAAATGGCCGCCTTATGTTGAAAGATCCAGCTTCGTGAAGGCCCCATTTACTTTGCTTATGCTTCAGATTATCTTTTGGCACGTTTAAGTATGTAAAAAAATCCATTTTTATTTCAAGAAAAGCTACATTACCAATAATATAGCAGCCATTGTGTTTTAATTTGTGCAAAAAGTTTTTAGTTTGGAGCTGATCATTCATCTTCAGCGGCTGAAGTAAGTTTAACTTATTTGAATGCAATGAATTTAATTCTGTACAGGATATGGAGAGGTATGTAGATTTACATGTGTCACTGTATGTATGTCAGTTTTGGAAGTGATTCGTGTCCTTAAGAAGTAAAAAATATTACCAGAAATCATTTTCTTGCACAAAGAAATCACAAAAACCGATTTTGCTATATAAAAAAATTGTTTAAACATTTTCGGTTTAGAAAAAATTAATCCGAAAATTAAATATTTCTTAAGAATGTTTTGGTTTATTAAATTTTTTAGAGAAATGTCCAAGATAAATTATTTGGTGGAATCGAAAACATCTTTCTATATCACATTTCAAAGTTTTGTTTGCTTAAAATTGATTTTTATTTATTTAAACTTTCCGCAGTTTGCAGACATGTGTTTGACATAATTCTAAATTATTTCACAGTTTCCGAAAACTAATAAAATTTCAAGCAAGGAAGGCATAAAAATCTTATAAATTATTAGTCCCTGCTTTATTTGACTGTTTGCCAGGGTGTCATAATTTTTGTGTGTGTGTCCGTTTTTTTTTTTTTGCACTTTGACTTTATTTAAATCTGACAGTCATGTGTTTGAAAACCGCACCTTTTTGCATCAAAAAGCTGATAAAAAAAAAACAAATAAAAATAATCTGAAAGTCGCAACGTTTGATCTCTGTTTTTTGTCTGTGTTTGTAAGAGAGTATCTTTGCAGCTTAAAATTGGCGAAAACAAAAAGATTTAAAATGAGAATATAAATTCTTTTGTATTTTTGTATTTATTTAAAGGAATTTACTTTGTTCAGAAAATGTTAAAATATATTTCATCAAATTAATAAAAGTTAAACGAAAAACGCATTAAAGAGTTAAACTTAAACAGCAGTTACGTTTTAAATGCTTTTATTTTTTGTTTTGTTTTGTTTTGTTTTTAAAATTAAATTATTAAGAAACCAGGTAATATTACGTTTCTAAAATAATTTGATTTCCAAAGAATTTTAAAATTATCAGATTTGTAGCAAAGTTATTAAAGATTGGTCATTAAAAACAATATTTCTTAAGATCTTTTCAGTTATTGCGACAAATAACAAGTAAATAACATAACTGCAACTGAAATACAAATTGAAATTAACATGAAATTATTAACATTTTAACACTGTGGTAGGAAGCCTTGAATATATTTCGAAGCTCATAAAATGGGAAATTATAAATATTAAATTAAGAAAATCGTGTGTGTTTTTGTGTGATATGCTGAATATTTAATGAATATGTGAAGGTAGTGACATCATTATTAGTCCGCAAATTTTTCAAGCGTGGTGTCAAAGCAAACAAATGCCATATTTGGACTTTTCGAACTTTATACAGTTAAATATATTTACGAGTTAATTATATATTTTTATACTCTTAATAGTTTATTCATGTTAGAAATTTGATAGTGGTTAAATTGATATTCACTATCATGTGCCCGGTCATGCGTTAAAATTTAAAAAGTTACCAAAAAAAAAAAAATACGTTAAAAAATGTTCTAGACTTGCTACATATTTTCATAGTCACATCACTCTGATAGCAAAGACATTAATGTTCCATCACGTAACTAGAATCCATCTATATTTTAAAATATGTATTTAATTTTCCAAAATTGTACATAGTTTTATAACCGTTTGTTTATTTCAATGTCTCCGAAAGACTTTTAATGAAATCATCGACAATTTATTCTAAAAAAAAAACCAATAAACTGAAGCTTAATATTTCGTTTTTTCGCTTTAAGTCGTTTTTCAAACGCCGATTTTTAATTGATATATTTTTGTATCATGTTTTTTTAATAGCCATTAAAATAATTAACTTAAAATCTCATAAATATTAGTGGAACAGAAATTTTAAGGCAACAACAATAGATAAATAAAATCAGAAACAAAACAACAGCTTTATAATTTGATAATTCATGAAAAAAGAAATCAAAATTAAAATTTCTTTTTTATATATTTTAGTTTTTAAGCAAACAAAATGCTTTAAAACATCCGATACATTTTGTTGAATTCAATGAAACTTTGTTTTATGGACAGACGAATGAACCTGCCTTAGACTTGAGATGAAAAAAAAACACACAACAACAACAAAAAGATTTTAGTCACCAACCTAAAACGATTAAGACATTTCAATAAATATCAGCAGTGGAGAAAAAATAATAAATGTGTCTCCAGATTTAAAAGTATTGTGTACACTTGTTGTCACTTGCATGAGTTTGCTTGAAGGTTCGTTTAAATGGAACTGGTGGTAAAATAAAACACTTATGACAGAATCCATAAAGTAACACTTGACCAAATTTTTTAGATGCTACACGATATTAAAACAATAGAACAATTTTTAATATATTTGTGTGATCGGAAACAATTCTATAAAGAACTTGTATTTTTAAAATTTTCTATCGAGAAAATGTATTTTGATTTCATAAAACAATTTGCTATTTAAAATATGTATTTCGATAACATTGCAAACTTTTCTATATAGAATATGTATTTTGGTTTTATCAAAACTTTTTGTATAAGAAAATTTTTTCGATAACAGTGTCAACTTTTTTATGTAAGAACAATTTTAAAAAATATTTAATATTAAAGATGTAGTTCGATAAATACAAAGTATTCACTTTCGATACCAGTTTATATATATATACTTAAAAATTGATTTTGATGTTTTAAACAAACGATTTCGTTGTCATCGAAATATATATTTTATACATAGAAATTATTTTGATGTTATCGGTAATTTCTTTCTATAAAATAGTTTATTCGTTTATATCAAATAACATTTACTTTCGAGAAAATAATTCTATGTTATCGAAATGAGTTTTATGTTTAAAAAATTTGCTTTTGTGTTATCGACAATCGATTTCTTTAAAGAAAAACTTTCAGTAATATCGAAATATATTATCTATATAGAAAATTGTGCCATGTTATCGAAATATTTCGCCAATTGGTTTTTATAAAGAAAATTTTTCACTGTTATCGAATAGTATTTACTTTCTTGAAAAATTTTCGATGTTATCGAAAAAGATTTTATACATAGAATTTTGTTTTGATGTTATCCACAATTTTTTTCTAAAAAGAACATTACTTGTTTATTTCGAATAACATTTACTTTTAAGGATGTTTTTCGATGTCATGGAATTAGAATTTTATTGGAAGTAATCATAAAAAATAAAATCGATTTCAAATGTGTCTTAAGCTACGTTCACATTTATCAAATATTTGTCGAAAAAAACGTAACCAAAAAAAACAACAAATAATTTTTTACCTTTAATTCCAATATTTTTTTAATTTTGGGTTCGAATTTTTTAAAAACTGTATAAGAATACTCTTTTGGAGAAGAATTTATTTTATTGTGTAATATAAAAATCGTGTTAAATGACACTATTCCTAAGCAAAACTATTGGTTACGTTTTTTTGGGCAAATATTTGATAAATGTGAACGTAGCTTTAGTAAATAATTTCAATAAAAATTTTTCTTAAAATATATTTCAAATCCATTTAAAATTTTTATGAATTGGGGTCTTAATATTTTCTTTAATAATTATTTAAAAAACCTCAATTGAAACCCGCTTTAACAACACATTTATGACCCATCGTAGAGTGCTTACGAAAAATGCAGACTACGAATAAAAGTTAAAAAAAAAAAAATTTAATTGAAAAACATCACACTGATATCATAATGGCTAACAGACATTATAATATCATATTTAAAACAACAAAACCAAAACCGAAAAAAGTTTTTCAAAAATTTATAAGAAAACCAATACGTATGTATGTTCCAATGAACGAGAAAATACAATGAAGTGAAAGAATTCATATGTGAAAACCAACGAATATCATCTAAACTTTAGAATATTATATATATGTATGTATAATAAAATATATGTATATATTTTTACAAAAACGTACATATATTGGCGTCTAACATTTCAGTGTCAGATTTTTAAAAACAAAAAGTGTCAAATGATGATATTTAAAGTGTTTTTCATATTAGAGAGAGATGTATAAATAAAATCAATAACTAAAAGATACGACTGGTGTGTGTGTGTGTGTGTGTCTGTGTGTGTCCATCACACTCTCTGCTCTTTGTATTATTCCACACATAGATGAAGTCATGAAGTCACTAGTTTTTAAGTGCTCGTGCATCTTAAGAGTTTTTAGAATATACGACCATTTGATATATTTGATACGTTTACACTGCAGCACTCAATTTTTTCTATTGTTGCATTATTTTTGTATTGACTTTTGGTTTTTATTGAAAATTAGTTCTTCTCTTGCCAGACATTGATATCGATTTCATATTTTTTTCTTTACATATTTCTTTTGCATGGTCTTTGTATTTCATAGAATAGAGTAGGAGTTATTCTATCTAAAACAAAGTGTTAAAATGAACTTTAAATGACTTGATTTAGTTTTTTGTTGTCTCAATTTCCTTTTGTTAATAATCGGAAGTTTGTATTGATACCGCATATTGTTTGCTTGTAGTTTCACAGTTTTGTTTTTGAATATAATTATTTTGAAATAATAAATTCAGTCAAGTCTGGACCTGTTTTATTTATGTAAAATCATTGTTGAAGTGTCTACACCTTGCGGCGCCTTTCATTATCGCTAAAGTCATAAATTGTATATTTTCGTCTTTTTTGTTTAACATTTTTCTTAATGAAATAAAATATCGTACAAACAACCTACTTTTAGGAAATATTAAGAAGTTGCTGTAGTTATTTTAACGCAAAGCTGTTAAGCTTTTTCATATTCGTGGCAAAAATCAGTTCATCTAAGTTAAAGTTTTTGTAAAAAGTATTTAGTCTTAAACTTCAACCATAAGTGTTTTTTTTTTCTTTAATATTGATACTAATGATTCAATCATTTTGCTACCACTCCGTATTTAAAAGGTTTTCATAATTATAAAATCTGATCATGATCATTTGCATTAAAAACAATGAAAACTAAACAAAAAGGAACAGATATAATTTATATTGTTGTGCTCTTTTTTAACCATACGAGTATTTATCGTCTGCTGTATTTTTAAATCAGCATATTTTACCAATATTATTGCCGCAAATGTTGCGTAAAATTTATGGTTGTTTTTGTTAAATAAGCAAACAAATTGGCAACTTAGTCAGCAGTAAGAAAAAGTTTAAGGCAAATATGTTTTAGTAAAATTTTCAAGCCTCAGACATTGTTTCATTAATTTTGTTTGCTTAAATTAAAAACTGTTTATTTTACTCTTTTGAAAAAATACTAACTACAATTAAGTAGTTTATGAGTGCGAAAAGCATTAATAAATTAATGAAAAGTTTATACTTTAAACATTTCCTTTTTTTTCAATAACTGCAAACTAATCTTTTAAATTCTGGTCATTATTATGGCAGAATTACTGACAGCTACTGCAAATGCAACATGCTATTAAAAACGAAAAAAAAAATAATATGTATTCTCTCTAAAACTGACCAAAAGTCATGTTAATGAAAATTTATGCCTACATAATAACCCAGTAGAAATGACAGATAAATTAATACAAAACTTTTACGCTGAAGTTCTTACAAACACCAGGGTTAATAAAGTTGCTGTCTGTGATATATTTTACAAGAAATCATAAAACTTTTACATGATTTTATTATTGTAGAACGCAAACGAAAAACAGCAAAGTAACATAGACAACAAATGTTGTACAAAGTGGTTGTAGTATCAATATTTATGACGAAATTGATTGATTTTTTTAGGCTATAAAATGGTATTAAAATTTTATATGGGTAAAAGGATTAAAAAGCAAGATTAAGGTGACCATATATTTGTTGTTTTCATTGAGTTTATGTCTTCTTTTTAACAAAATATTCTGATTTTCTTAAAAACGCTTTGCTAAAAAATTATATTTATTTCTTTCTTTTTCATAAAAAAAAAATAGTTTTCTACCCTTTTTGCACTTTTTCATTGCAAGTTGTACTGATTCAAAAAAAAAAAAAAAAAAAAATATTGGACCTGCTCATAAAAAGTTAACCTCTTTAATAAAACTTTACGATTTATCATAAAAAGTTGCACTTGCTCTTGAAAAGTTACAGTTTTTTATAAAATTTTGAACTTTGTTTAGTACAATTTTTCACAAAAAGTTGCACTTTCTCCTAAAAAGCTACACATTTCCATAAAAAGTTGCTTTTTTCCATAAAAAGTTGCACTTTTCCATAAAAATATGGCATCTTTCATAAAACTTTACACTTTATCATAAAAATATGCAACTGATCACAAAAAGATGCACTTGTTTTAAAATTCGCACTGTTTTTAGTACAATTTTTCATAAAAAGTTCGTCAAAAGTTGCACATTTTCATAAAAAGCTGCACTTTTGCACTTTGTTTATTACAATTTTTCGCAAAAATTTGTACGTTTTCGTAAAAACTTGTACGTTTTCGTAAAAAGTTTTACTTTTTCGTAAACAGTTACACATTTTCGTAAAAAGCTCACTTTTTCATAAAAACTTTGCTCTCTTTCACAAAACTTTATGCTTTTTCATAAGAAGTTGCACTTGCTCACAAAAATTTGCATATATTTTTTAGTTCCACTGTTTCATGAAAAGTTGCACTTTTTTATAAGATGGCCGGTATAATGAGATAATGTCAGACGTTTCCGTTAAACTGGGTGATTCATTATACCGGACAAAATGTTTTTATACAAGAACTGAAGTTATTTGGCATATATGTATGTAAAATTTTTTGTTTGTCGTGATCGTATATCAGTTATATAAAAAATCGGTAAATCGGTAATCGGCAATTCTTTTAGCACAGAAACTTTTGACTAATCAACTTTATTTTGATCGCACTGCGTCTTCTGACAAATCATTTCAAACCAAATCATGCCGTGCTGAAAGTTTTTAGCCAAAAATCTGTAGCAATCTTGCCATATGTATTTTTCATGCGCGATTTTTATCCATCGCTTGCGTAAATTCAGAATCACAAATCAGATATCAGTTATTTTTCCATTATGCGATATTCACCTTGATCCACGGGTTTTCGTTACATTGTTTTTATACAATTTTATTTTCAATCTTTCTCAAACTACATATCGATGATTTTGGTATCCCAAACTTCTGATTAGTTACTTATATCGGGTTTTTGCTAAAGCGAGTATTTTATATATCGGGCTTCGACTTTGAAATGAAATTTTTATTATTTAAAGATAATTTCTCGTTAAAATGGCATTTTTATATAATATTAAAATAATTACTTCTAAATTTAATGATATCGTAGCTCATTAGAAACTCTCAAAATTTTTAGAAACTCCACAAATGTTTGAAAATTTTCAAATATCCTCTTTCACTTGGTCACCCATTTAATTAAAATCTGCGATTGAAGCTTAAAATAATTAATATAAAAACTAATAAAAGTTGTGAGCAAAAAAAAAACAATGACTGAAAAATAAGGATTATTGCTCGTAAAAACAACAATATTTTTGAAAAATATTGATCATTATATGAAATTTTACAACTTGAAATGAAAAATAAAAATTCTCATGATTCTCCTGGCTATTCGTACATGCATACACACATACGTCACCACCAAAGTTAATGAATTTTTAATAACAGCCATAGCATACAACAATGTTGTATCATTTGTTACTTTTAATACTATACAGTTCTATGGAATTTTTTTGTGTGTATGTGTGTATATATGTCTTTCGAATTCTTAAAATTGATTAATGATCGTTACGGGGATTATGAGGATGATAATGTTGAAGAAGGCTTCATAAGGAGTTTGGCATACAAACTCCAACAAAAAAAAAAAACAAGTAATTCAAGTGTGATTTTTTACACTTGGCATACTGAGCACATACAGCCACATCATTAAGCAGCTGTAGTTGAAACTCTAAAGAAATAAATGATCCTGCTGTATGATCAAAAGGATGCTCAGACCGCATGTTGTTGGTGAAATGAAATAAACATAACTTTTGGGGCTGTAGCTCTCGAGATCTAAACAGAACATAATTTAAACACCTACGGTTTTTTTTCATTTCCGATTGAAACACTATTCGCCAGAATGATCATTAGTCAAATTGTGTGAGAGTTCTTTTGAAGAGTTCAATATGAAACGCTTTAATTTGAAGATCATTTGATAGATTGATTTGGGTCTTCTGTGTAAAATAAGGTGTTGATGATGTGTGAAATATAATTTCTTGATTCGTATTTTGTTCTATTCTCTTTATTGGACTATGTTTTAAATTTATCATGCTTTGATCGATAAGTGTGCGCGTGTATGTTTTAGATATTATTTATTAACGATTATCTAGTGATTATGATAAAGAAATGATATAAAACATATAACGATAAAGATTAATGAAAATAATTAAAGAGTTTTAAATATTGCAGACAAATCGGCGTTTTCTAAAAAGGAAATATCTGCTGATGATTCTATTTATTGTATACCATTAAAGAATACCACTGTGCGTGCATAACATAGACTAGCGATATCACACTAACAATGCTACAATAATACCAAATTATAGTTTTAATTTGTATAACTGTTAAGGTACGGTCACATTGGGGAAACATTTGCTTCAAATATGTTGGTTCGCGTTTAACAAAAATTTTGGTAAACAAATACAAAACTTGTTTTGTGGTCACACTACGCACATTTATTTTCCCATTTTGTTTGATGAAACAGGTGTCAAACAACGGCAGGTGCTAACATGGGAACACATATTTTCCCGGTGGGCACACTTATTTCAACAAATATTTTCCTTAACAAAATATTAGAAAAAACTATCAAAAAACGTAAATTTGTTTTTTAACAAACATTTCGTTGCTAATGATTAGTTTCTGCAGTTGGGCAACCAAAAAGTAATATTAATAAAATATTTTTTTGCAAATTGAACAAAAACTATTACTTTCACGCTTATTCCATATTTCGTGGTCAATTTTGAGCCAAAACCGATTTGTACATTTCAACACAAGTAATAAGCAATTTTTTTTTTTGCGAAGTGTGATTTTTCGCGTTTTTACCATATATTATTTTAACAGTTTTGCGATTTCTGATTAATTTATGTGCAAGTTTGTGTGTTTGTAATTTTTTCGTTAACAAGATTTGCAAATTTTCGGCATATTCTCGATTTAGGAAGAATTGTTTTGCATTCTTTAAGGCTTTAGCGTTTTTTTTTCTTTAATATTATGGCTTTATTTATATTTAATAATTTTTCGCACGCTGTCGCTTTTTCGCGAAATTTGCAATTCTGCCAAACTTCTTACCTTTTTTTTAACTTTTTTTGTTTTTTTTAATTTTGGCTTTTTAAAAATATTCAAATTTATAGAGATTTATCGCTTTTCTCGCAGAAGGAAGCAACATAATTTTTTAAAGTTTTTATTAGCCAGCATCAGTAGTAGTTTTAGAGAATCAAGAGGCATGTCGAACAAAGCAGCCAAAAAAAAAGCAGCCGTAAAAATCTTTTATTGACTCTGTTCTTGCAAAAATTTTCTAAGATCTAATAATTGTTTTCTCAAAATACATCAAAAAATTTGCCTTTTAGTGGTCACACTTTGTTCACATTAGACACATTTTTGTTTGGCAGCAAATAATTTTCTTTGCCATTACACAGCTGTTTTGATGTTTGCCTCTAATAAATATTTTATGGTCACACTACATCAATCAAATATTTAATATTTTTCATCCAATGGTTCCCCAATGTGAACATACCTTAAGAGTTGAATATCCCAGCAATAAAAATTTTGGGCTTTTGTAGTAGTAAAAATTTAATTAATTTAATTGTGTCAAAGATTCCATCTCTTGAAAAATAATTCAACTCATTTCAAACCAGGAGTTGCGACAACAAGCATCACCCTTTTGTCAAAGCATTTATTTGTGCTGGGATATAATTTTCATTTGGAAAAAAATACTTATTTGTCTGTCGGTGTTTCATTAAATTATCTCTCAGTTATATTGACTTTTACACTATTTTGGTGACAAAAATCACTTAAACATAATTTACAAGTTTAAAATTCAATTTATTGCTTTTAAGAAAACATCATGTACAGCTACAAAAAAAAATTAAATATTAAAATTGCAGACAGTAGTTGTAGTTAAACTAGTTTTTAATAACCCACTATGCAGAACTGTGCACATCCATCCGTTCATCGGTCCGGTACGTCTGTGTTTGCTACATTTTTCATACATTCAATAAAAAATAAATGGAGTATAGCAAATTTGTTATGATACAAATATTTACAACATGTTTGGATTTTGCAGACCAGCAAACTTCATATAAAACAGTATGGTAAGAGTGACTGACGTAAGTCCTCTGCCAAAAAAAAAATAATCATTAAAAATCCAGTAATTTATATATACAATCAAGCAAAAATAAACCAGAACAAAATACGTATGCTTGTATGTATGTACATGACTTAAAACTATTCGAAAATACGCACTAAAACTGGTGTTGAGTGCAAGTGCCTGCGTGTAGCAGCCACATAAAATAATAATTTGCTCATAGTGAAAAAAGCAGAAATTTTTTATTTAATAATAAATAAATTGAAAAAAAAAACAGATTTTAAATAAATTTAAAACATGAACTTGAACAACAAAATTGACGCGTTGCAAGTTACACACAATATAATATTGTACATGGCTTTGGACTTGTGTATGTTTGTATTTATATATGCACACGCCACTGCAATATTGGTGCTTTTGCTGTTGTTGCCAGTTGTCTGCACAACAATTGCACAAACATAATTTTGTTGTCTGTAATACATATATTTCAATGTGTGCTACAGTTGGTCTCTATATATAATGTACTCGTATCAATTATTATTTTTGCTCTTTTTTTTTGGTTTTTTTGCAATACAGTAGATAAGAAAATGAACTGGTAATATTATTTCTTGTTATCATTTATCTCTTTAGTATCTAAATCTTGTTTAATAATAATAAAAACACTGTAACATATTAATACAAATTCGTTGAATTTTCAAAATAAAAAAAAATTATCTTGCGTAGCATACTTGCTGAGTGCATAAGCTTGAACTTTTTCCCTTGCAAAATTGTGTGTTTTAATAAAAAGGTATATACGAGCATTGGCAACGTTTGTGTCGCGACTTTTGAAAGCTACGTTGTTTTGTTCTGCTGTGTAAGTTGAAAACTAAATTAATATTTAATTCAAAGTATGCATGTGAGACATCTCACGCTTGTTAGCAATTATATATGTATCTGATTCTATGAGGCTTGCAAATGTATAAGTAAAATCATAGAGTTCGTATAATCGCAATTAGTTCCAGAAGATTTTTTAACTGGTATGGACAGGTCAGTGCCTAGGTACTGTTTTTTTTTAAGAATTTTAACCATACACGGAAAAGGCAACTTCAGTAGAAGTATATGTAATTGAAACTATCATTATTTCAGAAAGATTGTTTAATTTTTGTACGCGGTGTAGTGCTAATTTTTTACAATAATAATATTATGTGTATTCTTTTAATTCAAAATAATTTCTTAAATATGTTGACAACTTCAGACCGAGAAACGAGGACTCGGTACTCAAACCCAGGACACCGAGTACTCAACTAAAAAAAAAAAAAAAAAAAAACCAACCAATTGTATCAATATAAAAGCAAACATGTTAATGTCCAATAAAAGATTTTTGAAACAACCCAACAAATAGTAAAATTCTATGATAATAAACATACATAAATATAGAAGCTTTGATGTAGGCAATCCCCTTTTTTACAGATTTAAAGTAAAACTTCATTTTGTTAGCTAAAAAGTACTGTTTCCTCAGTACTTTTTCTATCTATCATATCTGCTGTACCCACCTTATATGTCCAATTTTGATGAAGTCAACACAAATAGCAGCCTAATAAGTTTACACTAAAATAACTCGTAAAACAAATCAGGGTTTCTAATGGGATTTCCAAAAAAAAATTGTAAATCATTTAAAACTGCAAAAACTTAAAAGTTGAACTCTTTTTCATTTACGAAATTTGTTATATGAGATATTCAAAATAATGATTGAAGTCTACTGATGATTTGTTAAAGCACCAATAAAATACATATAGGAGTTGCTTAACCATCAACAAGTAAATAAAAGTTTTTTTTATGAAATTCGATAGAGAAATTATGATTTTATTCGCAATTAAATGTGTTAATGTTCTATTGCTAAATTGTTGTCTTGATATGCAATGATTCGGTTTCTGTCAAATTTCAAGCTACTAAATAATTATGAATACAAATTAAACTTAAACTGTGTAGTCAAATATTGCATGTTTAATGACATATAAACATGTGGATACCCTGTAGTTCTGGTGAACAGATAGTCTGCTGTATTGTTGCAATTATTAAAAATTTCAAAGGATACTAAACACTATTTCTAAACAAATTTCATAAAAAGAGGAATAATTAATATGACTTAATTACTTATAAACAACTAAGATCTGGCACAATACATATCATAAGAAGGGGCGATCGGTTGAGTGTTCGTCCTACAAAATAATTTATTTCTTTTGCGATTTGTGTCACGAATAATCATTCGTTTAGGATAAAACTGATGTAAATGAAGCAGCCACAATGGCGAAATAATTCACTAAAAACTACTTCTAGCTGCGCCTTCAGGACTACTTGGCACTTAATAAATACATTTGAGTATAGGCTCAAACATGCTTACTTGAACATATATGTGTGTATAAAATTATAATTTCACACTCTTGTGTTGCCATAAACGTTAGCTTAAATAATCAATAGTAGAAATATTCCGTATGGTAGAGATTGAATATTTAATCATTTAAATTTAAGTATTTTGAAGCAGTGAAGAGCAAAAACAATAACATTTACGGCAACGAAAATTTTTTAAGGCTGTCATTATATTGGCAATTATTATTATGGTTGTATGTGTAGCCTTACTAGCAAATGCGTTTGTTTGTGTGTTTATTTAGAATATTGAATGAACATCAGAAGCATGTCGTTTGAATGCCGCTTTTTAACTTACGACACTTTGTTGCGTATACTTAATATAAGAGTGCATACACAGTAATACATACCGATGCTATATGCATACAGTAGATTCTTAATAATTCTAACTATAAAATAATACAGCGAGAGCTCGCAATAAAAAGAGGCAAGCGAAAATGATTAGTTAAATAAGAGAATGCAAAAAGTTACAATCTTCCCACTCAGTGTAAACCAAATGTAATCGGTTATTGCTTTTCTTTCTTTATTAACTCGGCCGCAGTCAGCAAGGCCAATTCCTACTGCAAAAGTCCATTTATAGAGCTGTCACATTATCGAGCGTCGACTGTGGTTTCAGGTTATTCTTTAAAACAACACGTTAAAGTTATAGTGTCGTTGTTTTGTTATTCATGATTGTTTTTGTTGCTTTTATTGTAATAAAGTGTTCGCAACCGCCACTTAAATATTTTTAATGTGTTATAAAAGCTTAAAAATTTAAATGCATTTTTTAAATATATTTTTATATAAATTTTTTTTTGGTGTTATGAAAACCTATAATATAACGTAATAAAATCAAAAGTTTTAAAATTTCTCATATTATGACAAAATTAAATGCAGTTTAAATAAATAATGCACTTTGAAAAACTAAGAATTTTAATTTATTTTTGTATGAAGAAGCTTTTATATTATTAAAAAAAAAGAAATTGTGGATTAAATATATACATGACTCCAGAAGAAGGCTTTTTGAACATGGCAAACATCGACAGTAGTGTCCATAAATATGTTTATAGAATTTCACTGTTTGGCACGTGAAAAATAAAATCCTCTGCACATAAACAGATGGATGCGAAAAATTGATAAGAGCATTAATAATATTGCGGATTGGTATTGGAAAACTTGCTCATGGTTAGTGGTCAATTATTTGCACCATTTAGTAGATGTTCTTCTCTAGTCATTATTAATCCCTGGCACAAGAGTCAAGATTTTATTGCTGCACCCAGAAACAAGATTGATTGGAAATCGGTTGTGTCAATAGAACATCGGCTACCGCTACCAATATTCTGTGGATTCAACAAACATTCTATTCCATTCTATTCCATTTTTGTAACCAACATACGGTTGTGACAATTCTTAAATTGATTAGGTCAACCGAGTTAATAGTTGGTGCAATCGCCACAAATCGGTTGGCAGCAAACGTTTTCTCTGTGTATCTTTTCCTGTTACTCAAAACTAAACAAATGTACTATAATTACTAAGCCTGAAGGCAGTAGCACACTTTGACATTGTCAGAAACCATGATTCAGTACTCAAGCGTTTTTTTTTTGGTGTACACATTTTTTGGAAAACAAAACAACATCAAAACAACTTCTTAAAAACTAAGAATTACAATTGTTGATAATTGCATTTCATGTTTTGCAATTGTTCACGCTTTAATTTTCAATTGTCTGTTTTTCAGTCTGTAGTGCTTTTTAAGCCAAAACTATACTTCCTGATTCACGATAATAAATTAATCTCATCTGAGGGGAGAAAAACAAGTTTTTAAACTGACTTAAACTATTTGTTTAAGTTTGACTTTTAGAACTTCATTAACGAAGTAAATGCACACGTAAGCCGGATTTTAAATACATAATTGCATAATTATAATTTATTTAATTTTTGCACAACAATATTTTTGTGTCGTAAAAACAGAACAAAAAAAGACACCAAACAAAAAATATCATATAAATTATGTTGAAACATGTAAAAGCATTAGCATGTGTAATTGATGATCACTGAAATGGACAGACGACCAACGCATGGGTAAACTTTTACAAATAATAAACTTGCAACGTGCAACAGCAAAAACAATAACAGCAGCAACTTGATGTATTAAACATGAAAACTAATAAAAACACGCACATGAAGGCAACATAGCGCAACAAAAGTACAAGCACATCATCAGACGGAAGGAATAATGAATGAATAGACAGACAGATGGACAGATATATTGAGAGAGACAAAGGGCCATGCAGATGGACAGACAAACAGACGGTCGGAGAGACAGCCATGCAGCTAGCATAGATACGAACAGATAGGCAGACTTATAACAGACAAATAATTATGTACCATACTAGCATACAAAGTTTAGGGGAATTTTAATAGGGTGGCACATATTTTGGCCATTTTGTTTTTAAATTCTTCATTACAATTTACAACATAACGCAATCGTATTTCATTTTAGCCAACAATAAAACCCTGCCTATTTTCTTGCGCCAGCCATTATTTCCAAAAAAAAAAAAAATTATTTTTAATATACCCCAGTATATGTTGTAAAGGATATGCGATATACAGAATTAATAATTGTTCTAACAAATAAAACATCAGACATCAGAATTGTAAAATATAAAAAAGCATATTTAAAACTCAACTAAATACTGACAGACGATATGAACATTATTAATGTTGTTAAAATGAAATAATAATCATTATTGTATGCAAATACAAAATTAAATATATGAACGTGTGCAAAGAATGTCAGTAAAGAAAATATAAGACAATTTAGGGATTCTTTATACAAAGGATAACAAACTAACTGTGAGTAACACTTCAATACAAGATATTACTTACAAACTATGCTGAAATCTAGATGAAAGCCGCAATCATCATGCGGAGTTTATAATCGTGAAGTATGTATGTCGAAAGTAGAAAAATTGGTTTGTGGGAAGAGGAATAGTAATAGAGGAACAGCCGGTATTTTATTTCAGAGATGAAAATTATAGCCTGCACCTTATTTGCCATAACTGTTCTGAACTAGTGGTTTTTTGTCACCAGCACGCAGGATATCACCTCTACTTATACAATGCATTGTGCCTTAACTAAAGGAAAGGGATAAGGCAGAGAAGATAGATGTTGAATATATGCAGAAGGCTTAAGTCTTTTACAACTCTGCTTTGCTCGTTAATTTAATTTGTTTACCAATGTTGAAGTGCCTTTGGAGTTAAGTACACGCATTAACTTTGTTAAGCCGGAACATATGCGTTACAGATTAATGTGGGAACCTGCCTTTCGGCTTAGGCCCAGAGTGCTCTTAACGCTGTGTGAATTTATGTGTTAACAAGCACCCCTGAGTCACCCCAAGGGCACACACACGTACCTGTCAGCATTTTCAAAGAGAAGGAGTATACCAATAGTACACCGATCCCCATGAGGACAGATATGCATATTGCATCATCTCATCCATGGTGACTCCAATATAAGAACACCTTATCGTCTCGTGTGTTACCAATTTCGGTTACTGGTCAAGCTTGGAAAGAAAACCCTTGCGATTAACTTTCTATCGCTTTCTATCGACTTTGGTTTTGAGGGAGACTCTAGGAGCCTTTTCACCTTCTACCAGACTAACATGGAGTACCTACTCTCTTTTTTTTTTATCTTATATGTATGTACATCCGTTGCTCGGTTGTTTCAGAGATTGGGCAGTAACATATATGTTTTATGGGTAATATGATATCTCCCCTTATCCCACCAAAATGAAAAGGACATATCCCCGAGATTAGCTTGTAACAGTAGCAATCGCTGTCGGCACAGATTTTCAGTGACCAGTACTATGCTTTCATCAGTGTAAATAGTGGAAACACCAATTAATATAATAACACACTAATGTACATGATGATGTTAGTGACTTTTCCTTGACCAGATGTCGAACCTACGTCCCAAGTTACAGTGTACTTGGTACTCAACACCATCTCGTTAATTTCAGAGTGTAGTCGCAATAGTAAACAGGGCGTAAGTTATTAGTTCTTAGTTGCCTAGTGATGTGTCAACTGAAGGACTGCAAAAAGACAAGGCTTGCCTTTAATATTTTTTCAAAACATCTTTTTTTGTTTATTAAATTTTGGATAGTCACCTAACTTATTTTCCTTTGTATTCTTTATATCTGTAGTCACAAGCAACAACTACTTAAATCGACTTAAGAAAGAATCAAGGTATATATTCTACCGTATTCTGTTCACCGAACTTTACTTTCACGTGAATTCCCTAATTTCCCAGCATTCTTTTTTACAATAAATTAACTTAAATCTTGATCAAGTCTGTTACATTTAAAATCAGCTCCAAAATGAACTTCATAAAATGTTCAATAGTATTTTATTTTGTTTAAATAGTTAATAATGACTTAAGTTGTTATTGCATATTACCTACGAAATAGCTTTTTTTTTTAATTAGGACCAGCACTCAGGGGATTACCCCACTTATGCTATGCATTGTGATAGAACTTAGGGAAAGGGATAGAGAGTAGAGACGATAGCTGTTGAAATGTACAGGGCTTAATTTTTACAATTCTGCTTTTACGCGTTTTGTTAATTTTTAGAGCAGTATTCCAGCGCCTCTGTTGTTAAGTAGACGCATTAACTATGAGCAGTCATTTTATTAATTATTTAACTTCTCCGACGATTCTGCTAGCCGATGGAGGATGGCGATGTAGTGTATATTAGCTTGGAACAGTATCAATTTGCTGTCGGAATAGTTTTTTTTAGTGACCAGTGCTATGCCTTCATCACCTAAATAGTCCGACAACAATTAATACAATGTCTCACTAATGCACATTAGAGAAATGAATGATGTTGATAGACTTGCTCATTGCTTGCTTAGTAGTCAACGCGCTAACCACTTTAGCCAACACCACCCGCAATTTTAGCATATACAAAGTAACAATCGAAACACTTCCTTTCTGGGGGGGGTTTAAGAATCTTGGATTCTGCATTAAATTTTTTCAAATACACTCTTTTAATTTTTTTCAGAAACGCTTTGAAAAATGCAGTGTGTTTTCTCAAACACATGTTTTTCGACTTAGGCGGTTATTGCTTGTGGCCACAGATACGTACATATATAAAGAATTTTCTTTAACTAAATAATTGCTATGTGTTTTCTAGTTTTATGCTTAAAATTTACATGTAAAAAAAATGTAAATGCATTTAAATGCTTTTCTTTTTTATGTAAAATTTTAAACTACAGATTAAGTTAATTTTTTTAACAAAACTAAGGTTTTAGTGTACTTCCAGTGCCAATCCTACAATTAGATGAAACTAAAATAATTACTTTTTTTTCTTTATATTCAAGTTTAACAACAAGCAAATGTACCCTTTTATTTGCATTTTGTTAAATAATTTAGTTTTTAATCGCCGTAACTATTTATTTGAATATTAACTAGTGCCTTAACACATAATTATACCATTTGTCAATTTCTTAATATTATGCTATAGTGCAGTTTTGAACTTTAACAACAATTTTGTCAGAAACACACACACACTCTCTTACCTACACTTGGTCACTCAAATATAACCAGGGAATTATTATAAATCAGTGATGCCAACTCTTGCAACATCAAAAGCACTGTGAACCCATGGAAATAGGGTAAAAAATGGTAAAATTGAAAAAAATTTCGGGTACAAAAGCACTAACGTAATTTTGTTTTGGGTCTGGTAGATCAAAAGACAGCCTTGGCTACAATGAAAAACTTTCATTTGGATCTATTGCTTTTTCATGTTTTTTTTTTTGTGCGACTTTGTCGGAGTAAATCGCTTTATCTTGAATCTATTTCACATTTACAACAAAGGCAATATGCTTTTAGTTCATCTTTTGGTAATCTAAGCCACATTTTAAAAGCTGGATCATTCTCCCAAGGTTTTCTATATACTTGTTTTTCTATATAAAGGAAAGCCATTGTTAGATGATGAACTTTAACACATAAAATTAATGAATAACTTACTTTTAATTACTGTTCAGCTTTATAATAAACAAGGCACTTTCTTGCTTAAATTTGCACAGCAAACAAATCAACGGATATGTATATTAAAAGAAAATTCATTGCTTAACAAATAAATCATAAAATTTTCTAGACGAATTTAAAAAAAATGCTTGAGAAATTATAGAATTCAAAATCTTAACAGTTTGCGAGTACTAACCAAAATATAGATGCACATAATACGCAGTTGGTTAAAAAAGTATTAGGTGTGCTTAAAGAATAGTAGGAAAATGGTTCAGTAGCAAAAATGTTGATTATTTAAAACGCACCTAAAAGCACTGTGAGAAATTGTTAAAAGCACTATAAATACCCGCTTTTCAAAAACGGGTATTTAACAAAATTTCTGGTATTGCTTAAGTAAAACAGCAAGAAAAAATACCCGAAAAGCACCAAAATGGCAACGCTGATTATAATTGTATTTATAACACATAGACTCACTCATACAAACTTAGCAAATAATATAAATGCAGAATAATGGAAATTATTTAACTGGTCCTGCTCACAAAAAGCCAGTTAACATTCATACAGAGCCAAAGATTATAACCAATGGGCCAAAGGCAATATAGAATGGTTTGAGCAAAATTAGACCAGAGAGTTTCGAATGTTGTAAGAATGCATAGAAGCTGATGCAGTAAAATAATCGTTCACATATACTCGTACATAAAAGTATGTATAAGTAGGAGCTGTGTTACTAATACTCTGTGTGTGTGTCTACAGCAGCAGTTGAATACAACCAAAGGTAGTTAACACAAGCAGCGGTTATAGTTTTATTATAACAACTATTTTTAAATACAATTGTTTTTTATTTGTTTGAGTTTATGGCCGTGCTTCTTTGCAACCTCGACTAGGCTAAGCTTTAAAAACTATTAAACTGACTATTGGCCTAGTTAGTTATGCAAAATGTAAACGAAATCTACTAGCTACCAATTCAGCCAATTGCATTTACTTTTGCCACTAGTCAGAGGCTAAGCAGCAATAAAGAAAAGGGTCTGACTGACTATTATTATTATTTTATAACTAAAGTGTAATTTCCATTTCGCTTAAGTTGCCTGCCACTAGTACCAAAGAACACAATACTTACTCGCCAAAAAACCTTTGAATATTTATTAAAAGCCAACTCTCATAGAAACTTGTATGGCAAAAGACTTATTCAGAAACACACACACACACTCACTAGCTTTTACATAAAATTAAAAGCAGGTGTTTTTTACGATGTGTGTTGTGTTGAAAAACTGAAAATTAAAAAAAAAACACACACACAAACTAGAATGAATATTAAAATAAAGCTTTAAAAAAAAAGTAGCGTCTGTACATGCATTTGTGTGTGCGTGTGTATGTGTGCATGAAACATAAAACGAAAAGTGTAAAAAGTGTAATAATTAATAGTTAACTAAAAGATACTCGGTTAGGTGTGTGCCAATGCGTGTGTGTTGGAGTATCTGTGAGAGTATTTATGTGGTGCCAATTTAATTCATTATTTTAACAGGAAAAGTTAAATAACAGGGTTAAGGATACGTAAGGGATAATTAATATACGTAAACGATCGTATACATTCATTTGTTTGTATGCAAAAAAAAAAAAAAAAAAAAAAAAATAAATGCTCGGGCAAAATTTATAAACGTTTCATTTTAATTTATTATTGTGCTTAAGGCAGGCAAAGATTTTGTTATTTATTGTTTATTTAAAAATATTAAAAGTCTGGTTTCCATAAAAATTTTTTCAAGTTTAACTGACAGTTTTTGTAAATGAAATTAAAAGTTTTGCTTTGTAAATTTATATGGAAACATTAATGAAATAAAAAAAAAAACAAAAAATTTGCTTATGAAAAAATAGCACTGGTTTATTAAAGGTTTATAAAACTGATCTTATATGGAAATTATTGTCGTATGTATATAAATATTCTTTTTATAACTAAAGCCGGAAATGGTCGAAAATTGTTAGTTCCTTAAATTCAGAATTTCATTTCAAAGTGTAATTTTCTTGGACCCTAAAAGTATATAAGCTGGTTTTACAAATTAGTGGCACGCTTGCAAAAGCTTAACTTCTTTTAAATTTGAAGTCCAGCTTGGAATTTTTGAAAAGGACAAATATTCTTGTCGATTTATGCGGAATTTATTCAAAGCAATTGAAACGTTAATGCAACATCAAAAAATGTGCAAAGTTTAACTAAAAAAAAAGTAAGTTAATGAAACTAATTTCCTTATGAACTACACTTGCTGCAGTTAGCGAAACAATCAAATTAAAGAAATTTCCATAATGTAATTTAATGTATAACAGCGATGCATAAATGTGCAAAACTAACTGCTGCAATATTATTTTTGCAGAATTTTCAATATCGGTTCTTTGCTCCGTATCCACATACATACATACATACATAAAAATCAGGTCAAGCTCATGGTGTACGGCATCTTAATCTTGAAAAATTATTAAAACAACTAAAATAAATTCAAAACACCAGCTTAAAAAAATAACAAATAGAGTTGTGCAAAAGCCAAAGAAAAAAAAAAGGAAAAATATTTCAAAAAATGCTGCCACGAAAACTAAAGCTAACTTTAGAATTTTCATGGTGAACAAACCAATCCGCTACTAATAATAAAGTGAATAAAGACAACATTATATATATACAAAATAACAACAGTAAAACAGTAAAAAAAAATAATAATAACTTCGGAACCAATATTAAAGCACAGTTAATGCTCGTGTTGTCTTTGTTGTTGGTGGTAATTTTCCTTGTTGAAATAATGCAAAAAATTTAACAACAACAGAAAAACATATTTTATGTTATTATTACGAATAATAGTAAATTAAATTAATTCTCGTATTCTATTTCTGTTGAAAACTTGGTTAAATAGTTGATATTCTTCCCAACTAGTATGCACTTTACGAAAATTGTAAAGGTTGACAATTGAACGGTGATGAGAGGTGTAGCGGCCTTTAAATCGGTATACTGATACATTCTGCTAATCTGATTTCACATGCTAATGTTTTTCAAAAATAAAAAACTCATAGTAATTTTGAATTTTCATTAATTCAATAAAACTGAACTTAAGCCAAATAATAATAATTTCTCATTTAACAAAAAAACATTTTAAGATTTTTATGAACAGGTCAGGCCATAGAAGCAAAAAGCAGGCAAATACTAAACCGAGACATTTTACAAAGAAAGCATGAACAAGTGTGCTGTTGCAAATTCAAAGTCGCAAAACAGATCCACATAAGTGCCATAAGCAGCCAGTACGTTATAAATATAACTACGATTAATGTATTTTGATGTTTTACTGAAATATTAGTTTGTACTTTCATTACATGGAAGAGAAGACAAAACAACCTGTCACAAAAAAGGAGAACATCTCATAAAAGTGGGTCCCAACCTAAAGAGATACGAAAGAGAAATAAACATGACACGATCCTTGCAGGTAGTCGATTGCCATAATTATGCTAATCAGTGAAAGGTATTAAATCAAACTTAAAGTATCCGCACTTTGTTGATTTATTTAGCACTCTTCCAATTTTTGATTTGAAGAATATTTTGTTCAAGGTTCTATTCGATTTAAGTCACTTGTTTTCTTTTGTAAAGGTCATGACTTTGGCAAATATTGTACCACATTTGCCACTTTCATCATGTTGATAGTGTTTTCCCAAGAAACTAACTATTCAGAAAATACATATGAAAATTTTTCAGCTGTAGCGTATTGGTTTAATATGAATTAATTCTATATTCAATGCCAGGAAATCAGTTAATTTAAAAATTACTGTGCAGTCAATTGTTTCTTACGCACAATAATCATTACTAACAACCTGAGAGATCTCAGCCCTTATTACTAACAAGGACTATCAAGAAAACATGAGAGCACTTTTACAAATTCCAAAATATTTTTCAAAAGTATCTAATTCCTAATTGCAAACAAATTGGCAAATTTTGAAGACTCTGCTGCTAAAAATATTAATTTAACAAATGCATTTATATGTTGTAGTCATAGTGTTTGGAATCTTAGCCGAAACAAAAAAAAATACTATTATATGTATATATGTGAAGCCACCAAGATGTTTAACCAGATGCGCATATCCTGCATAAAATATACGTCAATTAGACGCTGACATTTTATGAAAATTCGAGCGTATAGTAACGTAACACAATTGCGACAATTTCTGAAGGTTACAATTTCTCCTTGTGTGAAAATTTTTTAAATTACATTTTCTATCTTAGTGGCATTTGCATATTTTTTTTTTGTTTGCCCTAAAATAATTGTGTGCCCAAAGTGCTGAAAAGTATACATGCAAATAGTTTTTTCTCTGTCTTGTAGCTTGTTTCATATGCAAATATTATATTTTTATTATCTCCTTTGGAATATTAGTAACTGTAGACAGAATAAAAATGTATATCTAAAAAATTATTAATACTTTTAGATAAAACTAAAGAAATGGACCTAAAGTCTCATTAAATTTTTTTTTTTTACTCTATACACTTTCAAAATGCTGTGTATTTAATTCTAAGTTATTTAAATTAGTTTATGCTGGTTACTTTCAAGACGTGAGCTTAAAAATTTCAACTTATTACGTTTATTCGGAATAATATAAATAAAAAATATGTTAATTTCAACTTAAGGAAAATAAATTCCTTAAGATTTTTAACTTGTAGCGCTTATTTCGAAAATTTTGATTTAATAATTATAAGCAATTTTTATGCTCCAGTTAAAACTCTACTTTTATTTTATTAATTTTCCATGGAAGCTTAAAAAAAAACTTTAATAATCTGTGTATGACATCTAAAAGACTAATCTAAGAATAAACCTTTTCACCTGACCAATACCTTGATGTATATGTATATAAAATTCCTAACCTACTATTTGTGCTTTCTACATTTTTTATAGTCAATATATACATACAAACAAAAAAAAAGATGTTTAATTATAATTTTACGCAAGATATGATTTACAAGTTTATATATTCAGCTAGTAAGTTTTTATACCTTAAATTGCATAGCAAACGTTAGTAAATAAAATCGTACAAGAACTAAGAACTTCTCAAGCATTGAAATGTTGTATTCAAGGTTTATCTTGTGTGATTTAAAATAAGTAAATTTGAGTATTTTTTTTTTTTTTTGTTTATTTCCTTTCCTGTTCAAACAAAATATGATGGTGGGTGACTTTATCTGCTTGAGTAACAGAGAAAAACCATGTTTGTTAGTTTTAACATTCAATGCAAACGGACAGACAGACAAACAGATAGAGGTTGTTGTGCGGTTTGAGTATAGAAACTTTTGCTGGCTTAACTTTTTATTTATTGTTGATAAAATGAATAAAGCTTTATTTTTATTTAAAATAATAGTGGTTACATTTAAAAGCAAAAATTCTATACTAAACCTACGTTCACATTTATCAAATATTTGTCGAAAAAAACGTGACCAAATAGAAACTAATAATTTATTTCCTTTAAATACAAATTTTTTTTTAATTATGGTTCGAATTTTTTAAAAACTGTTTAAAAATACTTTTTGGTAGAACAATTAATTTTATTTTGCAATATAAAAACCACTATGCCAAAATAAATCCAGTGGTTACGTTTTTTTTTTATACATGAAAAATGGTCCCAATGAAAAATGGCCCCAAACTAAGAAATTAAAAATGGGCCAAACCGAAAAATAAAAATAAATTTAAAATTTTTAAATAGCCCCCAAAAATATCCCAAATATCCCCAAATTTAAATAAATAAAAAATTTTTACATTGAAAATAACAAAAAATAATTTGGGGCCATTTGTCATAATTAATTCGGGACTAATTTTTATTTTATAAAAAATTTTATATAAGAAATGGGCCCGAAGTTTTATATATAAAGAAACCACACGAAGTTTGGAATTTTATTTAATTTAATGTGGGGTAACCTTCTCTAATATGAGAAAAATAGCCCCAAATATAAATTAAAACAAATAAAAAATCACGCATAAAAAACAGGAAAAATGTCCCCAAAGTTCATGTTGTTGTTTTCAATAAAAAAAATTTGGGGCCATTTTTATGGAGTTTTTTTTTTAATTTTTAATTAAATTAAAGGACGAGGGTGACATACCCCTACTTATACCATACATTGTCCCAGAACTAGGAAGAAATGATTAGGATAGAAAAGATAAGAGATGAAAATATAGAAGAAGGCATAATTCTTTTACAACTCTGCTATTGCTCTGTTATTAGCAACTTTTAGAGCAGTGCTGCAGTGTTGCAGCGCCTCTGGTGTTAAGCAGACGCATTAACTATCTTAATCTGCATAAACAGGCATTTTTTTAATTATTTTACTTCGCCGACGATTCTGATAACCGACAAAGGAGAGCGCTATTGTGTACATTAACTTGGAACTGTATCAATCGCTGCTAAAAGAGTTTTTAGTGACCAGTTTTATGCTTTATTAAAGAAATTTATGATATTAATTGACTTTGACCTGACCAGGGATTGAACCCAGGTCATAGTTTGATTTGTAGTCAACGCGCTAACCACTTGAGACAACAACAACACCCTTAAAAATTATATAGTAAATTTAATATTCATTACGTTACGAACTTTCGCCTATTAAAATCAACAGGAATTATATATTATTTAAAATTTTACGAACTTAAGCCTGAATAAGTAAAAATTCTTTGGTTAAACATAATTCAATTTGACTTAAAACTCGTAACTTAATTGATAAAGAAAAACAAGATCTGAAATCTGTTTGATAATTCTAATCAGGTGGACAAGTACAATATGTATGTTGCTGGTCGTACGTATCACGTCGTATATTTAAGTGTAAGCAGCAGCAAATTGTGAAAAATTAAAAACGACATATAAGATGTTCATCTACTAAGTTTTAGTGGAATCAGTGCAGATTCATACCAATATTGATTCCAAATTTTTTCATGTTATCCAATTTTTGTTAATTTCAATTTCTTGTAGTATTTTACGCGATTGACAGCCAGCTGCTAACAAACAATTATTCCTGCAGCCTTTAGTTCAATCACTCAAACTCATTTCCGTTTATTGAATGATATAATAATTTGATATTTTAAATATTTCAATTTTAATATGCAATAAAAAAAACCAACTTATAAGACAACACATTTTTATTACAATCAATACAAATGTTAACGCCCTTAAAGGAAAAAAAATTATGAAAAGGGTGCTAAATCACATACAACAATTATGACGCTGATAAAAAAAAGATATCATATTTACGAAAAAAAAAAAATCAAAAACTGCAAACTGTCTAAACACTTCAAAATAATTTGACATATAAACGTTGTTTCCCACATATTCTGAAAACAAAATCAATATTTAAAGCAAGAAAAATGCAAAAATAAAAACACTTTAACGAAAGGACTCTCTTAGAGAAATAAAAACTCACAAAAGACTAGAAAAAATTGTCATATGTATTAACTTTGTCAGCATACAAATAAATGTGTGTGTATGTGTATGTATACATGTATATACACGTAAGTATTTATAAAAATAAACTGTGTGCTGTTTGATTTAATTTAAGACAGGTAAAATTTCATTAAGGTTTACGAAACAAACAAAAAATATCATGTGTCATTTTTATAGCAACAACACCCTCGAAAATTTTAAAGAAAGAATTGAAAAAAGGAAAAACATTCAATGACACAAATCTTGAATTACTTCTTATAATTTTATGTATGTATGTATATATTTAGTGCTTTTAATAGAGATTTCTTGAAATTTGTTTGAGGATATTTATTATACATACATGTAGATTTACGTGATGAAAGATTTAATATAAATACTTGATAGATAATGATAACATGAAAAACACCCTATATAATATATTTTAGTGGAAACAAAATGATTTTACTGAAGAAATTTTAGGAAAGAACTAAATTAATGATATTAAGCTGCAAGAAAATTCATCATACTCTAGTGATTTCCTTTCGGGTGATTTTGTGTATTTTGTCTATTTTGAGTCGTAGGCATCTGTTCTGTGACACGGCACCAAGTGTAGAGTACTTAAAACTTTATCATGCGTAAAATTACAAAAAAAAAAAAAATCTTAAAAAAATTTTAATAAAACTAACGCACCTGCTATTGTTTCACTTGAAATATTTTTTTTATAGAAAAATCATAATGATGAGAAAACATTGTTTTAATTAATACAAAAATTGAAAGAAGTAAGATACTCCATAAAAAAGAACAACAACAAAAATTATATTTACATGCTTCTTTAAATATAAATTTAATGCCTAGTGAAAATATCATATTTTCTTAAATTTTTTGAAGAAACTAAAATCAAAAATTAAATTTTATATAAAATATCCTTAATATCCTTAGTTTGCATGTTGTTTATTATCCTGCTAACATGACAAACTGCATAAATTTACTGTCTACGCTGACTTAGTTGCATGCAGAAGAGTCCTTAAAACACCAACAATTCAGACATACAAATACATTCTGTATGCAGTTTTGCATCGTTTGTCTGTACGATGGCCATATGATCCATTTATTTATTTATGTGTGTGTGTGTGTTAGTTGTTAAAATTGCATTAGTATGCATATATTATATTAAATTGAGCGTTAAAATTAAACGAGCCATTTCAAAAGTCAAATACTCCTACTACTTGTAAGAATACGAGTACAATAAGTGCCATTATGGTTATAACAATTTTATTTTATAATAAAAAGTATTATTTTTTTATACAATTTTTTTTTTTTGCAACCATTATAGAAAAGTATAAAGAACACAAGTGCACAATAACTTAAGTTTATTGTAGAAATTTGTGTGACTATTAGATTATGCCAAGACAATTTATAGTGGCGGAGGTCAGTAATTTTTTACACTCTTTTTTTTTTTTTTTTTCTTGTTTGCTTCTTTTCCATTATGCGTTTGATATATTGAAATAGCTTTCGATGAGACAATTTATGGTTATATGCTTTACAAATAGGACAACTGAGAGAACTTTAATGGCAAAAAATATTTCAAATGATAAAATTGAAAAAAAAAATATAATAAATAATATTAGATTAACTTAAATTATATCGAAAGAGACAAGAGGGTTTTAATGTTCAAGGACATATAAAACAGTTTCAAAATGTCCGTGGGCTTTATCGTATGCAGAAAAGTTCTAAAGTGCCGGTAAATGAAAAGTCACTTTTAAAGGTGTCACAATGCCTAATAATATTATGACAATGAAGAGCCGCAGGAGACATTCTTTCAATGATCCTGTGGCGTAACTTTCGCAGAATGGACAAATTGGCGTGTGTTTCTTTCAACTCGAGTTATTATTGACTTTATTACATCACACAATTTATCATATAACCGTCTTAAAGCTAAACCCATCAACCAACGAATGACAAAACATTTTTGATCTGTAAGTCAAAGACACTTGCTTGAAGCAACCCCACACCATAAACTTGAAATTTTTTTTGTCTTATAACATAACCGGTAAACAGACAGAGAAGCGACAACGTATTTTGTATTTTGTACGTTGTTATTTTGATTTGTCTAAATTGGTGTGAGTGAGATCATAAGAAAGCAACCCTGTAGTAAACTCGGGGCCAATTGGCCCCAAGTCACCACTTTTGTCTACTTGTGTGGTGACTGCTCACTGGCCTTATTGGTGACAAGTCACCCATTTGTCGAGTCAAGTCACCCACTGTCTTCTTGATAACATTGTCAACGATACGTCTACACTTTTTAGTTTGTTTTAACTGGTTAACTTAACTTTCTGGTTCGAATAAGATTCTGGTTCGAATAAGATCGTTTAAGATTTGTTACTGATTGGAAATTTTGCACTGAAAAATTATTGAAAAGTGGTACCGGGGGGTGTATAAAAAAAAAAGTGAAAAAGAAAACGTGCACTCAAATAATAAAAAAAATTTCCAATTTTTTGAAGTGACATTATGAACATTTGATTATTTTGATTTTTGGTAAATTTTATTTGATTTTAAAAAAATTATATATATTAAAAAAATTATAATTATACATATGTATGTATATAGAAATATATTAAACTATTTTGAAGAAAATTTTTTTACTGAAATTTAGTACATGTCTTTTTTTAGTGTAAGAGCTTTCGCTTTCTTCTAATGCGTTGCTTTTATCGTCAAAGAGATGGTTGTGCAATTGATCTGCGTATAAAACCAGTAAACATTATTACTTAATCTGTAGCAGTTTTGCAATCCGTGCTTTAGGCTGAATTGATTTTTTTTTAAATTATATCCCAAAAAATTCAAGTTATTTCAAATATAAACAAAATTGATGATGTTATTTCTTATATATCAATAAATCAATTAAAAACTCTTAATTAAAAAACTACACAAAACAGTAATCAGTCTTTATAAAGTTTGATATACAAATTTATATACAGGGTTTTCCAATAAGAGTGGTATGATTTCTTTAAAAAAAATAAACACACTTATTGTTAAGGAAATTCAAAAGTTTTTTATTTAATGTGAAGTACAATCGATACAATTAAGGTCTAAATAAAACATCATTCAAATTACCTCCACGACTTCTTCTGCAGGAACGAAGTTGATGAACCAAATTTTCGAGCACTTTTTCCACTAAATCAAGTCGTATGTCATGAATGGAACGTTCAATATTGACTTGTAAAGCTTGAAGAGAGTCCAATGACTTCAAATAACCGCACAAGAAATAGTCTAATGTTGTTAAATCACAACTTCTTGGAGCCAGTCAAAATCACAATTTTTTGAAATAATCGAATCTCCAAACATTTTTCGCAATAATTCAATTGTTGCATTGCTGTGTGGCACGTAGCCCCGTCTTGTTGGAATCAAATGTTGTCAAGATCAACTTCTTCCAATTTCGGCCATAAAAAGTTTGTTATCATCAATCTATACCGCTCTCCATTGACAGTAACGGTGTTACCAGCTTCATTTCGAAAGAAGTACGGACCGATGATTCCACCACACCAAACTGTCAATTTAGGTGAATGTAATGGTTTTTCATGAATAATTTGTGGATTTTCTTCGCATCAGAATCGACAGTTTTGTTTATTTACCGCACCACTCAGACGAAAGTGAGCCTCATCGGAGATGATGATTTTCTTAAATAATTAGTCTTCGTTTTCAAGTTGTTCCAAGGCAAAATCTGCAAATTCACAACCTTTACGGTGGTCCATGATGAAATTGAAAACACTACTGAATAAAATGAAATATAAATGACAGATTATGACATGTTACAAATGGCATAAAAGTCACTTTGAAATCATATCATCCCTAATGGAAAACCTTTTACAAGTATGCATGTATATTTTGTTTAATAATTTTTTATCGTTATTACAACAATAGCATATTTATAACTTTCTCATCTTTAACATCTGTGATGAATTCCCCGTTTGCTCATTAATTTTAATTAAATCCTCTTTTAAGACACCATAAATACAATTTCATCTGTAATAAAATTTATGCAAAAATCTAAAAATTACAAGTAAACGCTTCCTGAGGGTTATTTCCACGTACGAGCATCTAAATAAAGAAAAGAAACATCATCATCATCAGCAGCATCATCAACAGCATCATCAGCTTCTAGCATATAGCAAAAAAAAACCAAACCACATGATTTGGTTGGTTGTTAAACAAACATTTATCTTTTTTTACGACATGCAACATACGAGTACAAACACTTGTACCAACGTCAATATGTTATAAGTTTGTCTTCCCAAGAACTTATAAATTTCATACTACTCATACGCCACAAAGGTAATAAACTATTATTGAGATTTTTTCATTTTACATCTTTTTGTTACTGTTCAATGTTGGTTTCTGCATCATTCATTTTCATCACTTCGTAGAAAGTTTTTTAAAAGAAAATCTGTTAATTTTGTAGTTCTTTTCAAAACTTTAACTACATTCAATTTTTGTTAAGAGGAAGCTGCAAAAATATTAAATTTTGCATAAAATCAAGAATTTATTTATTTTTATTTAGATGTTTTTCTGGTTTGGTAAAGAAATGCTAAGAAAAATATCTAACAAGTCTATTGTTGTTAAGACTGGCTAAAATTAATGTAGGTGTTTTCGGGCTAAAATAAAAACAACCGATTTGCAATGGAAGTAAAAGAATTTTGTAGCATATTGTTAAGTTAGTTACCACACACATGGTATAAGTTTTAATGTATCTATTATTATTTTTTTTTTTTTTTTAATTGTGGGCTAAGAAGGAAGGATACAAGCTTTCGGCAAAATTTTCTAATGGAAAATGTCGCATATTATTTTTTGGCTGAAAAAAGAAACATGATAGCGATACACTCGTAAAGTCAAATGCATTTTTTGTTCTTATTAAATAGTCGCGTTTCACTTGTTCTTGTTCTATAAAAAAAATGCCAAAACTATTTATTTTCCCCTTCACTAAAATTTTGTAATTTATTTAATTTGAATTTATATTGAAAATAAAATCGTACAAAAAAAAGCAAAACTTAAAGCTTACACAGCCTTAACTGAGAAACTACTAAAGAAATACTATAATTTTAGCATAATTATTAGTTATCTGTTGGTTACTTCATTATAATGGAAAAATAACCAAAATACTAAGAAGAAAAACTATTAATTTTTCAAGGTTTTCTTTTCCAAATGCAGACAGAAATTCTTTTATATTGAAAAGTCTGTGTGATATTTTTGCCTCTTAAAATAAAAAACCAAAAAATAAACCTAAATTTTACCACTAACTTGTTTTCATAAAACAATGTAATAATTTACTTTAGTTGAGGCGAGCAAAAAAAAAAAAAAAATTAAATCAATGACTTTGAAAGAAATACAAAAATAGTTGGTACTTTTTATTTTTCCTGCATCTAAACTGTAATGGAAAATAGAAAAACACACAAAATAAATTGGAGATAAAATAACGTCTTTGGTTGGCCCACTTTTGGTAAATTGGTTAAACGAAATTGTTAGCTTTGTTGGCTGGTTGGATTCTGTTGCCAGCTTGAATCTATGCAGCCGCAAATTGACAATTTAGCCTTTCACCTGTCTTGGTTTATAAATCTGTTACCAATCAAAATAAATATTAACAAGAATTGAAAACGGAGGGAAAACACAAAAAAATGAAACGCCAAAATTTAAAACAGGCTAAATACATTTTAGCGAGAGAAATTAAAATGAAAAAATAGCAAAATATGTACTATCATAACCACTGGTAAGTGACCATCCATACAATTTAAACAACCATCCATGAGATGTTTTTTTTTTTATTTTGTGTGGTAAAGTTTTTGCACTATGATTCATGTGGCTATTTTTATCTAGTCAAAGCTGAAAAAAGCAGCAGGTATTTGGCTAAAACTTTCATATAGCTTTGGTCAATATTATAGTTAACATATATTTCTTTCAGTGTTGTGATACCTGTATACTTGTATTGTATATTGTTTGGTTTTGTTAGTTTTGTTAACTAACTAATCAAATCCCAGTTGTATTTCAGCATGATGTTTTCTCAACAAAATTTACTTAAATGCTTCACCTTGTTACTTTATGTTGCCCTGCTTGATTTTAAAACCTTTAAAATAAAATTCGAAAAAAAATTCAATTTAAATTTCACTTTAGCTCACACAATACAGTTACAGGCTGTTTGCAAGAAGAAAAAAAATTATAAACAAGAAAAGAGAAACAATTTTACTGAACTAGTTAAAGACCTTTAATTGATTTCTTAATTTTAGAAACTTTTGGTTGCAATCAGACTGCTGATGAAACAATAAACAATTTTTACTTGGTTGGGGTTAAAGAAAATGAAATTTTAAATTTTGTTAAGTTAATTGTGCTCCCATCTCTCGAATTTGCAAACATGTTGAAAATTTTCCCAATACTACAGATGTGACCACACATATTTCGCGGGAATAAATCCACTGTAAAAATGCCAAAAATGGCAAAAATTCACATTTTATCGATTTTTAGCTGAAAATAAGTCGTAGAGCTCTAATTTTTGGTGTGAACTAATGTTTTCTGTAGTAACATCGATTCGCATTACATAATATGTAGATAATTAACAAATATGTTTACGCCCTAAAATTGAGCACAGACTATAGTCTAATGAAAAATGCAAAAAATGGCAAAAATTCACATTTTATCGATTTTTAGCTGAAAATAAGTCGTAGAGCTCTAATTTTTGGTGTGAACTAATGTTTTCTATAGTAACATCGATTCGCATTACAAAATGTGTAGATAATTGACAAATATTTTTACGCCCTAAAATTGAGCACAGACTATTATAGTCTAATGAAAAACACCAAAAATGGCAAAAATTCACATTTTATCGATTTTTAGCTGAAAATAAGTCGTAGAGCTCTAATTTTTGGTGTAAACTAATGTTTTCTGTAGTAACATCGATTCGCATTACAAAATATTTAGATAATTAACAAATATTTTTACGCCCTAAAATTGAGCACAGACTATTATAGTCTAATGAAAAACACCAAAAATGGCAAAAATTCACATTTTATCGATTTTTAGCTGAAAATAAGTCGTAGAGCTCTAATTTTTGGTGTAAACTAATGTTTTCTGTAGTAACATCGATTCGCATTACAAAATATTTAGATAATTAACAAATATTTTTTCGCCCTAAAATTGAGCACAGACTACAGTCTAATGAAAAACACCAAAAATGGCAAAAATTCACATTTTATCGATTTTTAGCTGAAAATAAGTCGTAGAGCTCTAATTTTTGGTGTAAACTAATGTTTTCTGTAGTAACATCGATTCGCATTACAAAATATTTAGATAATTAACAAATATTTTTTCGCCCTAAAATTGAGCACAGACTACAGTCTAATGAAAAATGCCAAAAATGGCAAAAATTCACATTTTATCGATTTTTAGCTGAAAATAAGTCGTAGAGCTCTAATTTTTGGTGTAAACTAATGTTTTCTGTAGTAACATCGATTCGCATTACAAAATGTGTAGATAATTAACAAATATTTTTTCGTCCTAAAATTGAGCACAGACTATAGTCTAATGAAAAACACCAAAAATGGCAAAAATTCACATTTTATCGATTTTTAGCTGAAAATAAGTCGTAGAGCTCTAATTTTTGGTGTAAACTAATGTTTTCTGTAGTAACATCGATTCGCATTACAAAATGTGTAGATAATTAACAAATATTTTTTCGTCCTAAAATTGAGCACAGACTATATATAGTCTAATGAAAAACACCAAAAATGGCAAAAATTCACATTTTATCGATTTTTAGCTGAAAATAAGTCGTAGAGCTCTAATTTTTGGTGTAAACTAATGTTTTCTGTAGTAACATCGATTCGCATTACAAAATGTGTAGATAATTAACAAATATTTTTTCGTCCTAAAATTGAGCACAGACTATAGTCTAATGAAAAATGCCAAAAATGGCAAAAATTCACATTTTATCGATTTTTAGCTGAAAATAAGTCGTAGAGCTCTAATTTTTGGTGTGAACTAATGTTTTCTGTAGTAACATCGATTCGCATTACATAATATGTAGATAATTAACAAATATTTTTACGCCCTAAAATTGAGCACAGACTACAGTCTAATGAAAAATGCCAAAAATGGCAAAAATTCACATTTTATCGATTTTTAGCTGAAAATAAGTCGTAGAGCTCTAATTTTTGGTGTGAACTAATGTTTTCTGTAGTAACATCGATTCGCATTACATAATATGTAGATAATTAACAAATATTTTTACGCCCTAAAATTGAGCACAGACTATATATAGTCTAATGAAAAACACCAAAAATGGCAAAAATTCACATTTTATCGATTTTTAGCTGAAAATAAGTCGTAGAGCTCTAATTTTTGGTGTGAACTAATGTTTTCTGTAGTAACATCGATTCGCATTACATAATATGTAGATAATTAACAAATATTTTTACGCCCTAAAATTGAGCACAGACTACAGTCTAATGAAAAATGCCAAAAATGGCAAAAATTCACATTTTATCGATTTTTAGCTGAAAATAAGTCGTAGAGCTCTAATTTTTGGTGTGAACTAATGTTTTCTATAGTAACATCGATTCGCATTACAAAATGTGTAGATAATTAACAAATATTTTTACGCCCTAAAATTGAGCAAAGACTATTATAGTCTAATGAAAAACACCAAAAATGGCAAAAATTCACATTTTATCGATTTTTAGCTGAAAATAAGTCGTAGAGCTCTAATTTTTGGTGTGAACTAATGTTTTCTGTAGTAACATCGATTCGCATTACATAATATGTAGATAATTAACAAATATTTTTACGCCCTAAAATTGAGCACAGACTATATATAGTCTAATGAAAAACACCAAAAATGGCAAAAATTCACATTTTATCGATTTTTAGCTGAAAATAAGTCGTAGAGCTCTAATTTTTGGTGTGAACTAATGTTTTCTATAGTAACATCGATTCGCATTACAAAATGTGTAGATAATTAACAAATATTTTTACGCCCTAAAATTGAGCACAGACTATATATAGTCTAATGAAAAATGCCAAAAATGGCAAAAATTCACATTTTATCGATTTTTAGCTGAAAATAAGTCGTAGAGCTCTAATTTTTGGTGTGAACTAATGTTTTCTGTAGTAACATCGATTCGCATTACATAATATGTAGATAATTAACAAATTTTTACGCCCTAAAATTGAGCACAGACTATATATAGTCTAATGAAAAATGCCAAAAATGGCAAAAATTCACATTTTATCGATTTTTAGCTGAAAATAAGTCGTAGAGCTCTAATTTTTGGTGTGAACTAATGTTTTCTGTAGTAACATCCATTCGCATTACAAAATATGTAGATAATTAACAAATATTTTTTCGCCCTAAAATTGAGCACAGACTATTATAGTCTTACGAAAATTGCAATAAATGACAAATCGTATTGTTTGAATTGTCTTCTGAAAAAGAGTCCGATTCCTTAAATAATCGTGTGGTCTATGATTTTGTGTAGGAACATTGATTATTTAATTCATAAATATTTATTTAAGTATATATGCAACCTGTTACAGGTTTTTTAAATCGCTTAAGAAATATACTTATTTGTTATACATTAGTTTGTTATTTATTTTAATAAAAAACATTTTTTATTTATTTATAGACATCTATTGAGTATGAAGGATGTGGAATCGACTAAACTTTATAAGGAGCAAAGAAATGTTCTTTAAAATACCGAAAGAATACGAAGGAAGATAATTTTTATCGAAAATATCGCTATTTATTTAATAAATCTCCAATGTGATAAGGCGCAGCTTGTGAAGATGTCGGGATGTATGTAACCGCTTCATTGACCCAACATCGTTCGAGAACATTTTTACAAATAAATCAATGAAAAAATAACAAGCTTTGGCTGTCATGTATAATTTTTAATTGCTAGTTGCACTATAATAGTCTACGGCTATTAGAAGTATTAATTCATTAAAAAAATTTTTAGTAAATTTAACTTCAAATTTAAAGAAATAAATTTAAATAAAATGCAAATAAAGAAAAAATACTTCATTGTTTTTTTATATTTATTTCCTCGTAATTTTGGTTAATTTTCCCAATTTGCTTTAATGTCAGTCACATTCCGTACATACTCCTACACACCAATTATTCATCATATCCATCCATCCATTCACGCACAAAAAATTGTTTCTGCTAGAAATTTCGTCAATTTAACTTATTTTTTTTGTAAAACACCAGGCACCCAGAATGTCCAGAAAAGTAGTAGGTGGATTTTTATTTCGTTACAGTTTGGAAGTCATTATAAGCAAAAACGACTTGAGAGTCACTGCTTAATTAAAATTTTTACAGCATACTTTTAGGCTGTAATTTTCAGCAGCTGCTCTAGAACTATAACGAAATAAAAATTTACCTACTACTTTTCTGGACATTCTGGGTGCCTGGTGTTTTCCAAAAACTAAATTGACGAAATTAGGAATTGAGAAAAGTAAAAATCGTTGTTAGTGTGTGTGCATGTGATAACGTGGTATTGATTTATTTTTTTTTGTCTATTAATGCTGCCGGTTTTTATGATATAATAAATATGTATAAGAAATATCATACTTACCTGCAAAACTCATGTATTAATAAATAAAAAGAACACCTTTTTTTTATATGATTTAAGTTTTTATTAAATTTTATGAAAAAACGGAAGAAAGTGAATTAAAATACATACATACATGCATAGATTATATAAGAAATTAATAATTGCAATAATAATATAATAAACGCATGAGTAATTATGAGATATTTACTTCGTTTCAATGGTTGACAAATCTTCCTTTTGCTGCAACGATGTCCTATTTTCGTTGGGAGGCATCTAAAAAGAAAAAAAAATATATTTATAATCATCAAATACCAGTGAAAATAAATATTTGATTTAATGTTAAAATCATAAGACTAGAGTAGCCAAGTTCAAATTTAGACCAAAAAATATTCCTTTTGCGAATCGCGCTTACTACAGAAAACATTAGTTCACACCAAAAATTAGAGCTCTACGACTTATTTTCAGCTAAAAATCGATAAAATGTGAATTTTTGCCATTTTTGGCATTTTTCATTAGACTGTAGTCTGTGCTCAATTTTAGGGCGTAAAAATATTTGTTAATTATCTACATATTATGTAATGCGAATCGATGTTACTACAGAAAACATTAGTTCACACCAAAAATTAGAGCTCTACGACTTATTTTCAGCTAAAAATCGATAAAATGTGAATTTTTGCCATTTTTGGCATTTTTCATTAGACTGTAGTCTGTGCTCAATTTTAGGGCGTAAAAATATTTGTTAATTATCTACATATTATGTAATGCGAATCGATGTTACTATAGAAAACATTAGTTCACACCAAAAATTAGAGCTCTACGACTTATTTTCAGCTAAAAATCGATAAAATGTGAATTTTTGCCATTTTTGGCATTTTTCATTAGACTATAGTCTGTGCTCAATTTTAGGGCGTAAAAATATTTGTTAATTATCTACATATTATGTAATGCGAATCGATGTTACTACAGAAAACATTAGTTCACACCAAAAATTAGAGCTCTACGACTTATTTTCAGCTAAAAATCGATAAAATGTGAATTTTTGCCATTTTTGGCATTTTTCATTAGACTATAGTCTGTGCCCAATTTTAGGGCGTAAAAATATTTGTTAATTATCTACATATTATGTAATGCGAATCGATGTTACTACAGAAAACATTAGTTCACACCAAAAATTAGAGCTCTACGACTTATTTTCAGCTAAAAATCGATAAAATGTGAATTTTTGCCATTTTTGGCATTTTTCATTAGACTATAGTCTGTGCTCAATTTTAGGGCGTAAAAATATTTGTTAATTATCTACATATTATGTAATGCGAATCGATGTTACTACAGAAAACATTAGTTCACACCAAAAATTAGAGCTCTACGACTTATTTTCAGCTAAAAATCGATAAAATGTGAATTTTTGCCATTTTTGGCATTTTTCATTAGACTATAGTCTGTGCTCAATTTTAGGGCGTAAAAATATTTGTTAATTATCTACATATTATGTAATGCGAATCGATGTTACTACAGAAAACATTAGTTTACACCAAAAATTATAGCTCTACGACTTATTTTCAGCTAAAAATCGATAAAATGTGAATTTTTGCCATTTTTGGTGTTTTTCATTAGACTATAGTCTGTGCTCAATTTTAGGGCGTAAAAATATTTGTTAATTATCTACATATTATGTAATGCGAATCGATGTTACTACAGAAAACATTAGTTCACACCAAAAATTAGAGCTCTACGACTTATTTTCAGCTAAAAATCGATAAAATGTGAATTTTTGCCATTTTTGGCATTTTTCATTAGACTATATATAGTCTGTGCTCAATTTTAGGACGAAAAAATATTTGTTAATTATCTACATATTTTGTAATGCGAATCGATGTTACTACAGAAAACATTAGTTCACACCAAAAATTAGAGCTCTACGACTTATTTTCAGCTAAAAATCGATAAAATGTGAATTTTTGCCATTTTTGGCATTTTTCATTAGACTATAGTCTGTGCTCAATTTTAGGGCGTAAAAATATTTGTTAATTATCTACATATTTTGTAATGCGAATGGATGTTACTACAGAAAACATTAGTTCACACCAAAAATTAGAGCTCTACGACTTATTTTCAGCTAAAAATCGATAATATGTGAATTTTTGCCATTTTTGGCATTTTTCATTAGACTATAGTCTGTGCTCAATTTTAGGACGAAAAAATATTTGTTAATTATCTACATATTTTGTAATGCGAATGGATGTTACTACAGAAAACATTAGTTCACACCAAAAATTAGAGCTCTACGACTTATTTTCAGCTAAAAATCGATAAAATGTGAATTTTTGCCATTTTTGGTGTTTTTCATTAGACTATAGTCTGTGCTCAATTTTAGGGCGTAAAAATATTTGTTAATTATCTACATATTATGTAATGCGAATCGATGTTACTACAGAAAACATTAGTTCACACCAAAAATTAGAGCTCTACGACTTATTTTCAGCTAAAAATCGATAAAATGTGAATTTTTGCCATTTTTGGCATTTTTCATTAGACTATATATAGTCTGTGCTCAATTTTAGGACGAAAAAATATTTGTTAATTATCTACATATTTTGTAATGCGAATGGATGTTACTACAGAAAACATTAGTTCACACCAAAAATTAGAGCTCTACGACTTATTTTCAGCTAAAAATCGATAATATGTGAATTTTTGCCATTTTTGGCATTTTTCATTAGACTATATATAGTCTGTGCTCAATTTTAGGACGAAAAAATATTTGTTAATTATCTACATATTTTGTAATGCGAATGGATGTTACTACAGAAAACATTAGTTCACACCAAAAATTAGAGCTCTACGACTTATTTTCAGCTAAAAATCGATAATATGTGAATTTTTGCCATTTTTGGCATTTTTCATTAGACTATATATAGTCTGTGCTCAATTTTAGGACGAAAAAATATTTGTTAATTATCTACATATTTTGTAATGCGAATGGATGTTACTACAGAAAACATTAGTTCACACCAAAAATTAGAGCTCTACGACTTATTTTCAGCTAAAAATCGATAAAATGTGAATTTTTGCCATTTTTGGCATTTTTCATTAGACTATAGTCTGTGCTCAATTTTAGGACGAAAAAATATTTGTTAATTATCTACATATTTTGTAATGCGAATGGATGTTACTACAGAAAACATTAGTTCACACCAAAAATTAGAGCTCTACGACTTATTTTCAGCTAAAAATCGATAAAATGTGAATTTTTGCCATTTTTGGCATTTTTCATTAGACTATAGTCTGTGCTCAATTTTAGGACGAAAAAATATTTGTTAATTATCTACATATTTTGTAATGCGAATGGATGTTACTACAGAAAACATTAGTTCACACCAAAAATTAGAGCTCTACGACTTATTTTCAGCTAAAAATCGATAAAATGTGAATTTTTGCCATTTTTGGTGTTTTTCATTAGACTATATATAGTCTGTGCTCAATTTTAGGGCGAAAAAATATTTGTTAATTATATACATATTTTGTAATGCGAATCGATGTTACTACAGAAAACATTAGTTCACACGGAATATTAGAGCTCTACGACGTTTTTTTTTTTAGCAGAAAATCGATCAAATATTTATTTTGTTTTTTTTTATCTTTTATGTTGGCAATCGATGAACCGATGGAAATATTTCAGATTTCTGACGAAATAAAAGTCCAATCGCTTTAACATTTCGTGTGGATATTTAGTTGCTATCCGTTTATCGATTGCTTTCTCAAAAGATTTTAAAAAACAAACAAAAAAATATTTATTTATTATTTTTTCTTTATTTTAATTCAATAAATGCATTTATTTTAAATGTTAACATATGTTTTTTAATTACATAATTCATATAGACCAACCGAAATAGATAATTATAAGTTTAAAGTTGAAGCACGAGAAATGGTTATTACACAAAATTTTCAAGTTTATTTCGAAAGTTCAGACCAAATTTTATTTATTTATAATTTCGAACTTAAATTCAAAATAACGAAATTTTCAAAATCATTTTGAACCTTACAAATTTGATTTACCGTACACCGGCTTGAAAAATAAATGAGACTTTTAGAGCCGGCGCACAAAAAGCATTCAATGCATTAAATTTTAGACTGAATTTCGGCAATTCCGACAAAGTTTCTAAAACGCAAACCAGAAATTAAGAAATTATCATTAAAATCAGCACTAGAAACTTTTTTCGCAAATAAGAAACTTATTTGTTTTACTAAGAGGTTTGATATTCAATAAGAACTAAGTTTTTTCAATAGGGACATTAATTGAGAACATAGAAAACTAGAAAAATAAATAAACAATTTTAATAATTTTTGCCATTTTCAATGGACTATATATGTACATAAGTAAGTAAGTAAGTAAGTAAGTAAGTAAGTAAGTATATACATATGTACATATAACCATTTGCTAAAAATTTTCAAAATAATTTTTTTTTCTTGCCAAATATCGTTTATTATTAATTGATGTGACTACACAAAAGCTTAGTATTTAATTAATTTCGCACTAAAATATTACAATAAATATAGATTTGCTTTTGTTACACAGTGTAAATATTATACTGAAGATGAGCCAACAGAGATATTGATGCAGTCACAGGACACGTCACGTGACTGGTTCTAAGGGACTAGCAACCGGTTCGAGTTCCGGAAATTTATATGAGAGGGACCGGTAACTTTAACATGGCGTTGCCGTTAGAGGGGGTCAATTGACATAATTAAGATATCCGGTGATAGGTCCTAGACCTAAACTTGAGGTACTTGTCCTGTGGTGGTTTACTAAGTACTAGTCTCAGTTATGGTTTCATAAAAACCGGTAATAGGATTATCCTACAGTAACCTGTCTAAAAATGTATGTATACATAAGTATGTAAGTAAATCTTTCGATGAGACACTGAGTGATGGAATTTCGTTAGCACTTTTGTTCTACTTTTGTGATATGTCCTCTTTACACCAGTCACAACTCAGGAACACTTTGTACCATTCCAATTTTCACCTATCAAAGGACAGGTATGTTTTAGACAATTGGTACAACATTTCCCGTAGGTTTATGCTATTTTTTATTAATTCTTGAATACACTTGAAATATTTTCGAGCAATTTTGATACAATGAATACTTTTTATAAGTTTGTTTTTTTTTTCTACAAATGATGGGCTCTATATAATATTTATGTATTCGTATATGAATTAAAAGAAATTATTGATTTCTAATCAAATATTACTAACTTACTGCCACCAAATAACAGCGCTAGCTAACAAGCAACCTCCAGTTACTACAGTTTGTATTTACCATAATTTTCAACTACACTATAATTTTGTATAAAATAGCAAACAATAAACTGGTGGCACACTTAGTAGAAGCACAAATCCCCACTTTAGATTGAGAAAAAAAGTGGCAGTGTCATTATGACAGTTGAAATTGTGGGTTTATAGAAATTTGTTTAAAGTTTTTTTTTTTTGCATTAGCTTTTGATATTGTTTTCTTCTGCAACTATGATTGCAGTTGTTTGGTAACAATAAGATATTTTAAAGTTTTGTTTTGAAAATATAATAGTTATAATTTAAAAGAAAAAAACAATAGAAAAAATAACAAAATTCAGATAGAAGTGAAAAGGCAAATTGCTATGGAAAACAAATATTGATTACAAAATGGTTTAGTAGGTCAAGTAGTTGAAAATGGTTTTGTAAAAATATAAAAAAAAAGAGTTAACAAATATTTATAACATTTTGCAATTCTTATTTTCTGTTTATTTTGCAACATCAAATATGCATTTCTTGTTACATGTTGTTTATTTTGCATGTATTTTTTTTCTCTTGTTTTATGTTTCAGGTCATTACATAGCAATTTTGATCCTTTATTTATTTGTATGTAATATTTTATTTAATTTTTTTGTTCAAATAAACACCCATTTACCTGCTGAAACGTGCTCTTTTGTTTTCCAGCATCTTATTTACTGCAACAGCCGAAATTACTCTACTGTTCGTTTGCTTGTGCAGTGTGCAGGTCGATATACATAAAAGAAATTCTGATTCATTTAAATCCTTAGTCTGCATGCAAAAGGTTTTATAAATGCTGGTTGTAAACGGGAACAACATGCAAAAATATAAAATTTTATTTTAAAATATATACATACATACATATACATATGTATATGGATGTAAATATATATGGCTCCATGAAAAACGGTCCCAATGAAAAATGGCCCAAAATTAAACAAATTAAACTGGCCAAAATTTAAAAATAAAAAATGGCTCCAAAAATGGGAAAATTGGCCCCAAAATTTATGTTTTTTTATCTAATATAATAATTTGGAGTTGATGACTCAGGAAAAATGTCCTCAAATAAAAAAAAAAAGAATATTATATATCTTAAAAAATGCTTCAAAGTTTTGTATTGAAAGCAACAACATGAACTTTAAGGCTAAAAGTTTAAGCCCATTTTTACAATATATAAGGTTTATCAATAAGAGTGATATGATTTCTTTGAAAAAAAACACACTTATTGTTAAGGAAATTCAAAATTTTTTTTATTTAAAGTGAAGTACAATCGAAAAATTAACTTCTAAATAAAACCTCATTCAAATGGCCTCCACGACCTTTTATGCAGGAACGAATTCGATGAACCCAATTTTCGAGCACTTTTTCCACTAAATCAAGTCGTATGTCATGAATGGCACGTTTAATATTAACTTGTAAAGCTTGAAGAGAGTCGGGTTTATTTCGAAGGACCAATGACTTCAAATAACCCCACAGGAAATAGTCATTCAATATCACAATTTCTTGAAATAATCGAATCTCCAAATTTTTTTCGCAATAATTCAATTGTTGCATTTGTTGTGTGGCACGTAGCCCCGTCTTGTTGGAACCAAATGTTGTCAAGATCAACTTCTTCCAATTTCGATAATAAAAAGTTGGTTATGAACGATCTATACCGCTCTCCATTGAAATTAACGGTGTTACCAGCTTCATTTCGAAAGAAGTACGGACCAATATTTCACCAGAAATTACTTCGAGCGGTTCTTTGTCTTATTGGCATTCGAATATTAAATATTAAATATTAAAGAAAATTTAAGCTCAAAATTATCAACAATTAGACCAATAGCGAGCACACTTGGACGATTATTACGACCATAAAATGGCAAAAGCGCACGAAAACTTGCAATTGGAGAATGATTATTTTTATAATAAAACTGAATAATTTGTAAACGTTGTTCTTGCGTATATCTCTCCATGATGAAATTGTAAACACTACTGAATACAATGAAAAACAAATGACAGATCATGACATACTACAAATGGCCGAAAGGTCACTTCAAAATCATATCATCCCTATTGGAAAACCTTATATTTTTTGGACCATTTTACACTTTAATTTTTTTATTTTGCAGGCATTTTTATTTTTCAATTTGGTCATTCGTTTTTCTATGAAAATAGAAAACTTACAAAGCAAAGTGAAGAATGTTTTTAAAACCAAAAATGGAAAATTGGAACAAACTCAACTATTAAAAATGGTCCTAAGCCAAATGGCACTGCTTTTTAAGGTTTTTCTGCATAGCCGGCATTCGGCCGGGCTTAAGGATTTTTTGCCATTTCCTGACTCCTTAATTCGATCTTCATATAAAATGTTGGGTATTCATTTCACTCTTTTTTTTTTTGAAATTAGTTTGGCGCAAGTACTTTCTACCACATGGTAATTCTAACAGCTGCAGTCGTTTACTAATGGGTTTTTTGCATAGCCGTCTTTCGGTCGCGCACAAGGTTTTTCTCCTCCATTGAATTTCGACAAAAATCACTGTTAACTAATAATAATTTTTTTTTGTTAAAAGGTGTTATTTGGGATATGTATAATTTCCTTCCGGTCCAAATAAAAAATGAAAAATAGCCCCTAGATAAGATAAAATGGACCCAAAATGGTTTTTGGTTTGTTTTCCACGTAAAAATGTTTGTAAATTTTTTAGTTTAGGTCGATTTTTTTATTTCTTAGTTTGGGTACATTTTCCAATGGGGTAATTTTTCATGGAGCCACTTTATATAACTACTTCGCGTTATCTTAAAGGCATTAACCCAAATATTTTCAAAACGCTTTTTTGACTTATCAATACGCGATTTGAAAGAAAAAAAAAACAATGAGTTAGGGCCTTCTTCCTCTGACAAATCTAGTATATAGTATTGAAGTTGTGTTTATTTCTTCGCCTTTTTTCCGAAATAATACTTTATACTGTCATACATATAAATACTCGTATAAGTATATATTTTGTTTTAAATTCTTTTATTTACTGGAGCTACTACTGTACTACTACTCTTATTTTTATATCAAACACACATCGTAGAAGACGGAAATATATTTCTAATAAAGTCCCGTATAAAAAAGCATTAAAGCTCAGAAAATAATCCAACAAAGAAAAGTAGAAATGATGATGGTAAAATGTCGCAACAGAATCGAAAGAAACAAAAGGTGTTTATAAATACTCGTCAAAGTATTTACCCAAGTTATCAAGACAAATAAATGTTGAAATTTTGCCACAACTTTTCCAATATTTATACCAACATATTACACACATACATGTAGAAAATAATTTTAAAAAAGCTATTGAAACAGAGAGACAATGTAAAATGTTAAAAATGCATGAGAGAGTTTCATCTAAAAAGCAGGCAGACTATATCTTTGGCACATATTCAACAATCTTTTAAAATAAATTTAATATAGATTCTAGTAGCACGTACATATATGCAACAAATAACATGAGGTATAAACTAATCAGTGACGAAGTTGTTGAGCCCCAAAAGTTTAAAGAAAATCTCTTAATAAAGGATGTTCTATAAATGAATATGTAGTTTAAAATAAACAAAAAAAAAACTCTAAACATTTCTTATACAGGGCTTCTTAGTATCCTTTGTTAGTATGTTGCTTTCTTTTTGCTAGAAGATTGCTTGTCCTTATTTTCTCCCAATTACTTTGTGGCTTTACTTGTTGTTTAGTGTTTTTGTATTAGATTACTTGTATTTTAAACAAAATTAAAAACATGTTATGCATTTTTCTTTTGTTTAACTCTTTTTTTTGATTAACATGTTTCCTTCTTTTCTTTATTTGTGCCATTTTCGTCCTTTGATATTACAAACTTTATTTCTTTTATTTTATTTCTCCGTATTTATTATCCTTTAGAAAGTAAAACTTTAATATTTTACATGTTTTAGATGAACTTATTTTTCAAACCATAACTATGTATTTTAATACCTTTTATATGAAATTTCATCCCATATTTTTCTTTCAAAACAATTCTTTTTTTTTAAATTTACTAACAATGTGGTTATACATATTTATAAGGTGTGGTTGTAAATATTTTTGACTATTAATGCAGAGATTTAAGTTAAATTCTATTGTTGTTATTCTTTGATTTTCTTTTAAATTTTATGAATAATTCTAATCAATTATTATATCAACAGAGAATTTTCATAATATTTCTCAGCCTGACTTTTTGTTCTGCAATATAATTTTTTGGAAATTTGTACTGCAGTGATAGGTTGCTATAGCTGGCCTTTCGGAATATTCTTCTGAAAATGTCCATGGAAATTATTTTATAGAATTATTACAGTGAGTTTTTTTCTCAAGTGCTGAAAATCTAGCAGAATTAAAAAGTTTTCTAATTTTATGTGGAAACTTGGAAACTGATTATATCCAATTAAATAAGACATTCGGTTATAAGATTTCGGAAATTATTTCCAGCTATTTATCGTTTTCTTTATTCTTCGTTACGTTTTTCAGACGATAAGCTTCTTTTATAAAAGCTTTTACTTTATTTACTGTATTCATACATGCCAGCAAGTAATATTTTTAATATGTGCAATCAGCATATTCTTTTTAGTTATTTTTTGGTATATTTTTTTTTTTGTTTTTCTTGTAACATTTTTTGAATTTTTGAACATTTTAAGAAATTCTCAAAAAAAAAAAAATATTTAAGTTTTCTATATAATTTGTAAGGCATTTTTATTGTTCTTAAAAAAGATCATCTTGCTGTTTTGTTTAGCTTTTCTGGTAATAAAAAAATGTTCTCAGTAAACTTCTTCATGAATTATCCATGCCATCATTTGATTGTGGGTGGAAATTGAAATATAACATTAACGCACTCCTGGAACTTTTCTATGAAATTGTATACATTTTGTTTTCGGATTTATTTTGGACTTATACAAGACCATTTGCATCTAACACTGAACTGTGTCAATTTATCCGTTTAATTTCACATTTTTCATCACATGTTTTGAATTCAAAAATACTGTGATTTGCTCTAAGAAAACTAACAACGCACACTTTGTTAATTGCAGTGTAAGAACAATGATTTTTTAATCTCTTGTGAAACTCTTAAACCAATAAAAATAAACAATATTTATTTCATCACTTCTTTTATAGAACATTATTTTTTTTATTTTTAAATCAAAAATCTTATGTAAACATTTAAATTAATTACAAATTATCAGTAAGGCATCAAATATTTATAAAAGCGAGAAAAGAAAATAAAAACCTACATAACATGGCCACACATTGAAATTTGAAAATCAATTCAAAATAAGACGAAATTTTTATCACCGGACATGATAACATGTAACACACATTTGCGCACATGCATGCTTCTGCAGATTAATCAGTTCTCGATAAAATGCCTTCTTAAAATTTTTTCTATGATTTTCAATTAATTAAAAGCAGTTTTTGTTTTTGGAAAATATCCCATAAAGATTGTCTATCAATGGCAGACAAAAGACACACAGTAGTTTTATGTACCCTACACAGGTTCGGCTGATAATAAATGTTTGAACATACAAATTATGCACATATCATTAGGGAATGACCTTAACACATAGAAAATATTTAAGAAATGTAAGTAGGAAGAAATTCTTAGAAACTTTTAAATTATTGTGACATTTTCAAATAATCTAGTTGTTGTAATCAGAAATTTCTTTAAGAACTATTTAACATATTAAACGCATGATCAATTAATTACATTTATTTTTTCTAACAACGCCGCACAGTTTTCAAAATAAAAGTAAGAATTCATTTTTATTAAGTAACAAAAGAGAGAGATAAGCTGAAAATAAATTTTATTCATTTACTTGAATTTATGTATTTTTCTCATGATGTCCGTTTTACTTTTCCTAAGTCAAATAATATTTATTTGTCTCTTCAATCCTTATGATCTTTAGAAATTTGTATATACATATAATAAAGAAAGTTTTTAAAATTTTTTATTTATTTGTTGTGGGTTAGCAACCAATGAAATGCATATAGATTTGCTAACCCACAACAAACAAATAAAATTTTTTATAAACATAATTTCTTGAGTATTTGTTCGAATAAATATCATATTTTTTTTAATAAATAAGTAATAAAATATATAAAATTAATGAAAAAGGTTCCGACAACTGCAGTCTTTTATTTGTTTCTGGAATTAAGTATATCTGCGATTTTAACTTGTCATTAAAATTCAAATAACACTAAGTGGACTCAAGTTTATTTATTAATCGAATTTCACATTAAACTAAATTTAACATATTAATTTTGGAAAATTAAAATTATTTTCAAGACCAAAGCCATAAACACATAGACCACAGCAGACTTCAAGTGCAGGTAGCTTCAATTGCTGCCATGTAATAAGCTACTGAATTATTTTGAGAACGACAGCAGCTGACAAATGAATTTGAAGTTTCGATATTATTTTTGAATATTTCTTTTACTACATTTTTCAGAGCTGCCACATAAATATTTCACAAGAATAAAAATGAAATTATCAGCTCAAAACGATATAATATCGTGTAAAAATATAAAAGCACATCGAATTATTTATTTATTTAAATTTTATTATGTTATTTTCGGTTAAATAACACAAAATATGTTAAGCTCTCATTGCCGTAACATTTATATTATATTGGCAGCTTTGTATCATCTTATTGCTGCTTATGAAAATAGAAATTTGTCTAATTTGGCAGCAACAGCAAAATTAGCATAGACAACAACCTGCCTTGCTGTCGTCAAAATAATCAACTTCATATAGGCTCGTGTATTTGATTTTTGACACATTGCTGCCTGCTGCTCCCTGTGGTCTATGTGTTTATAGCTTCAAACGAAACTCCGTCTTCTAGCAAGATGTGTAGAAAAGTAAACGCCTTAAAATAATGGCATCATTTTGAGGACACTTTTCGAAATGTCAATAAGTAGGGCGTTTTTGTTGTTCTCTTGCCATAATTGAAGATGTTTTTGCTGAGAATCACAATTAAATGCCCCTAAACTAGTTTTATTTTAATGTAAGATAAGTTGCAGAATTTCTACTTTTTCTATGGTTTTTGATTGATAAAATGAAAAAGCACACAAAAAAAAAAAAAAAAAAAAAATTAAGAAAAATAAAAATTACAACGAAAAGAAAAACTACGAGAAATAGTTATTTAAATATTTGGCATGACATTGACTATCTTTCAAAGTCTTAAAATATTTCCCAATGACATTTGCAATTGTAGATTCTTTTATTTTGTACCAATTTTTTGTTTTATTTTTTTCTTTAACTTCGAAGCTTATTGGAAAATGGCTTACGAAGTATTGAATAACATTTGCCTACCAATGAAATTGATTCCATCAATTTCCCTGCACATTTAAAGATGACTTAAAAGTCATCAGCGCTTTATTTTAGATTGTTGTTGTTATTGTCGTTGTTGCTTTTTTCCTACCGTCATCATGGCTTGCCTGGCTTAAAATACGTGTATCTTGGTTTGGCAGTTACCCCTCAAGTCTACTTGTAATGAAGTTTTGAAGTCTTGATTGTTTGTTACAAGCATCAATTAGAAAAAATAAAATGAAAAAACATTATTGTATATTGAGAAAAATATCTTATGATTTTTGTTTTTGTCTGTCTGTAGTTTGAATTTTTTTGTTTGTTTAGATGTTAGATAATGTTTCGCTTTTTTGTGTTTTGTTGGTTGTAAAGACATTATATATTTAAAGATGACGCTAAGGATTTAAATTAAAGCGAATCAATTAAAGTGAAAAAAAAATTGTAGATGCAACCAAGAGAGACCACCCTGGCAGTGGTTTTAGTGAGAAAAAAAAAATTTTTTTGGCAGGAAATAAATTGGCTGTTGTTATTAAAAAAAAAGTTATGTATTATGATTAAACTTTTTTTAGTATTAAGATAATAGATTTAATTGCTTAAAGCAGGAATTATTTGAGAAATTCATTTTCTTTAAGAAAACCCAATTAAAAGATGTATGCAAAAAATCAAAAACAGTCATAAAAGTAAGTTTTAACTGGAATGTCTGCAATCCAAAATTACTAAACTGATTTTAAAAATTTTTTCACTAAAAAACATTGTCTGGTTATACCGTATGCAAAATTTCGGTCGGTAGGAAGGTGGGAACTGGCGACACCTATAAAAAGTAAATATTAATATTCACATATCTGCGTAACTAAAGCAATGAATATCTTAAAATCCGGTGTGTTTTACTCCAAGAACAATATAGAAGCTACAACTAAGTTTTGGTGCGGTAGGACAAGGGGAACGGGTACCACCATACTAAGGTATTGTAAAAGGTGTGTATTATAGAGTTACAACTTTGAATTGGGATTACTGTTTTATTTAAGTACCCATTTAACAGCTGATAGTTCCTTTTTGTATAGTTTGCTTCGAAAATTCATTATGAATCGACTTTAACCGGAGCAACGTGTGCAAATTGTTGAAATTTTTAATCAAAATAATTGCTCTGTTCGTCAAACTCATCGCGCAGCAAGCGCTACAATTAATTTACTCAAAGAAACTTTTGATAAAAAAATAATTTCATGTAATGGCCCAATTAATTGGCCACCAAGATCGTGTGATTTAATCCTATTAGATTATTTTATTTAATGTTATGTTAAGTCACTAAACCACAAACAATTGAACACCTGGAAATCAACATTCGAAGAGTTGACGGCGAAGTACGGCAGCAAATGCTGCGAAAAGTTGTTGGAAATAAGTGTTCCAATCGCCTTCTACGTGCCAGCTGTGGCGGCCACATGGCAGAAATCTTATAGATAGAGCCCGTTTTATTGATATTGAAAATATATTCCCTTGTTTTATTATGATTTAAACTTATGTCACTCTATAAAAAACACCCTTTAGAAGCTACAACTAAGTTTTGGTGAGTAGGAAGAGGGGAACGGGTAGGCCCATACAAAGTTATTGTATATATTCACATATCGGGGAAACTGAACAGTGATAGTCCTAAGAATTAATATGGTTTACTCCTAAAATATAAAAAATTTTTCGGTGAAACCTTGAAGCGATAGGAGGGAGGAAACGGATACAGCCTATACAAAGAAATTTTTATTATTAACATTTTTTCGAATTGACTATGGGATACTCTTAGATCAAAATTCATTATACAGTAAAATTTTCGGGTGATTCGACGAAGGAAATGGATACACCCTATACGAAGATATTATTAATATTCATATTGGTAAATATAAGGCGCCATCTACACTGTTATGTTTTACACAAAGTTCACAAAGCTAGTTCAAAAATATTAATAAAACTAAAGAAATCAAATATTTTCCTATAAGGCATAAATAAAAATATTCCCAGCGCCAGAATAGGGATATTTAAATAACAAACGTATAATTTCAATTATAATTACAGTTATATGTTACAAAAATCTTATTACAATTAGATAATCAATTACAATTACAAAATATTATTGCAAATTTTTTAAATATTACAATTAGTTTGAATTGATATAAAAAGTAATTCAGTTTCAAGTTGCATGTAATTGAATTTCTCTTTCTTTTATCTACAGTAATGAACCACAAGGAGGTATTTGCAATTATAATTAAAAGAACTTATTAAGAGAGAAAGCTATTCTTTCCCCAAAAGTGAAGAAATATGACCCAGTTCTATTTGACTTTTTTTTTAACAATATATTAATAAATGACATGCTTAATATAAAAATATCCCTTACAAACAGTCCAACAGATGTCCTCGCGACTAGCTAGAGAACAAATATTTTTGCCAATTATTATTCTTCAGAAATCCATAACTGCAACTATATGTCCCAAAGAAACTATCCACATTTCTATGAAACTTGAATTTTTTTTAAGCAATTCCAGGTCATGTCATAAATTATTAACTAAATTCCCAACTATTTAATGCAACATTGTATTAACAGTTGTTTCGCCACACAAAACTAAAAATGATCTTTTAAGGTAATTGAAAAAAAAAATAAAGAAACGCAAACCACACTACACTGAAATAAACAAAAAATCAATTTTAATTTAATTTTTATAAAAAAAAAAAACAAAACTGCATGTCTGTCTGTTCCTACATGCATCCATCTTAATACAACTAAAATTGGGAATTTAGTGGATACATTTCGTTTTCATTGCAAGTTCCTTTTTTTACTATTTGTTTGCTAAAGAGATGAAATTTATTTAAGGTTTAAATGGTTTTTCTTTTAGTCAACTGAGTTTCGTTTTTGATTAATTTGCATACGACAAGAAATTCGTGATCTAAATTATTTGGTCTTTAAAGTTCGCATACAATTGTTAAGCCACAGTAAAATTTACAGAGTCTGGCTGCCACAATAAACAAAATAATACAAAACATTTAAAGAAATAAAAAAATAAAGAAACAAAAACAAATACATACGAGGCCAGCTAAGTAATTTTAAAACCTGGAAAAAACACTGCCTTTTTTCTCTTTCAACTTATAATACTTTTGTTATATTCAGAGAATATTATTCAAGCGAAAAATTTTCCTTTCGCCAGCTACCCTCGTATCGACCAACATACACACTTTCTGATTTACAGATTTAAGGTTTTCATTTTAGTTGTGAACTAAATTCTGATTTACGTTATAGTTCTATTTTAGAAATAAAGGAAATAACTGACAATAGCAACAATAACAAGAGCAGCAAAGGCTGCTGCAACAAAAAGATCACTTACAAACAAATGTTTTGTCTGTGGCAACTAGCAAAAGAAATTCAATATAAATAGGGATCGCCAAAGTAGACGTAGACGTCATCATTAACATCGTCATCGTCATTATTATCATCATCAATGTTGTAAAGTACAATTTTTTTTTTTTGGTTTTTGTATTTTTCATGAGGCATGATTGGTTTTTATTTTGTCTAGTCTTTAAATAAGTAGAAGATTAATTCATTTTCAGGGATTGGCCTTTGAGTACTCCAATAACAACTGCTTGGCACAACATAAAATCCTTAATAGTATTGTAACATTTGTTTAATTGTTGAAAACAAAAACAAACAAAAATATAATTAAAGGTTTTTAAATAAACTTCAAGCTATAGAAATCGAAATAAATTACCAAAATAGAAACAAAACTTACGTAGCAGACAATTAATGAGATGATTAACAAGGATTTTGTGTAAATAAAAATATTTTGCATTTGAGTGAATTTAATGCTGATGAAAATTAACTTGAATTTAATTCAAATTTTCTATTGTATTTGGAATAACAATGAAACTCACGTTGATGTCAAAGTCATCGTTTATAAAAGCTTTTTTTTTTAATTAGCTATTGTAAGCAAAATCGTTTGTATTATATTTCACGATAAGTGTTAAGCGAATATGTCTTTGATTCCTTTTATTGTTCAACAAATGTGTTCTTACATACACACACGCTTAAGCTACATAGTTTCTGGGATCGTGAGCAATTTATTATGCACAATATTGTGTCATGAACAGAAAAGCTCATCCTCATGGCATATTCCTCAAAAGGACCAGATCCTTTTCAAAGGAGTTACGCGCGATTTCTGGAAAAACAATTTCATTAAGTAGTAAATTATTTAAGTGTTGGAACATTAAGAGTCGTTGGCATATCTGTGCCAATAGTTTTGTAGATAAGCACTATTAAGTGCTTAGGTGGGATTTTAAAAATATATTCCCATTGCACTTAAAGTTAATCATTCGTTTTTCGGCATATAAACGGCATATAACACAAGGTTCTGCCCACCGTAACAACGATATTCAATTTGAAATATAATATGTTAAAAAGCAAATTAATCCAATGTTCCATTTTATATTATTAGTTAGAAAAATAAAAGCAGCATGCAATGGTGGCAGAACTTTGATAAAAATCGTTTGTTATATAGGGTGTTTTTAATAGAGTGTCACAACTTTGTCTTGGCATCACAGCTTTATTTGAGTACCCATTTAACAGCTGATAGTTGCTTTTTCTTACTTCAGTTTGCTTTGAAATTTCATTATGAATCGACTAACACCAGAGCAACGCGTGCAAATTGTTGAAATTTTAATCAAAATAATTGCTCTGTTCGTCAAACTCATCGTGCAGCAAGCGCTACAATTAATTTACTCAAAGAAACTTTTGATGAAAAAATAATTTCATGTAATGGCCCAATTAATTGGCCACCAAGATCGTGTGATTTAACCCTATTAGATTATTTTATTCGGTGTTATGTTAAATCAATAAACCACAAACAATTGAACACCTGGAAATCAACATTCGAAGAGTATGCGGCAAAATACGGCCGCAAATGCTGCGAAAAGTTGTTGAAAATTGGTATTCCAGATTGCGCCTTCTACACACCAGCCGTGGCGCCACATGGCAGAAATCATATTTAAACATTAATTTCATAAAATTTTCTTTCCAATAAAGCCCGTTTCATTGATATTGAAAATACAGTTCTTTGTTTTATTATGATTTAAACTTGTATCTCTCTATAAAAAACACCCTTTATTAACTCGCCCCTCTAATGTCCTAGAGACGATGGGGCCTAAAACAAACAATGTGAATTTATCTTTCTTTTGGAATAATAAAAAGAACCATAAAAAAAAAACTAAAAAGTAGCTTATCTAGATTTAAGTACTTTTTCCTTTTTGCCATTTATATTAGGTGCTACAACTTGCTCGAACAATGTGTAGAGACTCTCGACCATGATTTCAAAACTATATACAAATCCTGGAAATAATAAGATCCACAAAAATAGTCACCATATGATGACGTCATATTAGTTTTATACTCACTTAACATCGCACATTGCTAATGCAGAAGTTACTTTGTTCAATATTTTCCACGCAGAGCGGTTAACACCCATGGACAAATTATTAGTAAGCCACTTAGCTGAAGTCCTTTTCAGCAGCCAATGTTTAATCTTATATGTCAATGATATCAACTCTAGCGTGATTTAAGCTGTTGTAAAAGAATCTACATCTTTTCTATAATAATACTGCATATCTCTTCTATCTCTCTAGAGAAGGAGGAGTGAGAATATTTCAGAATTAAGTTCATGAAGAGAAACCCATCACTTTTCAATGACGTTGTTGAAGGAAGTTGTCAATTGTTTTAAGGTACCTATTCTGTACTTGGGAAAAAAACTATATTTGACTTCTAAAGGAAAGTAAATTTAACTAATGTGCTGTGTCTTCACCGCACCCATGTTATAAACATCCAAGCAGGATATCCAAGGATGCTGAAGTCAATCAAGCAAAGTATTATTTGTAATTTATTTCATTCAAATTTAGTGTTGTTGTAACTTTTGCACCTTAAGAAATTATAGAGATTCCTTTAAACTGTTTATAATGTTCATAAAATTAAAAATTTTTTAAAATGACGTAAATAAAATTTTTATCCAAAAAAATGATAAAAAATTTTCAACTTCTAATAACTGGGACACAACTGTTATTGTTAAAGAATTACTAAAAAAAATAACAAGAAACGAAAAACAGTATGAAAAACAAAATCATATAAAAATTGTTTTGACTTCTTGTCATTTTTAACAAACAAAAGATTTTATTTTTTAGCAACAACAACTAAGTTTTCCTAATTTGTTTATCTTTAATTTTTTATATGAATGAGGTCTTGAACTTTTCTTTTGTTGTTTAGTTTTTTTTTTTATATCTTTCTTCTAAATGTTAAAAATTGAAAATGAAACTTTTTCTTGCATTAGTAAAATGTAAAAAATAAACTTTCATTCATTTTGGCATATAATTATGTACTTGAGAGTAAATGTTGTCTATAGAACTGTTTAATCCATAAAGGTTCGATGGTTCGAACATTTTGTTGTAGGTTTCCCTTTTGTAGCTGAGCGAGAAAAAAAGTTGCAAACCAAAAGTATTGGAATTATAATATAAAAGTAACAGTTTTCTAATAAAAAATTATTTTTTATTTGTTATGGGTTAACTTATCCATATGCTTCATTTTATTGGTTTCGAAATACCAATTCTTAAATATGTTGGAATTGCCTACTCTAGGGGGGCAGGGCAACAAGACCAAAGTTTATGTTCAAGAACTTAACAAACTAAAAATTAACTACTTTAAAGACAATTTGTAAAACTAACAAATCTTGCATCCGGAACATCTTTTATCACATAATTAAGAAATCGGTAAAAAATGTTATTTATTTCTTGGCCACGATGTTAAATAATTGTTCAAAACTTTGACAGATAAGTCGGTTTATATAATTTATTACACTTTTCTTTAAAAGTTTTTCTTTCAAAATCATGCAGCGGCAATAGAAGTCTCCTAAAGTCTATTAATGGGTTAAGAGTAGCTGGTGGTTTGCATGTTGCATTATAAAGCAAAGGAATCGGCAAAAAAAAAAAAAAAAAAAAAGACTGCCAACAATAAGTTGTAGTCGTGTCATGTAGCGCTTTAGTTTTTAATGGTCATGATGAAATTTTCTTAAATTTTCTTTATATTTTTTTTGCTTTTAATATCAAATTATTTCTACATTTGCTTGTTTCTTTGTTTCTTTGTTTGTTTTGCTGTTCAATAACAATAATAGTTCGGCTGCCGCTGATGTTGCCTTAATAAAAGTTAAATTTTTATTGATATTTGCTACCAAATCAACTAAATACTTTAAGCTTCTCGAACAGATATTTGTGTGGTATGATAAACTAGAAAAAAAAAAAAAAACAGTAAAAACTTGTAACACATTTAAGTTAATGTTAAGGGAGAATCCAACTTACAATAGAAAATATTAAATAAAAATATTAAAATATGAAATTTTTTTTTGTACTAAGAAGGTCGTGATCTTTAACATGTTTAAGGAGAAATTTTTACAAAGCTGCCAGTAAGTATGAAAGTTTTGGCCAGCAATGAGCAACAATCAGGTCAATTGAAATAATTTCAGATTTTATTTTTTGTTTAAATATGGTGTGTTTTCATTTCAAAATCTATTTTTCTTTTATGAGCCGCTTTAAACACTTTTTGTACATAGAATCCATACATATTTTGTTGATCCTCCAGAAAGTCCCTGCAAGCTTATACGTCTCAATTAAAATAGATATTTAGTTTTTGAAAAAAAACAAACCAAAGTCGATATATTCCAATGTGCAAGCATATAATACATTACACACATATGAGCCTTAAATAGTTATTACTGCAAATATTTCAAAAACATTTTCAAATTAAATAACACTTGAATACACTTTATGCTCCAAGTAAAAAACAAATATGCACAAACAAACCCTGCAATAACCCAAATTAACATCCAAACATCAGACCACTTATTTAAACAACAACCAACAAATTTGCAGAATTTTGTTTGCCAACATTTTTGTCAACATAAATTTTTAATTTATTTATATTTGAATGGTTTCATATGTGTTTTGTCCTTTTTTTTTCCTTTTAATTTTATTTTATTTCTCTAATATTTTATTATAATTCACGGTAAATAACAATGATTGTAGTTCTATGCAAACAATGTTATAGTGGTCAAATAGTATTTAATATATTTTTTGAAACATTTTAAAATTCCGCAAAATTTACGCTGGGTTTGTTGAAAATTAAATAGAAAATTAAATTTAAGAGAATCAAATTGCTACAGAACTGGGTTGACTATGTCACCAAACAAAAGGCTAAATAATTTTAGTGTACTGATTCTTTTTTTGAACTGATCTTTTGGATTAAGTTCATGTATTTGAATGAATATAAATTTCTTTTATTAAATTTTGACACATTGAAATAATTTTTGATTAGTCTGAAGTTCTAATATTCCAACAACAACGAGAGGTTAATACAACATTTAAAAAACTAAGGAAAGATATTCCAAAAAAAAATTCTTAAATTCTATTTCTGTTCAAAAATGTGTGAAATATTTACTGCCTGTTCGCCGATATCGAAGAAGTTCTTTCTTTCGAGCAATTACATTTGAAACAAAAACAAATTCAAAAATTTTGTTTTTGTTTCAAATGTAATTGCTCGAAAGAAAGAACTTCTTCGATATCGGCGAACAGGCACTTAATATTCTTTCCCACTTATTATCCACCTTCATAAGTGGTAAAAACGAACGCTGACTAGAGCTGTAGCAGCCTTGAATTCGGTATACTAATACGTTCTACTACTCTGACTGAATACTCTAATTTGCCTAAAACTCTGCCTTTTAAGTCAAAGACACTCAAAAAACAATATTATCAGACATCAAGTTTTTGTCGTAAAACATAAACCGGCAATCAGACATCATTGCGACAATGGTTTTTTATTTTTTTTTTTTCATTTTTTATACTTAATTGGTGTGGGTTACATCAAAAGTAAGCATTGTATTCTATGCAACGAGATTCATTTCCTTTTATTCAGTCTTACTCTGTGTGGATATGTTACAGCAAACCACATTTATTTGCTGTAACCAATGTTACGACGCATTGAGGCAAAAAAACAGTTTTGTGTTTGTTTTGTTCAATGTTGTTCAGTTGTCGGATTAGTCAGAAAAACTGTTTTTTTTTAAGTCTGTATTTACTCCATAATAAAATTTTTCTATTTTGCATCTAACGCTTAGTAAAAATTTTACAAATTACTTGATTTTATAAATCCTTAAAATACTTAAAATATTCACTGTGAATAACCATGTTTATCATTTCATATAATTTACAATCAAATTGCCTCAAATGAAATCTCTTCTGTCTATTACATTTGCCAAACAATTTATTTGAAAACAACAACAACAAATATATTTATTTAAAATATTAAACTATTAAGAAAAAAAAAATATATATAATACTAAAAAGTATGCTGGTCATATTTGTTGTCGAAAAAAACTTTTTAAAACAATAATTGTTTGAATTGGTGAATATTTTGGCAGTATATTGGCCATAAATTACCCTGTAGTTCAAAGTGTATTAGTGAAAAGCGTATAGAATTGAAAAATTTTAAAAATTGCTTCGTTTAATTAAAGAATTGGTTTTTTTTTTATCGGCGCAGCTTAGAATCTTGTTTATCATGAACTAAAAATTTTTGCATAAGTATTTAAAATTTCAATTGCTTAACATGTTCTTTTTGATTTTTAAATCCTAAATAATATATTTGGGATATTCAGCGAAGGACCAAGACAATGAATCTTTAAAAGTAACTTTTCATATTCAATAATTGTAGATGATAGAGACGATATAAAGAAAGGATATTTTCGTTAATTTAAGATAATTTTCAAAATCCATTATAATTGTGATTTCTAAGAATTAGCGGGCACTGTACATACTACATACAATAATTTAGAAACACCATACTCTTATTTACAGTTACAAATAAATCCTTGTGTATGTGTGTGCATACATAAATCTAATTAGTAAATTATTTGAAGCGTGAAATTGAAAAATATGTATTTCTCTCACAATTTTCACATTAATATGCAAGATAAAAATTGCCGAAACCGCTTTATGCAATTTTACAAAAACTAACGGAAGCACACTCGTGCATCATACGCAAAAATATAACACACACCAACTCAAAATTAAACCTGACCATTAAATATATTTCATATTAAATTCTTTTTGTTTTTTTTTTTTTATTCGAATTTTAAATGCATTGAAGTGTAAATTTTGGGAATAAATAAAAAGTATAAGTCGGGGAAAAATATTATTTAAAAAAAAAAAACTTAGATGGGCATATAGATTATGCAAATATTTGGCAATCAATTCTCTTTTTTCAGCAAACATTTTATATTTCGCCTCTCTATTTTACACTGATAAAAGAGAGTTTTATGCAACAAAGTTGCGTAGTGTGAATACCGTCTTACACAAGCGATTTGTTTAGTAGATTTTTATGAAAAAAAAAACAAAGCAAATAAAAGATTTTCCAAAGGGATGATATGATTTTGAAGTGACGTTTCGGCCATTTGTAATACGTCATGATCTGTCATTTGTTTTTCATTGTATTCAGTAGTGTTTACAATTTCATCATGGAGAGATATACGCAAGAACAACGTTTACAAATTATTCAGTTTTATTATCAAAATAATCGTTCTCCAATTGCAACTTTTAAGAAAATCATCTTCTCCGATGAGGCTCACTTTCATCTTAGTGGTGCGGTAAATGAACAAAACTGTCGATGCTGGTGCGAAGAAAATCCACAAATTATTCATGAGAAACCATTACATTCACCTAAATTGACAGTTTGGTGTGGTTTTTGGTCTGGTGAAATCATCGGTCCGTACTTCTTACGAAATGAAGTTGGCAACACCGTTACTGTCAATGGGGAGCGGTATAGATCAATGATAACCAACTTTTTATGGCCGAAATTGGAAGAAGTTGATCTTGACAACATTTGGTTCCAACAAGATGGGGCTACGTGCCACACAGCAAATGCAATAATTGAATTATTGCGAGAAAAGTATGCAGATTCGATTATTTCAAGAAATTGTGATATTGAATGAATATTTCTTGTGGGGTTATTTGAAGTCGTTGGTTTTTCGAAATGAAACAGACTCTCTTCAAGCTTTACAAGTCAATATTAAACGTACCATTCCTGACATACGACTTGATTTAGTGGAAAAAGTGTTCGAAAATTGGGTTCATCGAATTCGTTCCTGCATAAAAGGTAGTGCAGGCCATTTGAATGACGTTTTATTTAGAACTTAATTGTATCGATTGTACTTCACATTAAATAAAAAAATGTTTAAATTTCTTTAACAATAAGTGTGTTTTTTTTTAAAGAAATCATATCACTCTTATTAAAAAACCTAACATATGTTTTTGTTAAACAAAAAAAAAACTTGAAATAAGAAATGTTTTGTCTAAAATATTGTAGTTTGTAAAGTAAGACGTTTTAGACACATTTGACTGACTGACCAAGGTCACATAAAGTTCTTTCCAATCAGGATTACTTATCTTTCGTATTTTTACAGCCAAAATCCGCAAGTAGATTTATAGACGGATGCGCACGATCACAAAGCAAAACGAAAATTGTGCTATAAGTTAGAACCTAACTAACTAAAATAGCAGCCTTCTAATGCCAAAAACACTACTCTTGTATTGTAAAGAACATATATAGAAACTTCTCCTACTCGATATTAAAATGTTTCTTTTGTCTCATCGCCAAAAATCACATTATTTGTCATCGTTTTAAAAATTAATTTGTTACCTAAACTGCCCTCACATTTTACTTAAAAACACTTCTTAAAACGAACGTTTTTTTCTGTTTTTTTTTGCATTATTAAAGCTAAAAAAATTACCATTAAAACATTTGACTTAAACAATGAATGGAAATCAACCTAAAACAAAAAAGTTTAACTTCAAATCATATTGAACTTTAACCTCGATTTTGTTTTCCAGTATTATATTGTTGTTTTGCAATACAAACTCTTAAGAGTTGTTTTTACCTTTTTTTTTATATTTTTTTGCGCCAAATGATGTTATTTTTTTAATTCAGTTTTTTTTCTGTTTATATTCCTTTTTCTATTCTTTTTTTTTTTTTTTTTTTTGCAAAATGTAAGTCATATAACAATTTGACTTAAGTGCAACACCAAACAATAATCAGTTCAAAAAACCGCAAACTGAGTTTGGAAAAAAAATATATGTATACAACTATTGAAAAGGTACTTGAAAATAACAAAACAAACGTTAAATTTTCAAATATAAAAAAACTGAAATTACTTAAGTCTTGAAACATGAAAAAAAAATCCCTTTTTAAGAAATTTTTCAAGTCTCATTTTAAAAGTAGAGGAAGGAAAAGAAAGAAAAAAAAAAAGAGTCAACAACTTAACGAACGATTAGTCGTCAGCATTCATATTGTAAGTTTATGTTGCAACTACTTACTTACTTGAATAGCGGTGATTGGTGGTTGGTGGTCGGTGGCTGGCTGTTTGTTTCCTTGTATGATTTTTTTTTCACTGGCACTCACTCGACTTTAAATAGCTGCATGTACTCGTAGAAATTTTGCATTAAGATTTTGTTGTTTTTGTTTTCGTACGTTTCTGTGTTGTCTTAAATGTCGTGATGATGGCAAATTGTAAATAGTTTAAATGATTTTCAAATGGTTTCACATTTTCCTTATATATAATTTACTACCTACGTTTTATTTCTGTTGTTAACAATTTCTAATGTTTTCTTTTTTCCTTGGTGTTTTTTTTATATTTCACTTGGCTTTTTGCAGCTTTCGTTAATATATAGAGCTTAAGAAAGCAAATGAAAATGCATAAAAATGGTTATCACAAGCACAATTTGTAAATTTGTAAATATGCATGACAATAGAAATAATTCCTGTTAAATTTTAAGCTAAAATTATTAGTTTAAGAGTGAAAATAGGATCATATTTAAATAACATGTTATTAAAAATTAATCATAAGGAAAAAGCTATAAATGATATGCATACTTGCATATTTTGTGTTTTATTCGTTTATGAAATTTTAAAAAGCAGGTTGTCAACAATATTGATTATAGGTGTGTAAACAGCTCTCTAAGCCGGCAACACAATTGTATGTGAAGGCTTTTAAGAGAGTTTGATCACGTCATGGAAATCTACAACCAAACATTAGCAACGTACATATAAAGCAAAAACAAACAAAACACTTTAATATGTCAAATAAAGGATATATGGTAACAATTTTTGATTTTCTCATTAAATTAACTAAAATTTGCTATATCACCTGACAGATTAATACAACAATTATCTCACAATTTTCCCTACATTCTGGCAATAAATGCATCAGATAGATATATTTTATTTAAGTAAAGGATATGTGAGAGCTACAGACATACATATATTCAAGAGATATATTTTTTACACAATTATGGTGTTTTCTTTTCTACAAAAAATGGTACATCTTCATGCAGAAAATGTACTTTGGTGTTTGTTTCTTAAAAATGTTTTGCTCTCTAAAAGGGCAGTGTGTTTGGTTCTAAAAAAATCGCCCTCACTAATGGTGGAAGGCATTGCACTTTTTGCCCCGTAAAAATCGACAGTATTGATAGTGCGCTTTAAAACTTAGCTGTCAGCTGTTGAAAACACGGCGTTCCACTTTTTCATAACTTGTGTTCAGTTCTAGTGAAATAACAAGCTGCATTTTTACAGGGTTGGCAAGACATTTTTTATATGTACGTTTCAATAAGGTGCCATTTTTTGTGTAGAAAAGAAAACACCATTAGGTATCATAATTCTAAAAATTGCTAAAAATATTTTTTGTATTCTGGTCGCAATTGAAGCAAACATTTTTCCTTTTAAATTTATATACATTGTAATTTTTTAAATAACTACGAACTGCTTTATTATTATTAATATTTATACAGGCTAAAATTCGTAAATGTTAATAACCAGAGAAATATTAAATAGACATTGTTAACATATTTCAAACAACAAAGGAAAAATTTAATATCTAAACATCACTTTAAATTTCAACTGCACTGGCCGAGCCGAATAGAACAAACGTGTTTTTCGGTAGAAGCCACTAAACCTCATCAGTATTACTGTGCAAATGCTTTCACTACTTGTTAGGTGGCTTCGTTGAATGTGATTACAAACACCATTTATACACCATTACATACAAATAGAATACGCGACATTTCACTACTAATTGAATATGTTCTTTTAAATTAAAGGTCGATCTGGGCATGTATCCCTTTAAATAAATAAAAAGTGAAGCTATATTTTATACAAAATTAAGGTCATTCACATATTAGGTAGCTCTCTTTTAGGAGGTTGTATACTCTACCCGCCAGGTCCTTCGTAACGCTTTTTACAAGAGTCACAGTTAAAATCTTCCACGCTGTAACAAATCTGGAGCTGGAACATTACTAATTCATGCAGTATTATCTGCTGGGATCTAAACTAACTTAATTTAGTTTTGTTTGATGGGAAGTAGACTAATCATCAGATTAAGCTCCGAATCGATTTCACTACAAATTGTACAAACAAACAAGCTCACAATATTAATTAGATATTATATGTTAATTATTTCAACAGGAAATTCAATTGTAGTAAATATAAATTATGCAAAAATCTTTTGCATAAAATATATATTATTTGAGTAATAAAGGATATATGAGAGGCAGACATTTCCACTGACCGATTGTTATAAAACTTACTACAACTATAGAAGATGCAATTCTACATATTGTTATATACTGAAAAATATTTTTAAATAAATTCAACGAACTCCCGTTCCTTGAATTAAATTCTTTGAAATTCCACGTATTATACGTTGTTTCGGTAAAATATTCCTTGAAATTAAAAGTAAAAATTTTATGTATTTATGAACTCAAAGTTGAACCATTATTTGATTTGATTTGTTTAAACACAATGAACAAATACTCTGATTCGAAGAACCTTTTGCTTGATTTTAAGTAATATTTGTTGATTTTGTTGTATGAATACGTTGGATCAAGGAATAAATTCTTAAAAATCAACCTACGGTTTCAACGTATGGGTTCTTAACTTCAATGAACTGGTACGTTGAATTCAAAGGACCTGTTCTTTGGGTGAAAAATGAGGAATAAATTCGTTGAATCAATTTGCTTTTTTTGCTTGAATTTAGTTGCTTTTTTGGTTGAGTGTAAACATAAGTTTAAAAATAAAATATATATGGCAGAGAAAGAGAGCGAGAGATGAAGTCCTTGTAGCGAGTTTTAAAAATACCAATCCATAATCGCTGCATTTTTACTCTTTTTTTTTTTTGTACTAAATATACATCTTTTAAAGTCTTCTATTACCAAAGAAAAAATCTATTTTTAATCACTTTATTATCTAAACTATAAATGTTAGTTTTTCTTTAAGCTCTTGATGAATTTAATCAATAACATTTCATCTTTGAAAGACAAAATAAAATAAAATAATTAAAAGTAACAAAAAAATCTTAAACACGAATAAAATCCAGCTAACCACTAGATAAGTCTATGAAAAACGATCTTCGCCTAAAGCGATTTGTCTAGAGCAATGAAATGTTATTTTCAAAATAAAAGATTATTGTACAAAAACGGAGCCCCTTTAACTAAAGAAACATGATTGTTAAAGCGCTGAAAAGAGAAACTCCACAAAAGAAGAAAAAAAATAAAAGGCATACAGCCATGAATGTTGTCGATAATGTCAACGATTCATTAGTGCACTTTAATTTGAATTTTCCCATCATAATTTGCATTAAATTTTGGCCAAAAGGAGTTTAAGTTTAGGTTTTATTGTTGTTGGCGTTTTCTTTTTTTTTCATTTTTGATTTGAAATCAATTTGGTAGTAGACTAAAGCAAAAAATATCAAGCTGCACTTAAAAACTCCTAAATTGGAGTATAAACGAATTCCTTTGAATGCTACCAGACGAAAAATATTCCTTAAGGTTTAGCAAAGTACGTGAAAGTGAGCGATCTTAGATTAAACTTTGGCTAAGAATAGCCAGTTAGCCAACAAATCATTGTTGCATGAATTTTATATTTTTAAAGAAATTTTTTATATTCAATTTCACCAATTGTTACTTACTTTAGCTAAAGTTAATATTACTTTATCTATAATGAAGTTAGTAAAATAAAAGATTTTAAAAGATTCATGATTTTGTTTTTGGTATGACTACTTTTGATTTTTCTTAAGTAAAGATGCATCAATTTAATAGTTGTTGCTGTATTTTTTTTTTCATTTCAAAAAACGATTTAACAGATTGTTAAACTCTCAAAACAAAATTTGCATTTAAATCTTAAACAATAAGATTTAAATTTGATTTTTTCAAACCAACAAGATCTTTATAAAAGAATGAAAAAAATAAGTTAAGGAATTTAATTGAAGAAGCTTAAAATAAAAAAAGTGTATGAAATTGTTATCAAATGGTATCTCAAGGGTCGTCTAAAAGATCCATACGAAATTGCTGAAAAGGATATCCAAGGATCCTGTCTGAAAGGAAAAATACAATAATTAACTACAGGTACTTATTATTTTCAAGTAACTATTACTTTCCTTTTTGAAAATCATATCTATTGTATGGCTGAAAAACTCAATTTCTGGCGAAGGAGCTGAAGGTTATTTAAATGCCGATGAGAGAATGATGAAAAAATGCTTAATATTATTACTGTAAGGTATTTAAAAATTAACAGCCTTATTTATATTACTTATCAAGGATTTATATAAGGATTTATAAAACGAATTTTCGAAAAAAAGTTCATAGACGAAAAAAAAACTATTAAAAATACCAAATTTATATTTCGAAATGTTCTTGTTTTATTTAAATTACAACACCAAAAAATTGATATGATCCTTAAAGTGATGAAATTTTATGATCTTTTTTAATGTACTAAGTTATCCGAGAAGTTTGTAAGTGAATATTGGTTACAAACCTTTTAAAAGCTCTTGTAAAAAATAATCATAAAACTTAAAGGCAATTTTGGTATTTTAAACTGATTGAGAATTATTGATAAGGCAAATCTAACAAAAATAAACAAAACAATTTTTCTTTATCTTTCAAAACTTTCTTATCGCATACTAAATATTTCTTTCCTCAAAGAAAAATTTTCCCTGTCATATAAATTTGATAAACATTGGCAACAAATCAATCAAAAAAGAATTTGCAATAAAGTTTCTTTGGAACATAAATTTTAAAGAAAAAAAAAATATCCTGTTTTAGAATATGTAAAACCAAAAATCTAAATCATATTAAAACTAACAAATAAATTTCGAATTTATGAATAGCAATTGGCTTTAAAATTTCAACAAAAAAAACAGCAACATAGTGACAGCTAATCCTTTGTCATCAAATCTCATTACCATAGACCACATAACTTTTCCTTTAAATTTAAAAAAAATAAAAAAAAACACACAACACAATACGAGAATACAAAGCTAGTAAATAAAGCCACAAAAATAAGAAACAAAATTTGCATACACCATGCAACATAGTATCACAAAATCCAAACAGTAGCTTTTTTGTTGTGACTCAAATGAATTAAATGAAAAATCTTACAGATGATGACGAGCTTGAGTGCAAATACAAAAAAGAATCAAGAACTTTTTTTTTTGGTATAACTAACACACAATTGCTCGGTAGGTAGCAAATTGGAACAATTTTTATAGAAGTTTTTTCTTTATTTCTTTTACAAAAACATCCACATAAATTCGCATGAGTAAAATCAACTAAAATGATTTGAGAAATATTTGCAAATTTTTCTTACCGATCATATGCAAAATATAGAAAATTTTTGAAAAGTAAAAAAAAAATTATTGCATACATGTGGGCAGCATAGAGAGTAGTGTGATGCCACAAAACCAAGTAACAAACCTCCTGATGTGCTGACATGTTTCGTTGTCTGCCATGAGTATGTAGATTATGGCATATACAAATATAAGCATATATCATTTGTTTATTATCCAATCTCACATATATAATGTGACCAATATATTGTTCCAAAAATCAAATATGAAAGAAACCCTTTAAGATGTGTAATTACATTTAAAACTATATTTTGAATAATGCATTTTTCAAGATAGAATTGTAGCTAAATATTAATTTTTAATATAAAGTGTATTTGGGAGATATTCATGTAGTGGAATTTTTTTTTATAACATGGATCTGGATAAAATTGTAAATATTTGTTCACTTCTATGAATTGTTGCTGCTAAAATTAATGATTTATTATAAAGTTTATAAATCCACCACATATTTTATAGGTTTACCAAAAAGTTAAAAAAAAAAATCATTAGAAACGATCTCTAAATTTTTAATGCATTTATAAGAATTAAAGAAAATTAATTTTTACGAATTCCTACATTAATTCAAAGAAACACTTTATTAAAATTCAACTTCCATTACATTTCAATTTTAAATAAATATTACATCAATATTATGAAATAGTTGCATTGATTCAATTTAGCAATTTTTCTAATACAAACAATGAATATGTTTAATTATTTTAATGAAAGTAGTTCATCACAAGTAAACATTATTATTCTAAACATATTGACAATTAGCTGGTCACATTATGCGCGTCACAGCAATAATTTTCTACGTTTTTCACAATTTTGAATGCCATCAACTTTAAAAACAAAAAATCAAGCAAAAAAAAATTCAACAACAATTGTGCGGAGGAGATGACAAACATAAACTATGCCTCTGTTGAAAAATAAACGTACGCAATTTCTGTCAGTTTTTTCTTTTTAGCATTTATATTTTTAGGAATTGTGATGATACGCAGCCAAAACTAAAGGAGAATTACAACGCAAAAATAAAAAAAATATATACATGTGTATATACCCAATGATAGGATACGGTCTTAACAAAATAGCAATTCGTTGAATACAAATCAGCAACATTAAACACACTAACCGAAGAAATTGCAATGAGAAATTTTGTTGGAATTAATGTTTGTTAACTAGCTGGAATGGAATTGTTATGCGCTACTTTACTTAAAAATTGGAAGTGAAAAAAAAAATCAAATACAATAAAGACGGCCATGACGACTCGTAAGAGACCTTTTTTCGCATACAAATTATAATTCTGTTAAATATTTATTTTGCAAAACAAAACTTTACACGCGACAGGAATCGAACAGATGATATCCCCATATTTTCTGGCTCCTCTTAATTCCCGCACATCCTATAATAATCCGGAGTGCCATTCTGCCATCTGCTGGTCCTCGCTCTAACCGAGCAATGGCCAGTCAACTCGGCTATTAGGACTCTCAAAACCTTTCTATTCATTCCCAGTAATAGATCACATTTCAAAGTGTTAAGTATACAATCCACTCTATTCCTCCAGTAATGATTGATTCTGTTGATCACACAATTAATAAGTTTCCTATAGTAATAACCGATTCTAATCTTAGCTAATCCATCACTAAATTCATTTTAGATTGACCCTATCGCTTTAAGCTTATCAGCGGTTCAATTTCCCTCAATATTGCTATGACCTGGAACCCAACATAGCTTAACACTAATATTTGTTTATAAGCAAATTGGAGGTCGTCTACACTTACTGACTAGCGTCAATTCAACACTGCACCCCTTTAGCGCCGCCTAACTGTCAACGAAGAAGGTTATCTCGCTACCTTTAATTACATGTTCTGACACCAGTTCCGTGCTGATCAGTACTATCTCAGCCTGAAATACACTACAATCATTTAGCAGTCTAAAAGACTTACAAATGCCTGTTCCTCAAAAATAGACCGCAGCGCCCGTCTGTGAATACCGTACTATCCTCATACAGTCTATTAGATTTGATCCAAAAATCTTGGAGTCCGTAAGCCCTATTCCATTGGACTCATGCTTTTTAAAACTAATTTCCTTGAAGAGTGATGTATGACCTGTTAGTCTTGTCCTTGAAAAATCCGCCCTAAGAGCCTTCTTCTTCTTGCCTTCGTTCCTGCGACAAAATCCTAAAAGGGAATTAGGTGAAGAATGAGACCCAAAGTAGTCTGAGGGGTGCTGCTCTTAGCATCTGTGATACCCAGTTAGGCACACCTCTACCTTACTAAGTAGTTTCAACACCCACCATACGACACAGGCCATAAGATATTACTGGATTGACAGCCGAATTGTAAATCCATCTTACCACCTTCGTTGGCTGACCCCAGTTCCTCCCAATGGATTACTTGCATGCGTAGTAGGCACTGAGCCTTTTCTCCAGCCTTTCTTGTGTGTTCCTTTTTACGAAAGTTTAATTTCTAGGAAAACATCCAAGTATTTGACCGCCTTTGCTAGTTTAAACCCTACCCCTCCAATTCTAGGTAGCGAAAAACTATATACTTTGTACTTCCTTACTACTAGCCCTGGAATACAGTTTGTTAATTGCTGACTAAATGACTTCACAGATAGTGGGAAGAAACTTACCAGTTAGTAGTTAAACCTCGTCATCTACATAGGCGATTATCTTCCGACCGTTTCTCTCAAAGCGCCTGAGAATTACGTTTGCAGCTAGCAGTCACACTAGAGGAGATTATATTCATCCCTGTGGCTTACCTTTTGACAGTAACTTTCCTCGGGTTTCTCCCCCTTTACTAGAATATTATAACAGCGAGAACCCAAATTGGGTCCATAATGGCCTCTATCCTAAAACACAAAAATCTTAAGATCACTTGTTTGTGAAAGTTGTGCTAAATAGCGAGATAGATTAAAAAAATATCTTTGTAACAACTTCAACAGCTGTTGCAATTTTAACTATTTATTCTAATATTGTTATAGAGTTAATCACCAATTTTAATTACTTTAGAAAATTGTTAATTTATGGCCAAAAGTACAGACTATAGGGAATTTTGATTGTAAAAATTACCAGCACACAAAGTGTAGATACACACACGTTTTGTTGTTGCTAACATTTGCAGCCTCTATGGCGTCTTTGTGATATATCGTTTTTTTTTTTTTTTTTTTTTTTTTGCAAGTGCTACAAATATTGGCGGCGACAGTATGCTACTCGCTTGGTTGCCTTCCCCCTCAAAAAAAAATATGTTTTCAAAACCAAACAGCTAAACAAAAATCAGATTTGCAATTTTACAGAGGCGTGCATTATGATTATAAGCAGCAACATGAGGCACAAAAACACAAAATTGTTTCAATTTTTCCCTCAATATTTTTTTTGTGTATGTATTTTCTTATTGCTGTGTTTAGTTGTCATCAGTGCCATCATACGCATGATCGCTAAGCTTTATACTCCCTTGGCCAAAGAATTCTATTGCTGCATAAAATTTGGAAAAAGATTTTTATTTTCTTTTTTTTTTTGTTTTGTGTTATTGTTGTTTATTTCTTTTTCGGAAACGCATGAATAAACTTTATTATTATAGTGGCAACTATTGTGTATTTAGTATTTTTACCCTCTCCAATCCCTTTGTGCACAGAAAGAACGCGCAACTTGTGTGTATTTACGTTGCTCTGATCAAGTCGGAACAAAAATAAAAATAAAGCAAAAAATCATACAATTTTAAATCTTATTTTCATCTGAATTGACTTAACAATCACACGCACACGCACACACACATACCCATCATATAGCTTAAAGTTTTCTAGTTTGGTGGCACTTATCTGGTTGCTTGTATGTTGCATATGCATTCATTATTGTTATTATTATTATTCGCTTGTTGCATTAATTCAATAATAGTGCGTGTGAGCGTTGTCATATCTTTTGGTTGCCGGTGGTGGGATGGAATGGTTGGTGGCTTTTGTTGCAAGTATGTAGTAGTAAAATTTGCAAAAGCAGTCGTTCATTTTTATCATTTGACATGATATGCCTACATTAAGTCATAAAATTACATTAAACATTGTCATTTGTTGTGCTGTGTGTGTGTGTGCGTGCAATATGTGTATGTATATTTATATGTTAAATATGCCACAAGGATCTCAAAAATTACTTGTCATGTTTTACTGTTGAAATAATCAACGACATTTATTTTATTTTCCTTTTTTTTTCTTTATAATTTTTTGCAACGAAGTTGAGCCTACACTATATGAAAATTGATTCAATTATTGTGACAATATATAATTTGGGGAGAAGAAAACATGTAGAAATAAACAATTATTTGTAAAATTAGTAACATTTAAGGAAAGGGGGATTAAATTATAAATACAAAGATTCATAAATATGTGCAAGTATCTGATTGAGTGTATTATTATATGAACGACTAAATATGCAGATTTTAAAAAAAATTTCGGGAGAAGATTAGTGGATATTATGGAAAAATGGTGATGTATAAAAATTTTTTTCATATGAAAATTTAAATTTGCTTTTTTTAAAGTCCCAAGATTATTACAGATATCCCACCTTTTCGGAATGATAGTCGATCCCCTGGAGTATTATTTGTATAGAGTGGGATATTCCTATATATCACCCTTTTTCCATAATATGCACTAATCTTCTCCAGAATTTTTTTTTTTAATGGCAAGGGTTTGAACGAAGCTATTACCGATAAAATTAATATCATCATTCTAAAAGCGTTGGGTGATGTTTACTACATTTTTGCATGAACTCAATACAAACAGTAACACATATACATATACAGTTGATAAGGAGCATCCGACGTTTTTAGGATAAAGACATCGTCAATGACTTCGTGCCAATATTAAGAATTATTAATTAATTTTTTTAGGTTTTTTAACTAAAATTTATTTTACATTACTTAAATTAAATATATTCTCCATTCAACGTTCATGAATCGGGAATATATTAGATCGCATTTACACAAGTCAAAGGGCAAGTATTTTAAGGACAGTAAATTTCCCGTACAGAATAAATATAACGATTTTCATATAACAATTTAAAAAATTCTGCTCCAAATGTATTAATTTCATAAACTCATTGACCTGAACATAATTGAAATTTAAATGCTGTTGGGATTTCGATAAATATTTGTGTTTAATGTGTTTAATATTAAACCAAATTTTCTCTATTGATAACAAACGAAATCGATAACATTTTGACACCTGGCAAACAAAAGCACAAATAATAAATGTTCCTACGTGTTATTTTTAGATCCCTAAGCTGATTTATATAATTTTGTTTATTGATGGAATTAATTTGTATTGTTGTTGTTTTTTTTTTAAGAGAAAAAGTTTTAGTTTTGTTTAATTTTCGCGGCGTTATTTGTTTTTAAAATTGAATATTTAGTTAATAAAATTATACTCTACATACGAACAAGTAAATTATGAACAAATGAAAATTAAAAAAGGGGTAAATGAATGAACATGAAAATTTATGTTTCATCATTCTTTTTGATTGAGAAATAAACATACATATATGTATGTACATAATCGACAAATGCTTGTAAAATATTGTCATTGTTGTAATAATAGCAAATAAAAAGAACAAAGATAGCCGAGCAGTTGATAGCTCGAGCATTAATATAATAAGGCTAAGTTAATTTTTTTTACTTTGTGTAACCAAAAGTAGTTGCTGTTCTGCCTATGCAAACTCAATGTTTTTTTTTTGACAGATTATAGAAAACTTTTTTAAATTAGAAAAACAATATGCGACCATATCATTATCACGCGTACTAGATAAGTATTAAATGACACATTTGACATACGGCGATTATTATAAAATATTTGACATGCTTCAAATTTAAACATAATGAGTACTAACAAATAAACAAACAAACAAACAAAATTAAATACATATAAAATGCTCATTTGCTTATTTATGTGTATTGTTTCAAGCATGCATTCATGCATGCTTGCATGCCTACTACTCGTATTAACTTTTTAAGCATTAAAATGCATGTGTTCACTCAAGTGTGCCTGTAAATTGTATGTTTGCCTTGAAGATTAAAATATTTTTGTTGAAAAAAAAAAAATACCCAAACTATTTGTATTAATTCTTGTAGTCTTGTTTAAAGGCAAAATAAGTATGTATTTACTATTTTCACTTTTCTTATGTACACATGTATGTATGCACATACATACATACACAACATACTTATGTTTGTATTTATTTAGTTGTTCTTGCTTGAGGCAGTGTTTTCTTTCTTCCACTATTCTTTCTGGTGGGTTAAGTCATTTGTTTGGTTTTATTTTTGTTGCTATTGTTGTTGTCGTTGTTTCTGATAGCTGATATTTGAAAATTTATATGTTTTGTTAAGTCTTTAATTACCAAAGACACTAAATCCATTTCAACTGTCTTAAATTTGACAATTTTAATGCTTACATACCACCCAGTTTTTCTTAATTCCATCTTGAGCTTTTGTTATTTTGTTGCTCATGCTGTTGCTGTTGTTAAGACTGCTATAGTTGTTGAACGTAGTAACATTCTATTTTTTCCGATGCCTATGTGTTGCAATATCTGTATGAGTCCCTTTTCATTCAAATGCTGATAATTCGAATTGCGTACACAAGAATCTTTTTGTAGATCTAGTTAAGAAATTATTTAGTCAAATCAACACCATTTCCAAAATGCATACACCTACATGTATAAATAAATCGACAAAACTTGGAAAGTTTTTTTTGTTTTTTCCGCCAAATACTTCGCAAGCTTTTAACTAAAATATTTAACTATTGGCCTTAACAAGAAAACTGTTATCGATAAAGCAACTTATATCAAAAAGATGTTATTAAAAATAAATTTATAATATTACGAATAACAATTAAAGTTTTAATTGCCCTATCATATTTAAGTATAGAATATTATACACTCCGGTTCACTTATTTGAAGGCAATACAAATTCCATATTCAGCTCCCTGTATCTTTTGCAATTTTTAACCGATTGCAGAATTTTAAAAAGGAAATTGCAGCTAGACATCTTGAGGCAGCTAAAGAAGTGTTTAATCCCTTTTGGGATGAATTCAAGTACAATTCGTATTAAGATTTTTAATCACAACACGTACTGAAAGTAATCCTAAAATACTTAAATTTAGAACAAAGTTTTTTTTTTTTGTGTTTACAGATTTGTTCGTAGAAAATATCTAATTTTTCAAAAAAATAATAGTATTTCCCCACCTAGCATCCAGTAGAAATAAGTCGCGTATTCTATTTGTATTTGTAATTGTGTATAAATAGAGTATGTAATGACGTTCAACGAAGCTACCTAAAAAGTAGTGAAACAGCATTTGCACATGAATACTGAGGAGGTTTAGTTAGTGGCTTTTACCGAAAAACCACGTTTGTTTCTATTCAGCCATTGTTGTTGAAAAATCTACAAAAGGGATGTATAAATATTAAATTTTTGCTTTGTTGCTCGAAATATGTTAAAAATGTCTACCTAATATTTCTCTGATTATAAACATTTACGAACTTTAGCCTGTACAAATATTAACATATATTAAAACTATTTCTTCGAGCATTACTAAAATGTCCATGATGAAATATTTTATGAAATTTATTCTTGATGATTGTTGGTAATTTTCTATGCTCAAACTTTTCGTTACAAATCTCAAGGAATACATTCCTCCAAATAAATTGGTTCAATATATAAGAGAACATAAAAATGTATTCATATTATGATGCAACGAAAAATTTCTAAAGGCAAATATCTTTAAAACCAGATGTAATACTATTAATTTCTTATATTCTTCTTGCGGTTATTCAAAGGACTTTCTCCTTTTATTGATCTTTGTGCATTTATGTATGCAACAACAAGAAAGGGGACACATTTTCTGTGCTACATCCCACTATAACAACATTTATGGTTCCCCGAGATATTTCCATAGCAAACATTTAGCATAATTTATATCAGAGTGCACTACTAGCAGTCATCATTACAATGTAAATGGTGTACACTGATTAAAAAAGGTACACGTACATATTTATATATTCCAATGAATTGTCTACTATGTTTGTAATTGTTGTTTGTAACTGTAGCTTTTAAATCACATCATTTCTATCTGTATCTAGTCTGATACGTTGATATTTTTTCCTAGTAGAGACACGCATATTTGCATATGTATGTAATAGTATTGTTTTGCAACAAATGTTCCAAACGTACGCAATAAGTTCGATTGAATGTTCAGCTGGTTGGTATGTTGTTCTTGTCTGTTTGTTTGTTTATTTTTTATTCAAGAGGTATCGGTTTAAGTTCTATTTTTCTTTTGGTTCGGCATTGTATGTTTTTTTTTCTCTACAGATATCTCAGATTTGAATTGGGGTTTGTTTTTTTGCTGTATTGCAAGAGCAGTTAGGAAAAAAAATTGTATCGAGTGTGGAGACACTAGTTCAAAAGATTTGCAGTTATAGATTGTAAATTGCAGTACCACGCATTGGATAACAGAATGAAACAAAAGAAGAAGTTGAAAAAAAATCAACTATGTATGTATATACAACACTATGCAAATTATTACAGTGGAGCAAAAGTGGATAGAAAAAATTTATGTGCACTTAATTTTGAACAAAATAAAGTACATTACCAGTAAAATCTTCATTATAATTTAGATAATAATCAATTATATTTATTTATAAAATAAAAACAAAGCCCACTGTAAGTATGCTCTAGATCCTTTAAGCTTACTATTTCTGCATGTTAAACGGAAAAAACGTTTGCTGTATTCCAAATAAACGTATCGCAAACAAATAAAATGAACTAAAGAAAACTAGAACACAGCAGGATGACAATTTTTTTTTTACAATAATAGCAATCAAAAAGATGGCAAAAAAATTTCTTTACAATATGCCTATAACAGCTCAAAGTCTATAAAAATGAACTGCCAGCAAGCACACTACAGCGAGTATGCCACATGCAACACTATGTAGCTCAGCTTATATTACAGCATTAAATCTCTGTATTTTGCAAAAAAAAAACAAACCCATGAAGCAACTGTTACAACTACAGTTTAGATGAGAAAAAGGAACTCTTTTAAGGAGAACATTCAGCTAAGATACATATGGCTGTAATCCTTAGACGGCTCAAAATGAATACTAGAATTTATGAACACTACGAACAAAATTGTATAACAATTTATGTCTTTGAAATAAAGCAGGCAAAAAAAAGCAAAAATGGAAAATATGTATATTAGGGATATAACATTTTAACAATTTTTTAAAATATCAAAATTGGCATAGCACAGTCCGATAGAGCATAAAAAACTATAAGGGAACGTATATTTATTTTTTCGCTAAGGTCAAAAAAGTTCAAACGCCAACCGCGATGAAGTTTTGAAAATTTTTAATTTTCTTTTTGTCTAAGAAAAATTAATAATATGTTTATTTTAAACAAAAAATAGCTCAAGTATGAAATTCATTAATATTTAGAGATGGTAAGAGATTTTTCCGAACCAAAACGTACCAAAACGTATCTTTAATCTTTTTTAACGAAAATAATAAAAAAATTGAATAAAAAAACACCGTATAAAATTTTTTATACACCTGTTTAGAAAAACCAATTGGTGCGTGAAATTTTTTTAAAAAAATTACAAAAGATTATGATTTTCGTGGTTACTAGGACATGATTGACCTCATGGTACTATGCCAAAAAATTGGTTATGCCCCTAATTTATATATTACTCAAGCAAACACTAATATTGGGTGTAAGCCTTTGCTTGGGCCATAAAATATTTTTGTAATAAATATTACAACTTGTTCAGTATTGACGTGAATATATACCTGCCAATTGGAATCAACTGTTAGTGGTCAGATTAAAAAAATATTTTCTTTTTCCAGAGGAAAAATCCCAATATATTTTGTTGTTTTAAAGACAGAGAGTCTGAACACAATGTTTGCGGTGCGGTGCGATTTCTCGTTTCGGGAAAGATAAATAAAAATAATACAATTGAAGATGGCGATTGTCATTGTTTATTTACATTTTTATTAATTTATTTGTGCATACTTCAAAATCGTATGAAAAACCGCACCGCAATAAATTATCGTTATACTTTGTTGAGACTCAATGTTGTGAACATCGCCAATTATCCAAAAAAAATAAGAAACACCGCAATGAAAATAATATAGAATTTAATTTAATTTAATTATGCCGTTCCGCACTACGGTTTTTTACTTCAAAATCGTTTGAAAAACCGCACCGCAATAAATTTTCGCTACATTGTGTTCAGACTCAGAATCTTCTGATGTTTCTAATTTATGTTTTACACAGAACAGTGTTTTATATTTTTTGTAATGGTAACACTTAGGGGATGAATCCTACTGCATTGTGCCAGAAATTGGGGAAAGGGATAGCGTGGAGAAGATAGATGTTGAAAATGTTTTATTAATTTTTAGAGCAGTGTTCAACGCCTTTGGTGTTAAGTAGGCACGTTAACTTTCTTAAGTTGTATGAGCGGCATTTTATTGATTGTTTTACTATGCCAGCGGTTCTGCTCACCGACGAAACAAGAGCTTCGAACAGTTTTTAATGATCGGTGCTGCGTGCCTTCATCACTTCAACAGACGACCAATAACAATTAATAAAATGTCGCTCAAAAGTGAGAAATTATAGAAATTAGAGAAATTCATGATGTTGATTGGCTTGATCTGACCAAAGATTGTACTCAGTCAGGTATTAAGGCATTGATTGCTTAGTAGTCACCGCGATGTAGTGACAAATTCCAGCACCAATTCTAGAATGTACTTCAAATTAAGTTCAATTTGGCCAGGAGACAAAAATTTACATCCAATATAAAGTTTTATTTTATATTCTATTTCTTCTTCGTTTTTTTCCTTATTCCAAACAACTGCTAAAACTTTAATTGAGTAGAAATACGAAAGTTCTATTTTCTTTTCGTTCACAATTTTTCCACTCTTAGAAAATATTGTGGCAACTATATTAAGATTTATGTTTGGCCATCTTCTAAAGCATTTTACTTTTATGGAAATTTTTTTCCAACCCTATTACCATTTCATTTTACTAAATGACTTCATACTATTTGTAGCTTTTAGTTTATTTTAAAAATTGTGCAAAGCACTATTTTTTTTTTTCTTTAGTTTAATGTGTGTCTTTTTTTTAGAACAGTCGGTTTTCTTCAATTTATCTTTGATGTAGAGTTTTTTTCCAATTTAAACACACAGGAAAAAATGAGATTTTAAAAGCAGAAAACAAAAAAATATTCCTACACTCAGTTGTCACAAATCATCAAATAGACAAAGATATCAAGTGATTTCCTAAAAGAGAAAACCACACAAAAATAAATAAATATATATAAAAGTACTTAAATTAAGAAATATTGGGTAGGAGTAAAACTATATTCCCTTTTAGTTTTTATAAACCAGCTGAATTATCTTACGGAAATCTAATATTGCCCCCCTCTAACAGTTTTTTTTACTATTATAAAATGCACTTGTCATTTCTTATTTACTTTTCAAAATAATTTTTAAAAATGTGTATTTACAAAACCCAAAAAAAATTAAAATAAATTTTCTCTCACAAACAACCTTCAACGTGAATGAATTTTCACTGTTATGCTTGTCGAGCCAGCAACACTTGCCACCAAGTAATTTAAATGTAATTGATACTGTTGCCTGTTGCATATTAATGATTTACAAACACTTTCAACGTTCGGCTTTAAGCAAAGATATACACTTTCGATGTCTATTCTGACGCATCCGCCACAAACTTCAGTTACAATTAAAAATGTGTTTAGCACAGAAACGACGTCACTTGCAAAAGGTTAAAAAATTCTTTGACTACAATCATAATGTATGTGTATATGTAGTATTAAATATCCCAGAGAACAAGTTTGTTTCATACGATAAAACTATTGTCAGAGAAAATATAGAATTGGCTAGGCTGGAAAAGAAAAAAATTAAAAAATAATATCAAACTGTCGTATTGCGCATCGCATAATGTTGCATGCAAAAAATATTTTTTTAATGGTTTTAAATATCAAAAATTTTTCTTTAGTCTACAAAAATGTGTTGAACAATTTCGGATCTTTCTTACAAAATTAATTTAAAGTTGGTTCTTTCTTGAGGCATTGGGTTAAAAATACAGAACATTGAAAAGTTTTTTGTAACTTTTAAGCCAGGGTAACTTTCAGTAAATTGCAAAAATTGCAAACATCTGTTTTCAATTTCTTACATTTTCACATTTTTAATCGAATTTTCGAAGTATAAAATATTATAACATTCTATTCGAGCAAGTAAGTACTCAGGATTTTATCATTTCGAAAATTAATTAGTTAGTGATGTGTTAGATAATCTATGTATATGCTAATCTCAGCAGGCAATGAAATTCAGCATAGAGACAAGCTACCTTATAACAAACAAATTAAATTTTGAAAATATATATACATACATATATAATTAAAACGTGTTGAACTGTATTCGTGCAGGGCTCTAATACATATTACATTCTTTTTTTCTTAATGTTTTAATATTATAAAAATTATTTTAATTTTTTTCTGACTACAATTCATACAAAGAAATTATAAATTTTATACCTTAAGGCAGTAAAAGAACGAACACATTAATATTTACTGCCGATTTCACGATGTCGAAAGAATTTTGAATTTTATTTTCATTCGTACAAATACATTTGATACAAAAACAAAATTTTAGAATTTGTTTTTGCTTCAAATGTAATTATACGAATGAAAACATATGGAAATTTTCTTTCGACATAGTGAAATAGGCCGTTAATCTGTGGCAACGCCTGCTAAATACCAAGCCTTATACACATGGAGGATATCAAAAGACAGACTGATGATTTGAACAGGCTGAAGAGACACAACATATTAAAAAACATTTAATGGTTGGCCTTAGATTTGGCGACACATTTTCTTTTGCTTTTGATTTTTTCAATTTTTTTTTTTATTTTATACTCCAAAGTCTTTCATGAAATTGTGAGCCAAAGAAAGACTCTTTTTATTAGGGAATTTTTTTCTTTAAACACACGCATTTGAATTTTTATTATTATTTTCACATTTTGCAAGAAGTAATAAAATGTGCACAGAATATTGATTTATGAGTTGCACAATGTAAAGGTAAAACCGTAAGAGAATTAACTATTTATTGATAGTGGTTTTAGATTTATTATTTTATGGATTTTAATTTTTTAACTTTTACACAAAATCTTAAAAGAATTTTAGAAATCTTTGCTTTCACGAGAAAAAATTAGTAACTACATTTTTTTGAAGAAACTAATAAGAGTTCTGCATGAATACCATAAAAAAAACATGAAATTAGCTCACAAACTATGGAAAAAATGCACAAAAAATAATAGATAAATTTCCCATTTGTTTTAGTAATTATTCTTCAAAGATAAAATTAATCGTAGAACCGCTTTAACGCTCTCTCTTTCTTCATATATCTCTGTATCACTATGTTATTTGCCATCGTCGAATAAAGGTTTTTGCCTCTCGGGCTATAGACCATAGGAATTGCTCTCGCTCAGCACATACATAATTTTCTTCATAGACAATCTCCGGCCGGGCTTAATAATTATCTTCTCTGGGTTAACTAAAAAAAAAATTAACTAAAATTTTTTAAATTTTACTTAATTTGAGTTCAAATTCGTTGCCGTATTGCGCCAATGCTGCGCTTTTTTACAGAAACTAATTAAAATTTTCCTTGATTTTAGGAAATACCAATTTCGTCTTTAACAGAAAATTTTTACTAAGAACTAGAAAAATATTAACTAAAAAACTAGTTCAATGTTTATTCTAAAACCACTAAAAATTTCGTCATGTTCGCCATCTGCCATCTTGCTGCGCGCGCTAGTTTCATTTTATTGTTTTACTTTCTGCTGAACCGGCCATCCGGTACAACAAAGCTTTTGATGGCATCAGATCAATGGAACGTCCGGAATGCTTAGTTACAACATGTAGTTGTATTATATGAAATGAGGGCTGATGAAAACATTTTAAATAGAACTTACGTCTTTTGAAACTCGAACCAAGGAACTTCGGTTTCGCAGATGGGCAGTCTAACACCTCACTACACCTTGCTAGCTGTTGCCGGCCAGTGCAAATAAGTACTACATTCGTAATTTCTTACATTAACAAAAATAATTTTTTGAAATTAGTAAGACTTGAACTAAAAATAATTTAAGAAACTATTTTCTTTAAAGTTTGAAAAATTTCCAATATAAGAAAAAAATATGAACTTAAATTAAGGATAGCCGTTTTCCGTTTTTAAAAACAGTACAACCTCCCTAATCCGGACAGATACAGTTTTAGCTATTGTCCGGATTAGTGGATCGTCCGGACAACAGTTAAAATGAATTTTCAAACGCAATACATATATGTTCACTCATATAATTTGTTTTTATTACCAAAGAGAAATATTAGTACACATAGGAATTCATTTGTATTTAATTAATTTACAAAAAACATAAAGAAAAATACTAAAAGTGACCAAAAATATTAATTTTAAATCATACGAATTTATTCGTTTCCAAAAACTTGTTTGCGAATTTCAAAATTATTCAATTGTTGTTTTGATTAATTGAAAAAATTTATTTGTACCTTTTTTAAATACTTTCAAATATATAATTTAAGACAATTTTATAGATTCCATAAACTGTTCGAAAAATCTAAATGTCCGGATTACTGGATAGTACGAATTAGCGAGTGACCGGATTAGGGAGATTGTACTAACCATTCAGGCCATTTCCTAAATCATTTTTGTTACAAATAATATAAATTGTATGATAAAATGTATTTAAATTTAGTAAAACCATGTTTACTTCTATAAAATTCACACTCAAATTGATTAAAAATTTCCTTGACGTAGAAATTTTTTGAAGTGATACACTCCGGTTCAATTATTTAAAGGCACTAAAAATTCCATATTCAGCTCTCTGTATCTTTTGCAATTTTTAACCGATTGCAGAATTTTAAAATGGAACCGGAAGCTAGACATCTCGAGATATAAAAAAAAATCATGACAATAGTGGTTTCTTAACTAAAGAAGCTGTTTTGAGCAATTTATCAAAAAAAAAAGTCCAAAAATGTGCTATTTTTTCTGGTTCACTTGAATAAAGAATGCACTTTGTTATTTTTTTATTATTTTTAAAGTGAGCGATGTTTTTTTGTAGGGAGCATTTGTTTATTACAATTTATTACATCTTAATCATTTTACGAGTCAAAATGGCAAAACAGAAAATTTTAAATATATCGGAAAAAACTAAAATCAATGTTTACCGTTCTGAAGGATATTCTAACCGCGCAATAGCTAAAAAATTTGCACGAAGCCCAAAAGTTGTCGGCAATTACATCAAGGACCCCGAGGGGTATGGAAAAAATTTTAAAGGAAGGGTTTCATTGTCCTTATCTACGATGAGAAAAGAAAAATCTTCAGAATTGCTTCTAATTCTGCCTTATTCTTGCCAAATATAAGAGCTCAAGCTGGTGTGCAAGCGAGCAAGTCATCAGTAGGCAGAGTATTTAAGAGCTGTGAGTATCTTAAATACCTGAAATTACCAAAAAAAAAAAAGGCCACCTAATGCTCCTCGTAAGGAAAAGCGGCTTCACTTCGTAAGAGACTACATGGTATGGGATGTGCAGCAAAGAGGTGTCTTTTTTTTTTTTTTTTTTTGAGTGAGCACCTGATGTATTTTGCAAACTGAATAAATCAAAATTCCTTCCTAAGTTGACACACAATTTTTTTTATGCTGCAAAGTGACTGCACTGAAACATCTTATCGTCATCATAAATTTATTCATGTTGATAAAAATTTAATCAAATCTACTAATCCAGTCTTAATAAATCAGTTGATTTTTTTTTCTATTCTGGTTTTAACAATTTTCTCACTTATTGTGTTTAACGTAAAAAAGAAAATCCATTGTAAATTAAATAAATCTTAATGAAATTAAACTTTAAGCGGAAATCTCTCTAACTCTCGGGCATTAAATTTCATTTCAACACCATAAATTCAAAAATGTTGCTTATCCAGGAAATAACATTACTCCAATGGTTGGTTTTTCAATCTAAATATATTTAAGGCACCACAAAGCCAAACACACAAGCTCATACATACATACACATTTGTTTAACTTGATGAACTTCTTTTAATCTGTTAGTTTGATACGTGTACTTAAAATAAGAGTTAAAGGGAAAATATCAAGCACATGTAGACTAGACAAGATAAAATTTGTTATATATTTGGTTTTTATTAGGGAGCAACATATGTATGCAGATTTGTTATTTAACTATTGTCACACACATTTGATGTAATTTTTACGTATCAATTTATTAAGCAGCAAAATATTTGAACAGTTAAATCAATTTGTTTTACTAAAGTTGAGTTTAATTCAAGTTAAAAAAATTGTAGCTGTAACATTATTGTAAAGCAACACACCTAATAAACTAAACTGGATTTTTCTTAAAAAAAAAAATATATAAAAATTAAGTTAATAAAAAAAAAGAATTCAAAGGTCTTACTTTTTCCTTTCATTGCGCCAATAGAGGAAAAAGCGACCAGCAGACCAGTGCATAATATGCATATGTTTGCATGTATATGTGTACTCATATATTGGTTATGCACATGAAAATTAAATTTTTAAATGAACACTGAACGTAAATTTATTCTGGCTGCTCGGATACCTTGGAAGTAGTTAAAAAAATTTACGAATAAAAAAAAATTAAATAAAAACAAAAACATTTTCCACTGAGAAAATGAAATGAAAATAGGAACAACAACAACTGCAAATAAATAGAAAAATTATACGTAACACATGGTTCAAGCCAAAACATACTTGATCAAAATGCCAAAACAATTTGCATATTTTAATTAAATTCACATACATTTTTATTACTCACCTATTCATCTTTTCTTTTTTTTTCCTTTTTTTTAATCTTTAGTACGGGTCCGTTGAAGATTTTTGGTTGCCTTGTGGATGATACGAGGGAAAAATAGGAAGGTAAAACTGCTGGCTACACTTCGGTTGAAAATGATTGGCTGACACACATTAATGTCTTTGATGAAGTAAATGAGAAAACGACGTAAGTGGAAAGAAAATTAAATTTTAAATTAAAAATTACTATTTTTAGTAACAGAAATATATTAACACTCATATTATAAAGAACAAAACTTTTATTAAACATTGATATGCTTTAGATTTGAAGAAAACCAGCAATGGAAGGCATAAAAATTGTCAGTGTGAGCATACAAAAGAAAATTTAAGGCTGACGTCGTCACCACAATATATGAAATTATTAAATTTCATTCAAAATAAAAAGCGTTTGTTATTATTGCTGAGCTTAATTTTAGATCGAATTACTAATAATAATAAGTCAGGCATGAAAAATGCTCTACAATACAGACTATTGATTTGAGAGGAAAATTTGTATGAAAATCACATTTTTAATTGATTTCTATACAAATTTTCTACTCATATCAATCAGTTGCTTGTTTTGCGGGAAACATCACATTTGCTTCAAATGTTGTGAAAAGTAATGATCGAGTAATCAATGTAATCAAATGTTAACAAGAACTGTGAACAACTACTAAAGTTATGTGTTAAAATATTAAAAAGCAACAATAATTTGTTTTCCACAATCAAACCTTGTTTGCAACGATCATAATATAATTGCGGTAACCATGGAACAAACTTAATGCGAAAGTCATAAAGGTAGTCCATTTTTATTCAGCCAACATTAAATGTGGTTAAAATGCAATTGATGATTTTGTGTACCCGGACAGGACGTAACATGAATCGTGATATTTTTAGAAATTTTAATTTTCCATCAGCCATGTTAGGAGCCAATATTTCAGCAACACATTTTTTTAAATTACAAAATGATAATTTAAGTCAACTTAAGAGTTTTTTTTTTCAGATTTATAATCATTAAAGTATGTGTTTGAAATTATCCATTCTTACTATAACTCTGTATTACTGTACAATGAAGTTTAAAATTTCTTAGAATTGTCATAAGATGTCACCATCTACATCTACATTTAGATAAAACGCTATAAGAAATATTTCTATGAAACACTTTTATTTGAAATTTGTTTAGGCAAAAACTATAGACAATCTTATTCCACAAATATTATCGTCATCACTTAACTTTCGTACTAATCGAAGAAAAACAAAGGATGTAACTAATGATCACTTAACTTCATAAATGAGTCATCAGAGAGCACAAGACTTTATAAAAAAATGCAATAGCTTTCTATTAATATTTTACAAAAACTATATAAGAAGATAAATTATTCTAATAATTATCTTATAAATATTTTAATAATTTACCTTTTGTATAAATAAATTAACTTAACACTTTTATTTGCTACCATCATTCCATATATCTTTACAATATCTATATATTTCCATTATATTGCACAGTTACAAGATTTTTAATATCCTGTAGCAGCAAGTTAAATTTAATTTGAAAATCATTTAAATATATTCTCATCTCCTTAAGTTAAATACAAAATGTTTCTTGAACACTAAACAATTTAAGTATTCATTTCATCATAATGATCTCTAAGAAATGGTAGCAAAATGAAAAGCAAAAGCATCAAATAAAGTAAGTAAAAGTAAACGTTAAAGTTGCAGCAATCATCCCATTGAACACTGCGATAATTTTAATTTTGCACCACTGAGCGAACGGGTTTTCAATGATTGATTTCTAATCATGAAACCTGAAAGTGTTTTATAATTTGTGCAATTAACGCGCTCCGATGATAATCACAGAGTGTAGTAATAAAGTAGTGTATTACGCTTAAAAAGTGACTGCGACAGCAAAGACAAAATACAGGCACGTAAAGATATTATGGCATAGATAAGATACGACTATAAAAAAAATAGATGTAATGATATTTTCGCTTACAAGAAACTACTCATTTCATTAAACCAATTCACTATAAAGTTTTGATGGGACACTTAAAAATAAATGTTTATTACAAAGAAGAAGAAAAGTATTCACAACCAAAGGAAAACTGGTAACCAAACCAACCAATTCATTCATCTATCCAGCCATCCATTAATTTATACATCCATCTATCCAACAACTACTTGATGAGGTGGAGCTGCATGTTAACAATCCAAAAACCTAACATGTCACTTATAGTTAAGAACACATTGTTCCAAGGAAACACACAAAATAACAACTTGAAGTGGAAAATATTCTGAAAAAAAAACCACCAAAGACTTTAAACCAGAAAAAGAAAAATTGCACTTGCTCTGGCAAAACAATTCACAATGCTGCTGCATATTCATGTATTTAGATATTCATTCATATATGAGAAACACGTTGTTCAAATTCGCACACACACACACACACACTCAGACAATTCGCCATAAACAGTAGCAGCTTAAGCTTTTCGCAGAAAAAAAAAAACTTTATAAAACAAAAACAACAAAAAAAAATCATACTCGTATGTAGAAAAAACAAAAAACTTGTGTATTTCCGGTAGTGTTGAAGTACGCATCCGGTGTACGGCAAACACTACATTTAATCATACTTATACAGTGTAGTGCCATATTCGTAACTTATGCAGACTTTGCTCTTCTACTATGCTCTACTAACACACACTGTCGCTTAAACTTGTGCTTTTATTCAAATAAAGTATATACGATGTGAGTAGAACGGTAAATGAATACTTGTGCACTCATTTTTTTTCTCTTTGAAAAACAAGACCTGCAAAATAAAAAGAATAGATTGAACACCGAAATATAGAGCAACCAAAAATTATATGAAAAAATTATTTAAGACATGATACTGTTGAACAGTAAAGCGATTTTATAATAAAATTAAAGACTTCTGTGCTTTTGTTATCTTTCATTATATTTTTTATAACTTTTATAGATAAAAATAACACGGCTTTGATGACTCATTCTGTTTATATCTCACTTTTTACCAATGAACTGAATATAATATCATGAGCCTGTATAAGAAATTATGTCATTCTTAAATTTTATATACAAGTAGAGTTGTGCTTTTTGTTCTAAAATACTACGAAGAAAATATAAGAGGGAACAAAACACCCCCGGGGCAATAATTTACAGAACTATTTGGCTTGAAGTTCTATTCTAGGACTTCAAAATTCATCTTGAAAGCCAGGAACAAGTAAAAACTAAAAGCGACTTTCACTTAAAAACTTATACACAATTAGTGCTGATGTATCACATAAAAACCGTTCATTAAGTCTAGTTTATACTGTGAACATGCCTTAGGTAAAATTACACTGTAAATACTCATAAAATTAATCACTACTTGCACTGGGCACATCGATTATTATTGGCGGAAATATACAGATTTTCAGAGAATACAACATATTAATAAATATGTTTTCAATAGGTTTTTATTACTTTTTGTAATAACAAACACAAATATGTTAGTTAAGTTAGGTGTTCAAAAGCACCTACGAGACTCATCGAAGGCATACCAGTGTAACTTGTAAGGAACACAAGAGGTAGCCAACATCGTATACATGGACCACACACCAGACCGAAACTAATTACTTAAGTGTTTGATTTATCTATGTACGAGTATATCTAATCGAATGATTCTGATGAAGCTTTTGTTGTTTAGCAAAACAACATGAATACCATTTACACTGATGTTTCGTAGATTAGGTAGTGACACATAAGTTTTATGGGTAATTGGCCAAATCTAATGTCTAGAGACAGCTAATCACCCTTTTCCCCAGAAAGCACAGGACCAAGGTGTGGATAGTCACCAAGATGCATAAGTGTGCCAACTGGGCGGCAAAAAATAAACTCAATTCGCTAGGCTAATTAGATTGTCCCGCGATAGTAAAGTTCGAATATCTTTTTACAAACATTGTTTAATTTATTCACTTGGAATAGAAGAAGCTCTTATCAAAATAAGTTAAACAATGAAAGCTTTACACTTTAAATTTTCTTTAAGTCTTCATTTAATCAAGTCTCGGCTAAGCTACTGTATGGGTAGGCCTCATTTTAATTGCCGTAAGTATTTAGTCTATTAAACTCTCGTCACTGTTTTTAGAAAATTCCCGAAACGTCTTCATCCGTTATTTTCAATTAAATTAATTGCTGACTGTTGTTAAATTTGTATCTGCATTTACATTAAAGCTTCATACCAATATTTTTGTTTAAGATAAACTTAATGCGCCGGTACTAAAAAAATAAGTCCAAAATACAACACTACTCGTTACACTGTTCAGGGCAAATACGATACATATGCACTCAATTGATGTTGCTCACCATAACTTTGTTAATTTTATATATATATTTTTTTTAGTTTGTTGCTTGTTGATGGCAATGATTATGTTATTCCGGGTATTGTTCCTGAATGTCGTCATCATCACTCTGAGAGTCATCAACGTCACTGCTCTTAAAAGCAAACAAAAAAATATTAAATTGCTCATATATTGTCATAGAGTTGTTGGTTATATTTGTTGGCGGCCCCTTCTTCGTCAACAGTGTCGCCAACATGGTATTGTAGTTGATGTTGTTGTAGCTGTTTTTAAGCTAGTATCACCCGCAGTGCAAATCTTGTGGATTAATCCAATTTAACACTTTATATACAAGCCGGTATGTTTGTCTCTGGAAAAATTTAAACGTATAAAAGTACGAGTTCTTTTTTGCTATAATCGTTGTTTGTTATACTCCTCATGTTGTTTTAATGTTTTGCTTTTTTTTATTTTAAATAAATTAAAAAAAAAACAACAAGATTGAAATAAATATTCATGGGCATTTTCGTGCGAATATGTTGATGTACATTGTTGTAAATGTTATATTTATTTATTGCCTGTGATTGTATTGTTTATTCTATTAAATAATTTATGATACCAAAAGAAGAACAAAAAAAAAAACATGATACAACATGTTAAGGTGGTTTGTTTAACAACATTATGGCACTATTTTTTATTGGTTTAATTTTTGTTTTATTTATTTTGCATACTTTTTTTTCAATTTTCATATTGAATTTTATATGGAATTAAAGATTAAAATTGAAAAACGTACGTCATTAAAGTATTGGTGTACAGCTTTTGACAGTTTGTTTAAGGCAAAAGTTTAAACATATTGAAGATTTAAGAAAAACACAATTAAAATCTGCAAAAAAAACAAATAAAAAATTTTTGCAATTAACAAGCAAACTGTCACAATTGTGTCAAAATTAGCTAGTAGCGAAATTGAGAGAGTTTTTATAAAAAATTTACATATTTTTAAAAAAAAATTATTTTACACACCTTTTAAAATACTCTTTCTTTTTCGAGCCATTTTGTAGGGCTTTCGGATTTCGTTGGATGCATTAAATATTTAAATTAATGCTTTTCCTTTATTTTAAAAATGTTAAATGTAAAATTTTTTAAATCTTTTTGGTTTTTATTGCTTTTTCGTTTTTGTTTCGTTTTCGTTTTTTTTTTTTTTGCACATTCTGTAAATTGTTTTCATTTAAAATTCTTAACAATGCGTTGGTGTATTATAAAATTTATTACAACTTAATTGTTAATGTTATTTACGCCTTCTTAATGTGTGCCATGTGCTGCAGCCGCTTTCATCGCCTGAGCATGGTCGTGGCATACGTATGGCTTAATTTTGCAGACATCTGAAATTATTGTCTTCCGTTTGATGCAAGAGAACAACTGTCCTGTTTTCCAGAAAACCATGGCCATGAAAATAATAAAAATCACATCACAACTAAAGTTCTTGTCAGTTTTCTGTTTTTATTTTTTTTATTTCTGTTTGGTCATTTAAATTTTTTTTTTTCGCTTCGGAATTAATATTTTCAGTTTCTATAAATACATTGTTTCAAATGCAACATACAAAGATGAAAAATAAATTTAAAAATGTGAGAAGGAATGGAAACGCCCACTTAAATAAAACATTAACAAAAAAATGTTTGGCAGACCACCAGGCTTAAGTGGTTTTACAAAATTAAATCATTTGTGGTTAATGCAATTACTTGTGTTTAGAACTAAAAGCTATTCAAAAATTTATTGAAAAAATAAATTTAAACAAAAATTGATTTATAAATTTAAACAAAAATAGAAAAAAGCTGAAAAAGTCAAAAACACATGAAATGGATATTTACATATAAAGCCTTTGCTGCAATAGAGTCATAACTAAGTTTTAGAGAAAAATAACATTTTCGTTTACTATTAAACTATTAGCGAATTCAAAACTTTAAATTCGAATTTAACAAAATTACTTATTTTGAGTTATGACTCTATTGACGCAAGGGCTGCATATAAGCAATATGGATTAGTAGCGATATGGATTCGCTGTACGTAATACAGCGACGTTATTATTGTCATTATAAACTGATCGGAACACAACATTATGTGACACATTAAGGCAGCTGGCAAAAGCAGCCACTTGTGTAATTAAAGAAATTTTTTTCGTTTCTGGAATGTACCAGCAAATTTTTTTGGACAAAAATTTTCTTTCTTTTTTAATTTGCACTAAATTTTATTCTAACTTTTTTTTTATCGAAAATTGAAAGTTGATTTGGCCATTATTTTTGCTCTTTGTTATATTATTTCAATTGTTTGTTAAGGTATCGTATCATGATTTATGTTGACCAATATCATAAAGCGAAAATATCGTTCGATCGTTTAAGATGATTAAGAAAAATATTTCTTTGTTGGTGATTTTGTTTTTTTATTTTTTCTTATTGGTTTAATAAAGAAAAAGGTTCGAACTAACAATGAACTTTATTTTAGCAAACAATCGCATTTAAAGGTGTGAATGTTGGTTGGGTTTTTTCATTCTCAGACTGCGGTGGCTAAAAAGAAAAAGCTAACAGAAAAGTTTGATATAAACTCAAAAGCTATTGTATTCTTGGCTGATTTTAAATGAAATTTAATAAGCGGCGACTTAAACTTTGTCACGTGGTTGCAATAAATTTTCTCTTTAAAGAAAAATATTTTTTAAGGAATATACATGAACTAGTGAGGCATATTATATGGCTGCAATCATGTTTATTTTATAGTATTGTGGTATACAAATAAGGAGGTCCTTTCACTTATTTATTTATTTTTTTTTTCTTACTTAAGAAAGCGGAAGTGATTCTTTAAGTTGAAATAAATTCTGAAAGCACTCTACACTAAGTTTTTGAATAACAAAACAGTGTTTACAAAGCTTTAAAAAGCTCATATGATTTTTGTGTCAAAAGAACATCATATGATAGCATTTAAAGAGGCAAAAGGTTCAAGTAAATTTTATATATTTGAACCTTTTTGTCATAAATGATTATAAAAGTTATTGAGGCCTTAATGTACGACACTTTTATGGGATAACTTGTTTTACTGTGCACTTTAACTTTAATTATAGCTTATGAATAAGGGGTGTGGAATTTTATAATATATTAATCTGGTCTCTCCCTACCTTTCGCTGCTACTTCCTTAAGCTTATCAGTAAATCTTTAGACATAACTCCAAACACATAAATTTCATGTTTAATCTTGACGGTCTTGTGGCTCTTTGAAAACCGTCGATCTTAAATTTATGAGTTCTGAATTTTTCAAACTGAAGGGAATTTCAAATTCGACTTATATCTTCTAGAATAAAAAGTATTTTTTATTTAAAATATATAAATGTTTTAATATAATGATGATACTTATAACGTACAATTGCTTTTGAAGTTCAACAGTGTCAACAAAAAAAAACTGAAAATATTAAAGTTTAATGCAAAAGATGATGAAAATAATGCAGAATTGGTTGCTAATAAATTTTATATGTTTTAACGAAAACTGAAAGAAATATATAAAAAAATAAGAAAATAAAAATTCAAATTTATGCATAAATGCTCAAGCACAGAACAACAACTACATTTGACTTTATTTCGTAGCTTATTCTTAAAATATCACAGCCTGTCTGTATGTCTGTCTGTCCGTATGTCCGTCCTCCGATCTCTCTCTATGTTCAGTAAAGACCGTCCGTCCCTCTTAAGAAGCCCAATAAACTGTGGCTGCTTTTTTTTCGTTGCTGTTCTGCATGATTCTTTAGCTTTATTTTATTTTCAATATTTATTTATTTTTTTGGTAGTGTTAAAAAAGGCAGTCAACCAGTAAGTGAAAAATTTATGGCAATTTAATTGGAAATGATATGTAAACAATGAGACACTATTTAACGAAAAATAACAATTGAAGTCGCCAAAAAAAAATTTTTTTCTGTATAAAATATATTTTTTAATTCTTTGAAATATTATACAGAGAAGAAGAAACACTGGCAAAAAAATGTAATTTAAATAAATTTTGAAGATGCTGATGTTAAACATATGTGGAATTTTGTTAGTATTTAAACTTTAAGATGAATTGTGTAACGTTTTTAGTATATTCTTAATCAGAATTGATGAAATTAATTCAGTCGCACCCCTTTAATAGCTTCAGAATTCTAAATGGCAAATTTAGTTGTCATTAAAAATAAAATAACAATTTTCAGGCAAAATTAATGCAAATAACAAAAAAAAAAAATTGTTCGCAGCCAAAATCATTTTTCTAGCAGTTTTAAAAAATTTTGTGCCACAAATTACTGTTGAAAAGCTTTAAGCTCATTTGTAATATACATTTAAACTATGAAGACTAATATATACGACTAATATAGAATTTATGTTAAAGCGAAATATTACCACGTGTCCTCCTACCCACCTATTTTCACTTGTTGTATTTTTATTCCCCCTCAGAAGTCAATTTACATTTTCAGTACAATTTTTTAAATCTTAAGAAAATATTTTCTAAGCCAAATTGTTGCAAGTAAAACTTTATATTAACATGCCCCGATTTGTATGTCTGTGAGAACATTTGTTCTATAAAAGCTGAAACTACACCAACGTTACAGTTGTTCTGACTAATTCGACAACCGAATATTAGTTCTTATGAGACAGCCGACATCGAACAAAACAAACGCAAAACTGTCTGCTTGACTTACTGCGACTTAACATTGATGGCTGAAAATACCTGTGGTTTAATACAACTTTCCCGTACAGAGTGAGAGGAAACAGACTGAAACGAACCTCGTTGCACATAGTTGTATGCTTTACTTTGATATGACAACCAATTAAGACAAGGCAAAAAAAAAAAAACAAGAAAAAAATACAAGAAACATTGTCATATTGCTGTTTGATTACCGGTTGTCGTTTAAGACAAAAATTTGATGTATGCAAAGGCGGTCCTATTACCTGCAGTTGCTCTCGACTTTTAAATTGTCTGAAGACTGACAATATAAGATACTCGTACAACCGGGCCAGAACAATAATACACTGTGTGCTCCGGCTTGGTATAATAAAATATTATTCAAAGTAATTTTTGTCGTTTTTTGGAAAATATTTAAAAATTTTTGTAAACTCTTTAATACACCACAATAATATTCTAATGGTATCCTTACAACAACCAAAAAAAAATTTTTTTTCAGAAAATTTAATTCCTTCAAAAAATATGCAAATCATATCAAATATGCAAAGCTTTAAGCATTTCGCAGAATTGTTTCGAAGATAAATGTTTCACAATAATTGTATTAAATTTCTTTCAAGGATATTTCGTAAAAATGATAAAAAATTATTAACAACATATACATGTTTGCATACAATCCTTCCGAATTTTTCTGACGTTAAATTAAAATAATAAATTCTATCATATGAATATACTGCTCATGGTTTTTTAAATTATTTTTTTTTTTACTATCAAACAGCTCAGAAATGTTTTGAGTTTATTTAAAACAAAACTATATAAATAAGCAAGTGCTTGAATTTTTAACTAAAAGAAGCTAATCTGTATACATGCACTTTCACATAAAGCTCCACTTCAAATATATATTCACAATTGTACCAGGCGCATAAAGTCAGAGGAAGGAAAAATATCAAACATACTCGTGTACTGGAAAACACACACAGAAACAAAAATAAAAAAAAATTCAAAGTGGAAAAACGATTTATAAACCAATTGTGCTTTTAAACTTGTTGTTCTCCTCCTTAATATGGGATTTTTATTATTTTGCTGACTGTTTGTAGCTGAATCAGCAGTTGCAATTGTAGTTGTAGAGATGCCCGTAAGTATGTTTGTACTCGTATGTATGTATATGTGAGGTTATGAATAAATATGAATGTGTGTTAAGTATTTCCTTTGACTCTTATGAATTTACTATGATTTGGTGGATACTCGTATATATATATGTTTTTTTTGCATTTTAAAGGCAAATGCATAAACCGAACAGAATATTCAAGAAAATCCAATGCTAAAGGTGTCCTCGCTTTGTATGGTTAAGCAAAACTGAGGATTTCAACACCCGTCAGTTCCACAGTAAAGATATATAAACACAATAAGATCTACAGCAACCACATCCAACTGTAGGCCATAAAGGCTGCTTTAAAAATTCATATACAACCATGTGTATGTATGTATATGTATGTTTGTATGGGAGCAAGCGTGCTTTATGTGGTAGGTTTGTTACAATTTGGCGGGTTTCATTTAGATTTCCTTTCGAGTATTTAATAGGGTGCTATGAAATTAGTTTTGACTTTCTTTGAAATTTTGTAATAATTTCTACACATCAAATATAATTTTCTACAATTTCTTGCATAAACAAAAAAACATTTCTCTTCTAAATAACATCGCCTTATGAACACCCGTTTGCATACGACCCAATTTCTATGTGTTTATAAATGTGAAGTTTAAAAATGTTTGCCTTTTGCTTTTGTTATTTTGTTGCTGCTAAAGGTTTTTTTTTGGTTTTTTACTGCAGCAAAGCTTGCACACACATCATCATCGATTATAATCGAAATGGGATTGTAAATCAAATCGTATTGAATGGTAGTGACTTTAAATTGGGGTTCATTATCGCACCAGTGAGCTCCTCTTATGATTATTGTTTTTTATTTGTTTGCTATCGTAACCAAATGCATGATTGCAGCAATACTGACTGGTTGTTTAACGTAAACCATACACCAACCAGTATGCAGCATTATCTATCACTACAGCTGTTGGTATTTAAATTTCTTTCATCTTTTTTTTTTTTTTTTTTTTGAAATTGATTCTTTAATTTTATGTATGCATGACCAATTATTGCCAAAAACAAAAACTAAATTATAAAAGAAAAGTTGGTGTGTGGGTCTGTAGATAATTACTTTGAAATTTAGTTTTTCAAAAGGACTTTAAATAAATTACAAATCTTGATAAGACAAGTCGTAAAAGCTCTTTTGAATGAAAGGCTTTTAACCATCCCGCAGAGACATTAATTAGGCTGCTGTTTCGTTTTATACGAAATAAAATGTTAATCAAAAGAGCTGTATAGCTTTGAAGATTTATCTAGTAAAAAAAAATTTTCTGAAATTTTTATGACAAAATTTTTGTGGAAAACTTTTATGAAAGATTTTTTCGTTAGTTTTCTCGAAAATTCATTCTATGAAACAAATATAATCAATTCTTTTGTACTAACATAATCTTTGATGACTAGAGGTTGAGTAAATTGTTTACACATCGGCCTTTACATACTCCCCGTCTCACCATTTTGCTTGCACTGAAAATAAAACCCGTTGATTATATATATAAAACAAAAAAGGCTTAACTCGATTTTTTTTCAAAAAGCGTTTTTGCCTATTCTGTTAGATAAATGTCAAATACACAATGCTTTCAAAATAAAATAAATTGAAGCATAGGATTTGTTGACTCCTTTTTATAAAAATTGCACTAAAACATTTTTATACGTACTTTAAAATTTACAAATTTTATTGCGATTTGTAGTTCAAACTTAAAGAAAAAAAAATCGAGTTACGCCTTTCTTATATTAAGCCATCGATATATTCATAACCAGACCATCACCAATATGACCCTCATACAAAGAAGACACCTTTGGTATATCAATTTTACACACACCCTTATTAAAATAAGTATGTAAGTCTGCCTCATATCTAGTCATTTTGTTGAATGCAACAAATGTAGAAAATATTCATTGATAACTTTTTTCCTAAGCTATTTATACGTCTATACTTCTGTACAGTATGCTTATCAGTTAGTCAGCATTCCGGGCTGTTCTTCCGTCCTTGCATTAAATTTTTACCTGTATTTATACACTGGGGAATTATTAAGTTTTATTTTTCTTCTGCTGCTGCAGATTCTTGCCAAATATTCATATTTATTTACCTAAAACCTGCTAGAAGGGTATAGAATCAACCTTTAACTGGCATATTTTCAAAATACATTTACTACAGATGATATACAGTGGGAGACAAAAGTGACAACAAAAAACTTTGAGAGTATTCCAATCGTATAAAGTTTATGGAAAGAAAATTAAGCTTTAGATTAGTATATAAAAATTTAATTTTACAGTCAAAAGAAATTTTAAAACTTAATGAGTACACAAAATTTTTAGAACAATTTATTACAATTATTGACAGCCAATCCAGAGTAAATCAAAAGTGATTTAACTATTAATTGTGTGTTGTTAAAAGAATTAGGTTTAAAAAGATTGTGCAAATTATTTATTTATTTTCAATTTAGAAAAGAAGTTAATATAAAAGAATTTAATGATGGTTTATTTAAGATATCGGTGCGATGTGAACACAGTGTCATAAATTTTAGCCCAACTCATCATGACTTTATGTGAGTACACTTCAGCACTTGTATAATTATTACTGGTTACCGAAAATGTATAGCAATAGTCGAAAAGCAAATGAAAGCTTATAAGCTCTTAACACATCAAAACCCCTTATTCATTAAATTTCTTACACATAACGATAAAACTTAGTCACATTTCCACTTCACTGTAACTACACCAAGTTATATCGGCATCTGAACGAGGCGGGCTTTGTGATACACTGAAAGTGTTGTGTGCAAATGACATTCAATGTTGTTCGGCTACTCATAATTTATGAGTTTATCATTTTACGTGCTTAAAATAGTGCAAAACTTACTTGTACTATAATTTTGATGTTGTTTTTGTTATTGCATACGGATTTACTCTGTATGTCCGTCCGTCCATCTCTCCATCTTTTGTATCTATATGAATTGTACATAAATATAAAAGAGGATGGATGATGGCATAACATACAAAAATATACAAAATAATATAGATCGTATTTTTTCTTTATGATTTTTATGTAGTATTTAGGTTTTTAGTGTTTATTTTATTGAAAAGAAGAACATTTTAAAAAAGGCCAGAATAAAAGTCAATGTAGTAACTGTGTGCTCAGGGATTTTGACCAGTATTTAGATTATTGTGCGAATGCAAATGGATTATTACTAAAATGTTTTTACTGTCATGACTAACGTGGCCATGTATTGGGGTGCCACAAGGCCTAGAACAGCAGATATGAGCCAGCATCTTTTCGTTCTTAATATTCTTGTTTTTTTTTTTTTTTTTTTTTTTTTTTTTTTTTTTTTTGTTGCTTTAAATGCTAAGCAATTAAAGGTGGACATAATTGATGTCTATATTTTGACAGGAAGTCATAATTAACTTTAACATTTATGGTGCCAAATAAGAAATGTTTGCTATAAAATTTTACATATTTTTGAAGTAATACCATTAATCTGTTAAACACTCACACAATTTAAAAAATGCCAAAACTTTAAAGTGTTAAATTTATGATGATCAATAATTCTCTCGATTAAAAGTGAAAAAAATCTTTATGGAATTTAAAAGTTTAAATAATGATGCGCATGATTTAAAAAAAATGCAAATAATTTCTGAATCAAGAAAACAATATCTTTTGAATCCATATCAGAGTAATCATAGCTTCAAAAATATAACAAAATTTTTAAGCTCCTGCTTAATTGCGCATATTGAATTTCACTTATTTTTACGCATTTATATTTTGAATTATTTAAGCGTATCTCGAATAAATTGGCGCAGTTGGCGCATTTACAAAATCCTGAATAAATGAGCAAATGATAAAAGTCTTGGGTAGGTACGCTAATGCCCATTGCAATTTCCACAAGTAGTAACAATACGCCTTTTTTTAATAAACATCCTAATTTTTGTATCTTAAATAGAATATTTTTAGAAACATAACAGTCGGCAGTATCCACAATATTTCGGCCTTTAATTTTCCAAAATAAAGCTCGTACATTTTTTTAACAAAACTTAAAAAACTTCAACTTAAATTCGCTTAATCCCGTATCCCGGGATTTTAAATCGGGGATTTTCGGGATCAGTCAATGCCGAAATTGTTTATTAATTTTTTTTTTTTTTATTTTATATTTTTATTCATATCTACTTCTATATTATTAATTCAAAGTCATCATAACTTTCCCCTATAAGCGCATAAGCAAGTTCATTGTCGATGCCACTGCTCTTGCGAGAGTCAAATCCTTTTCCTAATCCAGCAAAAAATACACAGTTTTGCTGTTTATTGCTTTCTGAATTGCGTTTATAGTACGGACACATGAACAGATAACACCCTTAACAGACATTGGATTTGTATGCATACTCGCACATTAATGTTTCTCAACTGGATGTTTTCATTCATAATTTTTTTGGACACGTACATATCTAATTTCTAGACCGAATATAGTACAAAAGGAATACTCACGCACAGAAAAAAATAAAAATTGATTTCAATTAAAAAATTTGTGATATCAATTAAAATTTGAATTAAATTTGCACCAGTAAACAAATTAATAGAATCAATTAAATTTTTATACATTAATTAACTAAAATTATTTATTACAATTAAAAATTTAATTAAATAAATTAAATATTTAATAAATTTTATTTATATTTTTATTAAAGTGGTAAATGAAAAAAAAAATTAAATATTTTTTTCTGTGCGGTTAATAACAAATCTGATGCAATTGAAAATTATTGCAAAAGAAAACACACCAAAGATAGAACTCCTTTATTGTCAACGTGTGGCCACAATATTGATCTTTTATATATTTTTCTTTCACCCTGTTAAAACTGTCAATGAAACTAAAAGAAACAAATTTAACTTTATTATTCTTTTTAAACGCGTTTTGCAATTATAAAAAAAAAAATAGGCCGTTGAATACTTTTATTTAAATAATATTATTTTGTTACTTTGCTTTTTGAAGAATACTTTATAATTTTGTTATATTTTGGAGTAGTATAAAAAACATATGTAATTATATTTAACAATGCAATATAAAATGAATTATAAAATATATATAATATTTTATTCGAATAAATGTACTCAAGAATTTATGTTTTGAAAATTTTTATATATATTTGCTGTGGGTTAACTAATCTATATGGGATCCGGGAAAATATCCCGGAATCCCGAGATTGGAATTTTTTAAATCCCAAATCCCGGAATTCACAAGTCCAGTGCCGATTGGAATCCCTAATTGTGACCTACCAACCCAATGGAATGTTGAAAATTTTTGTAAACAACGCCGTGGCGGAAATATCCCAATGAAAAATGGCCCCAAAGTAGAAAAATGAGCAGAAAATTTTATTTTTGTTGTTTATAATGTAAAATTTTTGGGTTAATTTCTTATTTTTCAGTTTGGGTTTAACTTTCCATTAGCGCCTTTTTTCTTTAAGTAGGAAAAATTACCCCAATAAAAATCGCCACACACTGGAAAATTAAATATGGCCCCAAATTGATAATGGAAAATAATTCCAAAATTTAACAGTGAAAACAATAAAAACTAATTTGGGGCTAGTTTTCCTATTTTAGGGCAGTTTTTCCTTTTTATTTGGGGAAATTTTTAATTTTTGGTTTGTGGTAATTTTTATATTTTAAGGCCATTTTTAAGTTTAAGTTCGGGGCCATTTTTAATTTTTTAGTTGGGGAAAATTTTTCATTGGGGCCATTTTTCATGAAGCCTGTATTCCCAACATACGACTACGTATGTTCGCTCAATATTGGTATAACTAAATTTTTTGTTTCACTGTCCACTGCTCACACAAATCTTGCAAATATACACTCATACACATACGAGTAAAGGTATGGATTATCACGAGTTTGAAAACCAAGGGGAAAGTCGCGCACTAAGTATAGGACAATATGTTCCTTATAAGGGCTTTGGAGAAGTGCGTAGTAGGCCCTAATGCAAATGTTACATTGAAAATGTATTATTTACGATCACGTAAAACATTATTTAGTACATATTATACATCGTTGGAAAGGTAATTAAGAGTAGTTCTTACGTGTACACAACAAAATATAAAATTTTAATAAATGTCGAAACATTTTCTGAAATAGAATATTTATAGCGATTTTTCTTTTCTTTTTGATACTGAAAACGGATCGATGCAAATAGGAAATAATATTGACGAGTTCGGAACTGTAGACGATCGTTTGTTTAAAACTTTAACAACATAGAGAAAAAAAGTACAAATAACTTTAGGTAACTATACTTGAAAAGTTTTTCGATTAAAAAAATTCGAATAGTTTGGATATTTGAGTAACTTTGTACATATACAAACACAAATCTAGATTTAATATAAAAAATTGTTTTAATAGCAAACTTTTTATCACAAATTTACAAAGTAAAACGTTGTTTAAAATTTAAACCATAAAATTTTATAAATGAAATAGGTATAATATTTTTCACTACGAAAATAAAAAATTTTCATTTAACTTTAAAAGCTTCAAGACTCAATTAATTTTATTAAGTTTTTTTTTTATATATAAACTCTTTTATTACTGAACATTCCATTTAAATGAGATCATCATTATTAAAATTATATGCATCATTTACTAGCCAAGTGTCTTTGGCTAAAATCATCACAGATATATTATCTTACAGCCACAATCACAGCTCAAAAACAAGCCCATACGCAACATATACACACTTTACTTATGCATGCGTAACAGTAACATCAAATACAACAATCGAACTCATAAATAATCACACCAAACATTTTACGAAAGAACTTACAAACAACAACAACAAGAACAACGAGAAATACTTTAAATATAAGACACACTAAAATTTGCATACAAATCACAGAATCACTTGAGACAAAAAAAATAAATAACAAATATTTTCACATTATAGCAGAGCTGCACTCTTTACTTTCCGTTCGTCCATCCGTCTGTCTGTCTGTACCAGTTTCTTGATGAACAAAATTAAAGTCATATACCAGAATTAATCACACAAGTATTACTATGCAGCTGTGACTCACATTTGGTTACTTGCAGCTTAATAACAAAACCAGGAGTACTTTCAAAAAGGAATGCTGCGTAGTCAAAATGAATGATGGAGCTAATAAATGTCTGTGACGATACGCAAAGTAGTACGATCACAAGACGCCACCTTAAACTTAGCAAATTTCAATAATTTACATTTTGCTCTCTTTTATTTGTTTCTTCTTAAATAAAAAAAAAAAAAACAAAATTATAACACCAGGATAATGAAAGCTTTCATACGATGATGAATGAGTTAAAAGGCAGGTAGTATGGACATTTTTTTGTTTTGTTTTTTTTTTTGCAGTCTTATACAATACTAAACTTAGTCAGTTTTTGAGATTAAAGAAGGATCTTGCTGGCTTGAAGATCGATAGATTATTTAATGGGTGTATTGTGGTAGAATTAATATATTTTAAATATATGACTGCCGTATGATTTTATGTCCTTTAGATAAAACAAAACTGTCTTGGCTAATGGCTAAATTTGAAATAAGAAGATGAAAAAGAAAAAGAAAAACTGATGGCTTTAGTTTTATCAAATGTAAAGTCATAAATACTGGTAACTATATTTCTTTTTATATAGAAGTTATAAATCTTTTGCTGTTTCAACACAAAGAAGGCAACAAACACATTCGAGAAGTAGCACCATCAGTATGTATGTGTAAAACTATTTTTGCTTGTCTATAATTTTAAAAGTCAGACATTAGACGACATTTATTTAGCATGGATTTTTTATCCTTTTGAAAGTGTATAACGCAACAGTCAGAAGCAGCATCATCAGCAGTCATAAGAATAGACAGTTGAGTGTATTTAAAAATTGTGCAAATATATTTCGTTGCATCAATATCCATTTATTTAGGACTACAACATACTCGTAAAAATATCTTTCTGCCAAAAAAGCCCATGGCACTTTGCGTTGATTTTTTTTTTTTTTTTGGTTTTTAATATACCTATTATATAATTTCTTTTTTCTATTATTTTCCTTCTTTTCCAAACTCAACCTATTGATGATGATGACGGCAACTGAAGGCATACATACGTATGTTTGAGAGAAAAAAATCTTTTAAATAAAAAACACACATCTAAAACCCAAGTTCAAGACAATATCGAAAGAAATAAAAAAGAGGCAAATGTATTTTGTCTTTTCAAGGAAAGTAAGAAAGACAACGAATGCTTTATTAAAGCTTTTTTGCCATTTTTGCATCGGCAGCATCTGCTACTATCAACAGACTTGTACTCTCACACTAGGATATTTCGATATTTGGACTATTGTCCATATACAACTACAAACGTACATCTGTAGCAAAAAACGGATAAACGAACTGCTGGTTTTCTTCTAAAGACTGCTCTTGCTGTTGCTGTTACTAAAAATGCCGCAATAAAACCCAAAGTGTGGTGATAAATCAAATTGTCACTGTTGTATAGCAGAAAATTGCGCCACATGATGGCATATGAGTATTGCAAGGCTAAGCTAAATTTAACTAAACTAAATCAAAAACATGAAATATATGTAAAAAAAAAAAAAAAAAAAAAAAACAGTACAATAAAAATATTTAACATATAAAATAAAGTTTGCAGAGATTCTTAAGCAATTTTCGTATTACGGAAGACAGGATTTTAAACTTTAAAATTACAAATTCAGTCAATTGTGATAATTAGAAGAAGTTCAACTTAGAAACAGTTATCCCATACATAAACGCCACAATAACTTTAATAATCGTTTATGAATTAGGGGGTAAATTTCTATCCAATTACTAAAAACATACAAAAAGTTTACCTATAAAATTAAACAGAGTTAATTGATAATAAAGGGAGTTTTTTATAAAGTGATATAAGTTTAAATCATAAATCATTATAAAACAAGGAAATCTGTTTTTAATATCAATGTGGCCGCCACGGCTGGCGCGTAGAAGGCGCAATCTGGAACAGCAATTTTCAACAACTTTTCGCAGCATTTGCGGACTTATTTAGCCAATAACTCTTCGAATGTTGATTTCCAGGTGTTTAATTGTTTGTCGTTTAACCTAACCCAAAAGAAAATAATCTAATGGGCCAATTGGTGGCCAATTGATTGGGCCATTACGTAAAATTATTTTTTCATCAAACGTTTCTTTGAGTTATTCAATTGAAGCACAGCCGCGAATAACGTTTCAAATGCCATTTTTTGCAAAACATGTTTTTTTGCATATTACCGTTAACATTACTCTCTTACATTACTCAAACACCAAATTAGCCAAAATTATGCTCCTTATCGCTATCGAAATGCAATTAGAAAAAGACAGTCAGTGGAAGAACGTTGTAAGTTACATTCAAAATGATGCGAACGGAATTATCGAAAGTAATTGATAAGTGGAACAGAGGTACAAAAAGGAAAGTTGATGTTGAAAATTGGAAAGACAATAAAATTATAAGGTTGAGAAATAGTGGAAATGCGTATATAACAAGAAAAAAGAAAAGTATACATAAAAAAACGCTCCAGAGCAGGTAACATGGAAAAACGTTTTAAGTCCGCAACATTTTATTTTTTATTTTAATTTTTGTTACATAGGTTTGTGATTGCCAATGCTACTTAATTTGTAAAAAAAATTAGCATAAGTCAAATACAACAACATTTTTATCATTTCTATGAAAAAAATACAATGAACAAACATGTTTTTTATCGTCTTTAATCGAATTAATTTTCGAATTTAATTTTCTGGATACAAATTTTTGTTTTGATGTTGAATGAATTTTTATTTGTTATAAATATATAAAATTTTATAATTTATCCTTAATTTAAAGAACATAAATCAATTAAACAAAATTGTCTTTAATAGGAATGTTTTCTTTGCGACAATAACATTTTGCAACGTGGAATAACGTTTTAAAAGCCATTTTCCATGATGCTTGCTGTAGTGGAATAACGTTTTAACTGACATCGCGCTTTGGATATAAAACGTTTTTCCACTAAAAAAATTTTTAAACAGTAAATTAACATGTAATTTCAAATTAAAATTTCTTGATTTTTTGAATATAAGTTTTTATTATTATCATTTTTGAGAAGATAAAAAAAAATATTAAAAATATATAATTTTGCCTTTAAAAAATGTTTTTTTACTCTCCTGAACAATTTGCAATTTGTCACTTACAACGTTATTCGCGGCTGTGCTTCAATTGTAGCGCCCGCTGCACGATGAGTTTGATGAATAGAACAATTATTTTGATTAAAAATTTCAACAATTTGCACGCGTTGCTCTGGTGTAAATCGCTTCATAATGAAATTTCAAAGCACACTAAACAAAAATCAACTATCAGCTGTTAAATGGGTGCTCAAATAAAGCAATGATGCCAACTCAAAGTTGTGACACTCTATAAAAAACACCCTTTACTTATATTGAAGTTCTTTAATTAAAGAAATCGTATATTAATTACAAATTTAATTAAAATAGTTAATGCAAACAAATTTTTCGTTACTTGTCTTTTGTGTCTTGATTTCTCTTCTATTGATAGCATTGTTTTAAAGGAAAATAAAACCAATTAATATAATCGTTGATTCAATTAAAATATTAATTAAAAATGATTTTCTTCTCTAAATAAACTGTTAATTAGAAAAATTATATAAAAAAACATTTTGTGTGTAGATAATTGCACAGAAACTACAATGGTTTCCAAAATTTAGCAAACATAAATTTAAAGGCTATTCGATCAGTTGATGTAAGGAACGGGAGTTCGTTGAATTTATGTAAAACTATTTTTCAGTGTATAAATTAAAAGGTATTCTGTTAGTTAATGAAATTAGACACTTAAAATTTTCACAATTGTGTGTATTCCTTTAAAAATTAAATCGAAGCAAAAACAAATGCCAAAGAGTATTCAAAACAAAAAAAAAGTCTAGCAGAAAAACCAAGAAACACTACCGTATCGAATTAATTTTCAAAACTTTTAAATCAAAAAAAAAAACTACCTTTAAAAAAGAATTTTGATGTTAGTACGTTTTGGAGCAAAAAAAAGTCTTTAAGAAGAGGTTTTCTTTTAGAAAAGTTGTGTTTGTTAAGAAACCATGTAGATCCGTACATGAATCTACATATATATTTTAGAAACACCTGTGACTTGTAAAAAATTTAAAGAAAAATAAATTAGCTCCGTATTGCAAAAGGATTCTCGAGACTTTGAAGTGCTACCCAGAAAACTATTTTGCTCAGGTCCTTTATAAGAACCTTCTTTCTAAGACGATTCAACAGTTCCTTTTCGCTAAATTTTATTCTTTTACGAAAGTCTAGCACTGACAATGTTTAAGGCGTACTGCTTTAGTGCCATAAGTGGACACAATTGCACACTGTCTTACGCTGTGTGTTAAAATATAGTGTTGGATTTGATTTTTAAATATTGGCTTGGCATTTTACTTTATTTCTTAGGAAGAATGTTTTATTATTTTTTTTTTTTTTGTAAATTTTCAGATATATTCTTATTGTGCAAAGCTTTGTTTTTTCCAATTGTTGGGTTATAACTTACTGGCACTCAGGAAACATTCACAGAAAACACACTTGCGACTGTTTTAAGTATGAGATTGTCTGCAAAAGGAAGACAAAACCAAAAATGAATGTTGTTTTGGATGAGGTCTTCTTAATACGTTTAACGTATTACATTTAGTGAAGGTTAATATATGTCAAAAGGTATGCTTTCAGCTGTTTTCAAATAACATGTGTCAGTGTAGATTTTTGTTTGTGTGTGTGTTTCTTTTTTATATGTGTACAAGTGAGTTGTTGAAATTTTTTTGTTACCAACAAAAAGGGATGTAAAATTTTAGCAACAAGTGGTTTCAGTGTTTTTTTTTTTTTTTTGTTTGGTTTTTTTTGATGACTTAAGTGTAAGTGTACAAAAATGAATTAAATTTGTATACACTTGTAAAATGCCTAAAGCGTTGAAATTAAATTTGTTACTTTTGTAATTTTCCAACAATATTACCCGTATTTCCGTTGTTGTTTCTAAAAAAAAACTACAACATAAGTTTAGCTAATTGCAGACTTGTAGAAACTATTATTAATATAAATACTTATGATGTAAGAAGAATGTATGCCAATATATAATTTAAAAGAGCTCTAATTAATATTCTAATAGTAATATTCAAAATACCTGTCAATGGCTTATGAGAAGTTGAGCAAGCAAATTTTGTATACAAATTTGCTTCAAAAGCTTTTGGTAATCTGTTATGTGTTAATTTTATTTTTAAATAAATATACTTATTCTTTTCTCCCAATAAAACTTTATAAAATTATAATTGTTTATATATCAATGGCTTAATATAGAAAGGTCGTATCTCGTTTTTTTTTCAAAATCCATTTTTGTTACATGTTCTGGTAGACAATACTCAAATACACCTCCCTTAAAAAAATTCAGTTTATTTTAACGAATAACAGATTTACATCATTTCAAAAAAGCCCTAACTTATTAAAAAAAAAAAAACAAATAAAATATAATAAATAAAAAATAAAACAGAATTTGTTGGCTGTTTTAATAAAAATCTGTTTCAGAAAAATTAACTATAATTATTTTTTCAGATTTTATTGAGTGTTTTCCTTCTCCTGTAAAGTACCTAAAAGTTGAGATACGACCTTTCTATATTAAGCCATCGATATATTTCTATAATCAGTAAATTGCTATGAAGATTATTGGCCTTATAGGATTTCTGTAGACGATGGCCAATCACACCAGGCTAGGGCTGAATTAAGTGAGAAGTGAGAAATGAGGGAAAACAACAATTAAAGAAAAAATAATATTAAAAATCACTTGACGAGAACGAATATTCAATACAAATATAATAAGTTCCCAACCAATCACACTTACACACCTAAAGTTTTGGCAAAAATCGGAAAATAGTGAATTTCTAAACCATTCATATGGAAAAACCTGATAATAAACGTTAAAGTGACTCTGCATTAATGATAAAGGATATTCAAATACTTGCGTTCAGCTGCCCTGATTGACAGTGAGGTCTAATTGAGTCTAGTGGGTAAGATGAGACAGTGGCCGATCTCAAAACACCATCGCCCATGTTCTGACACCCGCATGAATGCGTTTTGAAAATCGCAAACTTATTTCTGCATGTTCTGTCGTTCACTCGTTTTGCTTTTTTTTAGATCAAGAAAAACAGCTGTTTAAATCAAATCGCCAGTACTCAAGAAAACAATTGGCACAGAAAATTGAGAAAACAAAAGAAGCAGTTTAAAGTTGATATTTTTAACTTAAATAGTTTGGAAATTTTATTATTTTTTGCAAAATATAGAATAAAACATGTTTAGTTTACTTTGTGTATTGCTTTGTTGTTAGTTTGAACTTCAGTTCAAGTTCACTTCAGTACTTGCTTGCGAGTTGAAGTCGCGAAAATTCTAGAGATTGTGAACTCCAGAACTCCTGCAATGCGATTTTAACTCGCATCGCAAATGTTAAGCGAAATGCGATTGACAGAACATGCCTGCATGATATCAGTCCAGCCTTCCGTGCAGTAAAAAAATTTATTTCTATGTTAAATATTGCGAGTTTCTGAATGTTCTTTTCTAATAAAACATTAATTATACGAATTTAATCTTAATGCAACTTAAAATAAATAAGTTTTGCTAAAACAATATCATCTACTCAGAAGAACTTTTGAGTCTGCACAAATTCAAATTAATTTTAATTTATTTATAAGCAATTGGCATGTAGTAATTTCTGAAATTTTATACTGTCTTAATTTCAATTCTCTGCATAACAATGTACTGAATGAAAATTTTATCAATTGAAATAATTGTTGACTTAATGAAAATATTATTTGACGAATTTTATTTTTTAAGCAGTTATTGGGAAAAAAACACTCCAACTTTTTCTATGTTTTTCAAACTTTTTGGAAATATTTAGAGCTTATCGCTATTTTTTCAATAAATTTGTTTGTGAAGTGAAATTTTTTTTTTTTCGAAAGGAGTACTAAAAACTCTCTCTCTTAAGGAGCTCCGTAGCGTAAAAATTATTATATAAAAAATTTGGTTTGCTGCGCATTGTTAATTTTACCAACCAATTGATTTTAATCAAATTGACCAACAAGAACCCATCCAATTATTTTCCTGGAAAATAAACACATTTAAGCACTGACATAAATTTACAAAAATCATGCTGATTTTTTTAAGGAATTTCTTTATTGAACCATTTAAAAAAATCTTGAGAGCTTGAAGATACTCGAGCAAAAATTAAATCTTCTAATTAGTTAAAATAAAGTAAAGGTAACAGAACAGGACAGAGAGAGAGCATTAAAACGAACCTGCCACGATTGCTGTCCGTTCAAATTATTGAAATCTCATTAAAAATGTGAAAACTGATAACAATTTTTATCTTTTATTTTGACATACCAATTTACGTTAGCACCTTCAAAAAAAATAAAATCGAATGAACGAAAAATGTAGCATATTACATGCAGTTTTTTTTTTTTTTTTTTTTTTGTTCTTCTTTGAAACAGATAAATGTTACCAAACAACAAAAGGAAAGCAGAGAAATTCATTTACAAAAAATATAAATAAAGTTTGTTTCATTTCGTTTAAAATTTTACGCCATCGTTAAAAAACGCGTAAATGCAATGAAATTAAAACACACGTCGAACAAACGCAAAGAATATTAAAATGAACGAACAACATGTAATTTAAATCAATGTCAAAACAATTTTTTTCTTTTAAATATTAAACAAAAACTACAATGCTCAAGTGTAGGAAAAATACAAGATTTAAAACTGAAAAACTTTACTCTTGATGATGGTGATGTAGAAGAATTTTTATACGGACGACGCTTGCACGTGCTTATCTTTGATAAAAATTAAAAGACAAAAAAAAATTCACCAAAAAGCCGTTTTACAATTTAGGCTTCACATGCCACTTGTTTTCAAAACAAAAAAAAAAATGTTTATAATGAAAAATAAAGAAAAGAACTCTTAAAACAAAAATACTCTGTAGAATGATAAGAACACTTTAACATTAAACGAAATGAAATGAAACGTAAAACTGAATATCAAAGCGAAAGCAGCAGGAAAGTGTAGTTTAGTAGATTCAGATCTGTTCAATTTCCAACTAAAATCATGACATTAAACTTTTTAAATATCAAGCATCATATTTATTAGAAAAAAAAAACATTGTGTGTTTCTCGACTTTGTAAAAGCTGCCTCAAAAGTATCTTTTTAAATATTACCTGTCATATATGTATGTGACTGCTAGGTGCAGGCGCAGTAAGGATACTCCATTAGGGATAAGTTTCTAAACTACTTTACGTCACCAACCGTCGTCTAATTAGCAAATAAGGTTTGAAATATCCATGTCAACCTAAGTCACCTTTTTTTAAAACTCTTTTAAATAAAAACTTTTATTTGGTTTTCCGCACTCACAAATAATAAAATTTTAATCATATAAAAATCTTTATTTTACACATATTAGGGGTAATCACTCTTGGTTGAAAACTGCTCTTGCATCCGTTGCAGATCTTGCAGGTCTAGCTTATTAATATATTTTGTTATTGCATTGCTGCAAACTGATAAAAATAAGCTAGACTTGCAAGATCTGCAATGATTACAATACTAAGAGTGATTTCCCCTACTGTTTTAGAAAGCACCACGAGCAGGGCTCATGATTACATTACATATGACCACGTTTGTAATCAGTACAAAGAACCATGAAGTTTAAAAAGAGGGTGCTGTGTACAGCAGGATTTTTAGCAGCCGTTTTTTGATAAAAAAAAAATTAAAATCACTGACTGACTCCTACAAAATTATTAAATCCCTAATTAAATTTTCAATTAATTCAAGAAGATATATATTTAAGGATCTCATTACTTCTTCAACAGTGTTAGGAAAACATCGCTCAAATTTTGTTGTTCTCTACATTTTGGAAATAATAAAGCTGGCACCAAAAACCCTACTAAATCTGAGTTTTTAATGTAACAAAATGGTAGTAAACTGAGCTTTTAAACTTTTTTTGTATCTCATTTGAGAACAATAAGCACAATAACTAAAGGAATTGAAGGAATTTTAATTCATCTAAAAAACAGTTCAAACAGATTTTTGGCACTTTTTTTGTAATTGGAAAGTATAAGAAGTTGAATCCCTCTTTTTGGTACTTTTTTTAAATGAATTTTAATACGGTAAAAATATATTTTTTTAGAAAACCATCTCCTTTAACAAAAAAAAAATTGCTAAAGTAATATGATTGTGTTTTTGTCTTCTTTTTACAGAGGGACAAAGTATGTACCAAAGGGAGGAAAATAGGCGCAGTGAGTGTGGTACCTTTTGGAACAGAATGATTTTCCATGCTAAAACGAAAATGCTTCTGTAGATTAAGGGGAAATAAACCAAGAAGATTGAAGAGTTACAGAAAGCGTAACTTCCAATGTTGCAAACACATGGTATTCTTAGAAATTCCTGTGTGCTTTAAATTGGAATGGCAGCAACATAAGTCGAAAGACCGTAAGCAAAAACTTTACATTATAAATTATTTATAAAAGGATCCCGATCGATCTTAAACAAAAAAAATCAAAGTCACCTCTATCTGCTGCTTTAGCTAAAAAACCTAAATATCAAATCCTAAGACCATAAAATTTTGTCTAAACAACCGATCACACCAACCAGCTCAATCATAACCACACTTTCTGTTAATTAAAAATATCTTAAAATGCAACGTGTTGGTAACGAAAATTGGTCAAATAATATTGTAAAACAAAATAATAATTATTAAAATTCATTAAAATTACAAAAAAAAAACATACGACAGCAGTTTAAATTTATAATTCATGTGCACATTTAATATGCATGTAAAAATTTATTTAAATATACAAAATATTACAATATGACTTTTAAGGATACCCTTGAGAGTTTTGATAAGCAGACGTTTTAAGAAATTGGAAAAAATTGTGTTTATTTTTTTTTTTCTTAAGAAATCGATGCAAATAAAAATCTTAAGAAGTCTTGTGAAAGTATATTTTTATATCTTGTTGACTTGGCTCATAACTAAAGCCCACACCTTTCATGAACAAAATCTCACTTCACAAACAACACCCCTTAACGCATGACGTTTACTCAAAAGTACTAATACGACAGACATACATGCATTTTCCTTCTTTCTTTCGATCTTCTATATTAAATTTTTTAAACAAACCGTGTGATTTTGAGTTGTTGTTTAAGGTTTCGTTGCAAACAACAAAGTATGAAACACTGACACCATGCGTTACATTTAGGAGGTAGTGTGTTTTTTTTTTTTTTTTTTTTTGTTTTGCTTTCCTTTGATGTGGGTTTGTGTCATAATTTCAACGCCTCACAACAACACCACACATGGTCGTCGTCTGTCTTAGCATGTCATATGAAACGTCATCATCAATGTTGATAAGTTGTTGCATTTTATGTTGTTGCTTTAACTGTAACAGTTATTTGTGCTTTTAAAGCTAAAACTCCGAAGAACTTTTTGAATTATGGCCTCTAAGAAAAAAAAAAATTTATAAATATCGCAGATTTAAGAAGTTCTTCTTTTGTTTTCTTTTTCACTTCTTAAAATTAAAAACTTAAAACAATAAAAAAATTTAATATTTCATGGTGCAAATGAAGACCACACAGTGGTAATTTAAAAATATTAAATATATAATAATGCGTATAAATATATTAAATTTGGGGCTTTTTGTTAATGCTCTCCAAGAAATTTTCATTCTGTGAGTATAACATTTTATACAGTATGAATTACTCATAAACGCCATTATTTTGTAACAATATATAAGGAAAATTAAGTTGGTAATCTTATCTATAACGCCCACAATAAGATTTGTGGGAGAGAGTAGAGAAAAAGAACGTCTACAGTCGCTTCCTGAGTGTTTCCACTGCTTTCGCCCACAGAAAAAAATATAAAAATGTATATTGTTACTTATATTTCATAAAAAATAAACTTTCATCGATTTTGAACAATAATAAACGGAACACTTTTTCAAAAAGGAACCATCCAATTTACATTTGGGTGTAGAAATGGTTTAGATAGCCGTTGCGTAAACGTAACAGTGGGCAATACTGACAATGTTAGGCGAATTTTTAACGTTACTCTTAAAAATAGCGGCTTAAATGGCATCATCGTAAAGAAGGATATAGGAAACAACTTATTGAAAATTCAAAAACTTATCTAAGCCTATTCCATAGTTAAGTCAATACTACTATGGTCGAATTCATTCCACGAAAGCTGTAAGACAGCGGACTCATTCATTTGTAATATGTAGAACTTTTAAATGGTTATTTAAAGTATACGGCATCGAAAATTAGTTTCATAAAGAGTAATATTTAAAGAAAACAAAACAGTCCCCAGAGCTTAGTTTCACAAGAGGAAATGCCATCGCAATGATTACCCGAATCTTTGAAGTAATTTTTATTAATATTTGAAGTGTCCTTTACTAACTTTTTGTTTTTTTTTGTAATATAATAATCAATATTAAAATTTAATTAAACTAAAATATGATTTAGTACTTACATTATAAATTTCCAGGATAGAGCCTTGACATCAGAAAACTTTTATAGTCCCTCAATATGTGCTCTAAAGTATACATAGAAAAAAGTAGAAAATGGTTTTAATTACTAAAATTGTTGAAACAACCAAAAAAAATTATCAATTTTGCACCTATCAGCAAAATGATGATAACAATAATCGGTATTGTAAATACAAATTGCAAAAACGTAATATTTTTTTTCCAATTAATGATAATTTTATTTTTGATTAATTAAATAATTAAAAAAATATATAAAATCAAACAAAATTAATTGACTGAATATTAACACATTAATTATTCGTATCATCGTACATGATTAAAAATGGAATGAAAATTAATTATTCCCATAATTGAATTGAACAATTCAGTAATTGAATTTTTAATCAGAATCAATTGCAATTTTTATTGAATAAATTACGCAGGATAATTGATAATTAAAAGATATTATATTAAAGGCTCTAGTTGTTTAAATTACTTCAGCAAGTGACTATAGTATGGAGTGCAAAACAAAATTATCTATTTTACACAATTAAGGCCAAAATATTTCACCCCGACTTATGTATTAGTCTACGCACAATATGTAAATACACATTTTACACTACCAGTATTGTTTTTTTTTTTTTAATTTAATTTATATCCCAACTTGTGTTTTCGCGTCAGTGGTCAAAACTTAAATAAATCCTAAACACAAAAGTTTTGTACCTTAAGACATTTGATAGATACATAATTACACCCATGTATGTATGTACGTGCATGAAGTACATAAGTATGTATGTATATTTTGTAGTTTTTATTTAGAATAACTTCTTAAAACTACAATAAAAGCCGCAGGCAGAAAACTTCCAATGATATGTTTGACATATAATAAGATATTAAATAATGATCTGCTTGCGGTATGGACTTATGATTATAAACATCAGCACATAACAGCAAGAGAATAAGAAGATCATATGATTTTAAACTCTCACCAAAGAGTACAGAAAATTAATTTTAGCAAAAATTTGGTGGTTTTGGTGAACATGTTAGCTCTACTTTAATCGTCAGTAAATATTCAATCAAGTAAGTGATTTAATCAAGCAAGTAATTGATTGAACTAATAAATATTTTCCAAAATGTTTAATTAATAAGTTAATCTATTTTTTTTTAATGTTTCCAATTTTAATTAAAAAATTAATTGGTTCAATCAAAAACATAATTGTATTCGTATTGTATATCAAACACTAGCAATATTTAATAAAAAACCTATAATAATTTTTTCCTGTGTATGTTTGCTCCAAATTGGTAATTTCTTATTTCATTGATCAAGTGCCCACTGCACACATTAAACTTCTAAATATACACACATATAGACAAATATGTATGTATAGATTGAAGAGAGTTTGAAAACAAAAAATGCATAACTTTCGCATTAATTTCCTCACATAATATTCTATCACAAATTATAGTTTACATAGACTATAGAGAAGCGCGTAGTAGGCACTAATGCAAATGCAACAATGAAAATGATTTATTGAAGGTAACTTCATATGCTTAGTACAACATATTATATATCGTTGGAAAGGTATTTAAGTCAATTTTTTTATATATCTGGAAATAAAATGAAAATTTCGAAAATTTCGTAAGATCTTTGCTGATGAATATTAACTATTATAATATAAATAGAAAATAAAGTTCTTATCACATTCTCTATTAAAGCATATAAATAATATCTTCACTAAACCTAAGTTAAGCTTAAGATATAGCATTGCAATCTTAACTTTATTTCGCTAAATAAATTTAAAACATTCTCTTTTCAATTATATTAACTTTACAAAAAAAAATCTATATATCATTTATTCTTCATTATATCCACGTCCGTCTATAAAACGGAAGAGCAAAGTTAAAAAAAAAACAAAATAAATGTCATTTCTTTGGCAGAGCAAAAATTATTACCAACAAATAACATCTTGTACTTTACTTAACTTTAATTTTAAAGTCATTTGAGTCTTTCCTTTCTACTCCCTGTATTTCTCACTACTGAAAGCACTCCTTCAGTTTACTTTTTTCTTTAGCTTTTTTTTTTCTTTTTTCTTGATGACATATTTATGGCAATTTTATCAAATACCATATAACTTGTCTTTTGCATTCGAAACAAACTACTAAAACAGACTGATTGACTTAACTAACACACAGACGATTATTAAATAAATCCATACACGCTCACTAACTCAAGCACACATGATTCCATCCATGCATCTGGATTGAACATTCTTATACTGTGTTACATGTCATTTGATGGTTACAATATTTTGATATATTGATTTTAAATTGATGTACGATGCTTTTACGCACTTTAAACAGAAAATAAAGTACTCAAAAAGTTCAAAGCCAAAGGCAACAGAAAAAATATCTAAAAACGCTAAAACCAAGCCAAGATCTTACGAAAAGTATTAAAGAATGAAATTTTAAAAGTCAATGATGATGATGACATTACATATTTATAAAACAAACAAGTTTTAGTCGATTTTGTCTTCCTATATTTAATATGATGCAAATGAAAAGTAATTTTGAAAGACATTCAAATTGAGTAATAACATTTACAAGAGTCGAATTTTAAATACCCTACACCTATAGGTGAAGCAAATTATTATAAATGATACGATAAGCATAACAAGACAAAGTACAAATGTTTTCATTATGTATATTCTAGAGCTAAGCACTGCTCAGTGATCTGCATTGAGTCAAGCATGATTGTGAGATTTTTTTTTTGCTTAAAAAAGATTAAGAGTACATGAAAGAACATGCAGAGTTTCCCAAGAATCGGTTAAATAGAAGTAGTTGAAATAAATATTTATTTCGTTTGGGCGTGGCACCACCCTCTTTTCTTTTCAAAAGCATGTATTGGCTCAGAAACTTAATATGTGTACAAGCTTCACTATTTTCGTAACAGATAAACAACAATAATCGAAAAAGACTGTGGTATGACGTTGCCCACTTTCAACTGTAGCAATCTAAAACAACATCCTGCCAAATAATAATCCGAAATCAGAAAAAACACCTACAAAAAAATACGAATTAAAAACCATTACCTTTTCTGAAGTAGTTTAATAAAAACGGATACAAACAAATATAAACCAAAAATGTATTTCCTTACATTTGGTTTCTCTCAAAAAGTAATTTGAATATTTCATATCAATCCCATAAAACTGATTATCGTTCTAGCTGCTTCTGTTTCTTCAGCTAAAGTTTTTTCATAAATAAATATTAAATCTTTTAATGTCACAAAACTTCTGAAATGACACATTGACACTGGCCAAATACACCCTAAAAGGTAGCCAACACCTTATATTGAGTCACCAGGACTCTGCATAAATACTTCGCTAAGCTGTAAACCATTTCTTTTTAAGAATTATTGTTTCTACAGAAATTCGTTTGAAAAGACCTTCCCATCAACATTATCATTTGCACTTATCATATCCATCTAAAAGGAAATCAATAATGTCAAAAATATTTCTTCTTAAATTTTGCTGCTGCTCACGAGACAACAACAAGAACAACCACAAGAATAAAATCAATTGGAAAAAACCATTTAGTAGCATCTGTATGGCCCAAAGATATTTGTAAAAGTATTGTCAATTCAGCAGCGACAGCAGCAAAATAAATGAAAATATTGCAAAAGCCAAAATAAAGCAACCGCACACAAATAAACTTAATACAGAAAAAAATAAACTGATAAAATTTATATCAAAAAAATAAATATACAACAAGCAAAATTATATTGGTTTTTTGTTGTTGCTCTTGTACTCGTACATTCAGTAAGTATTTTATTTGGCTTATCATGATTTTTGACTTTTGCTCTTCTAAAAAACATTTAAACACGTTTTGATGGGATGAAACCAAAAATTCAATAAATTTCCGTTTGTTGGTTTACGATGAGTTTTCACTGTTAAGCTTTTAATGATTTGATTTCGAGGAAGTTTTCTTTTGTGTTTTCGTAATAAATTTGATAATTTAAATAAACGCTATGGTATTTTGACTGCTTATTGATAAGATAACCCAAACAGAGAATGAAAGAAAGGAGCCATAATAAAAAGAAAATATGTTAAGATAAATTAGTTAAAGATCTTTTAAGTTTGAGCAGTCATCGCATTAGTTTTATATAGAAAAACTGAACGATAGTCACAATAATTTTATAAGAAAAATTAGAGCAATCATCGCTTCGATTTCATGTAAAAAATATGAGTCATGATTTAAGCAATTTGAGTTCTCGTCGCAGTGATTTTGTATTGAAAAGTTCTGCGATATTTGCACTGATTTTATAAGTAAAATTTAATTTTATATGGAAAATATGTATCGAAAATTTCAGCGATCGTTCCATTAGTTTTACATTGGATTCCTACAATTTTATATAGAAAATTTGAGTTCTCATTGCAGTGATTTTGTATTAAAACTTCAGCAATCATTGCACTAATTTTATATCGAAAATTTAACTTTGTATGAAAAATTTCAGCGATCATCGCACTAATTTTATATCGCATATTAAATTTTATAAAGAAAATCTGATTGATCATTGCACTAATTTTTTCTTAAAAATTTTAGCGATCATCCCAATAATTTTATATCGAAAATTTAACTTTGTATGAAATATATCAGCGATCATCCCACTAATTTCATATCGGAAATTAAATTTTATTGATCATTGCACTAATTTTGTATCGAAAACTTCAACGATCATTCCATTAGTTTTATATCGTATTCCTCTAATTTTATATAGAAAATTTGAGTTCTCATCGCAGTCACTTTGTATTGAAAATTTCAGCGATCATCGCACTAATTTTTTATCGGAAATTTAATTTTTTTTAGAAAATCTGATTGATCATTGCATTAATTTTGTCTAAAAAATTTTGGGGATCATCCCACTAATTTTATATCGAAAATTAAATTTTATTAATTATTGCACTAATTTTGTATCGAAAGTTTCAACGATAAGTTTATTAGTTTTATTCACGCAAAAATTTTCCTCAAAAGCTTTTGTCTAGTTACCACAGCAGGTTCTTATAGAAAATAATATACAAAGTTGTCTACAGCAAATTCTATGAGAAATTCCCTATAATTTAGTTAAGAAGCTTTTTATTATTAACACTCTAATAGTTAATAAATTTCTTCACAAATTGTTTCTTTTTCGTTATTGTTTCCTGGTATTTTTACTTTCAGTTTTAATAACTTTGCATTTTAATTGGTTTTTGCAGTTAAAATTTTAAATGTTGTCCTCGTGATACTTTTGAAATAAAATTTTATACAACTTGTTTGAAAAGTTTCACTGCAGAAAATGTAAACTTCAAAATTGACTACAACTTCAGGGTAAAATAAACAAACGTAGAAAAACTACGAAACGTGACTCTAAACTATTGAGACTCTTTTTTGTAAACTTTGTTGGCAATTATTTGTCATATTTGTGTTCATTATAAAAAGCCCTTCGGGATGGCAAAAATAAAAAGCACCTTATACAGAAAGATAAAGTAATAGTACACGTACAGTAAGTAATTTCAATAATACATTTCAAATCCAAAGTTAATTTTTAGTTATGTTATATTTTCTTTTAAATTTTTTGCTTTTATGAAAATAACTTTTAGAAATAGTCACCTGTTTTATTAGTTAAAATTTTGGTTTTCTATGAAATCTAATTGAAACTTTATCTGTAAAGATTATAAATGTATAAGTAACTTAACAAAATAAATATATAGTGCCTTCCCAAACATATAAATTTGTGTTAACGATCTTTAATGGGCTTAAATTTATATACAGTCTGCTTCTGTTTGAGCTTACTTTTATTTAAATAAAATCATAATGGTTGTATTAAATTAAACTCTTATCAAATTATAATCCCTCTTTAACTTATCTAACCTAAAGCGCTTCTGTTAACCAAAGTATTAAATCTTCATTGTTAATTTTACAACATTATCATTAAAGATTTTCTGTTTTTTATTTTATTTATAAAGGTTTTTGATTATTTTCTTTATTTTATGGCCAAACAATACTTTTAGTTTTAATCTTAAGAAAATAATCAGTAAAAAGCTTATGAAACGTATTAAAGCATACAACTTTAAAACAAATACGTACCACTTACTTATATGACGAATGCAAACTGATCTCTTTTTTGTGATCATCAGTTGAAACTCTTTTACCTTTTAGTGGCTTTAACATAAAAAGAAGTTGTTACTTATTTAACCACCTTTTGGGAGATAAAGAATGTAAACCCTTGGCAAAAAAAAAAATGCATTCATACAAGAAAGTTTTTTTTCCATGTTGGTTTTTGCTCTTTACACAAGTATTTTTGGTAGGCAACGTTAAGCATCTTTCACAAGACTGACTATATGGCCTTGTTTCAATTGATGTTATCATTATCTTTCCACAAAAGTTATTTATGAACTGAGAATCGTTTTAACGATTAAATGTCGATGTTGTAGGGGTTATTTTTGTTTATAGATGCCCAGAAGTAATATTTAGAGAGAAAATAAGTAAATACGTTGACATCGCGTATTTAAAAAACCAGAATCAAATTAAACTATTTCGCTCTTATATGCTTTCTTATACAATGTCAAATAATAATTTTCTAAATTAAATTATTATTTTAATTAGAAAGAAAAATCTAGTATCTCTTAATACTTGAACAGACAAAGAAAAATTAGACTGCGCGGAGGGTTGAACTGTCATCATGATGTTTCGAGACTAACCACAGTCTCATCATCAGAGTTTTCTACCGCTTAGACCTCACTGCCACCACGGCAGCTGCAATTATACAAGTTAAAGATCCTCTATCATTAATTGAATCTTAAAAAACTTAATTTTCTAAAATAACAACTTTAATAAAATAGAATTGCATTATCGCTGATAGAAACTTCTCAGATCAAGATAACATTTTTCTTTTTTTATAGAAATTTTCTGTTATTGTTAAATTAATTTTCCACAAAAATTTTCAGCAATTCAACGTAAATTAAAGAATTTTGGTGCGATCATCCCATAACATTTTTCAGTGATCATTGCAATAACTTACTACCGGATATTTTCGGGATCATGTAATTAATTCGTTACGAAAATTTGCTGGAATCTTAGCTTTAATTTGTTAAAAAAAAAAATTGCTAACATCGCATTATTTCTTACATATTTTAAGCAATCATTCCATTAATTTGCAGCAAAAAATTTATACAATCGCTGCACAATATTAATTTTCGAAAAAAAAGTCGTTGCAATCGCCGCATTGATTTCAATCCCAAAGCATTTTATTTACATTTTCTCGCATTATTGTATCAGTTTCTACTTGAATATTTAACGATCATCGTACTACATTTAAGATTTAAGTTTTTTCTGTCATATTTCTGATCACTTTCTATTGAAATTTGCCACCAATATCATACTAATTTTTTGCAATTATCGCATTAATTTATCACACAATTTTTTTTTTTTTTTTTCGAAAATCATCGTAATCATCATCGTAATCATCATAGTCATTTAAAAACAATTGTATGATCTGCGATATTTATTAGTTTCCAATACAAACTTTGTGACCTATTTTGGATCTTTATTTTTATTTTCTGAATTTTTAGGATCGTAGAAAAATTGTATGTTAAAATTGATTTCGCATAAGAACTTTTATGCGATTATGAACTTAATAATAATCTACATTAGTGATGTTACGAATATAAATTTTTAGTATTCGCGAATACGAATACGAATATTTGAAACAATATTCGCCGAATACGAATACGAATATTTCTTTTAAGGTTTAGAGCCACATAATATTTTAAATTTAATTGGTAAAACACCCTCCCTTTGCGTCAGCAACTATAATTGGAAAAAAAACTGTCACTCTACTTAAGGTATTTATCAATATTATGACATTGAGATACCGAATTTGAAGACCACTACTGAACATTTTTAAATTATTTTACTTACATACTTACAGATTTCGGTTTTCTTATTCTGTTTGCGCTTTTAATTAGTTATTCATATGTTAAGAAAATATATATTTATTTGTGTCTGTTTTTAAAGAATGTTATTATCTTGCGTCAAAAGTTTTCTTTAAATAAAAATTATTAAAAATAATATATTTTTGTACATATTATGTACTTTTTTAAACTTTATATAATTTTTTCTTTGGAATGTATGTGCAAATTATTCGAGAAATATTCGCTTGAATTTGGCGAATACGAATACGACTATCTTAAAATAGGCGAATAATCGAAGTCGAATACGATTATTCGTAAAATCAATAATGTACATTAGTTTTATGTGGATAATGTGATAATTTTCATTTAAAGAATCATAAAATTTATGCACCACCATTTTGTCCTATTTAGCCCACTGTACGACTTTGTTCAACTTTAGTACAGCACTTGATCGTACTGACTATTTTATCCAAATATGTTTTTGCGTTGTTAAACATACTATTGTCTAATAAACAACCATGGATTTATTAGCGTATATCACTTTGAGCTTGAGTTGAATACCAACACAAAACAGTGTCAAAGCAATCATTTATTTTATATGCTACACTGAATTGCCGCTTCCATTAATAACATGAAACCTTTTTTTTAAAACTTAATTTTTATCGGTTAATGAACTTTGTGTATGCTTAAGTTTATGTTAAACATGATTTTTTCTTACTTTTATTAATTTTTAACAATAATAAAACTTTGTGCTTAAACAAAGGTTTTCTTTATTAATAAATGTTTTATTTTTTTTGTAGCTACTTTGACTCGTTTAGTTCGAGTGCCAGTAGTACTACACCCATATAACAGTCATATGCTATAAAATGAAACATTTATCCTCCGGAAAAAGAACCCTCGTAGCTAACAACTAGTATTTTTTCAGTTTTTGTGATGCTGCCGTTTGTGGTAGCAACTGGTATGTTAGCGGCAAAGCTTTTTTGTGTCAATTAAATGTTGGCTGAGTACAATGTTTTCCTTCCTTTTTTATTTTTTTACTGTAGCAGGCTAAAAAGTACATTACATAAACTTAAACTCATGGTGGTGTAATATCTGAATAAATGCATACTTATGGACTCTCCCCAACGCTAGCTTTCTGGTGGCAAAATATTGTGGTGGCTGCTGGAGCTAAAAGAAACAACTACAAAAAGGGTTCCTTATTTAACAGGAGCACAAAGTCAATGGCTTCTTCTGTCAACTCGTAACTCTTTTATACGAAAAGCAAAAAGCCTTGGCAAAAACAAAAAAGAATTACAAAATACTGTTACTGAATTTATACGACTAGCTTTAAAATAAATATAAGAATAATAAATACAAACTTAAAAAAAAAAAGAAAACAGATACGAATATGTTGTTTTGGCTCTCATCGTCATCATCGTTAACGTTGGTTGATACCAGATTGTGATGAGATGATGCTAAAACATACAAACAACCAGCCGCTCAACAACTTAACATCATCAACAAAACTTGGTTTATATTAACAATTTTATCTGTTGGCCACATCTGAACCAAATAAAATAATTGAAAGTAGCGATAAGAATCACCGCTATTGCAGCTTTTATATCAACTCCTCTGCTTCTCCCTTTTCTGGTTTCTACACCTTCTTAGTTTTCAAATAAAACGGAAAAGAAAACAAACCAGCCAGCAACATATGAAAAGTTTTGGCTAAACCTTGTTCAGACGACAGGCCAAAAAGATGTTGTAAGAATTTATAGTTAATGTAACTTAAAGAGAAGACGCAAGCATTAGCAGCCAGATCAGCTTTATCCACAAACAAATACTCGTATGGCTGCTGCAAACAACTCTTAACTGTTGGCTGATTTTGGAAGCTGTCAATATTCCATTCTTTGTTGAGAGTATAGAGGCCAGACCTTAAATTACCGCAGCAACAAGATATGTCATGTTGCAAGTCAAAACCAGGAACTAAAACAAAAAAATAATTTTTATGGGCAAACATTTTCTACATGTGAGAAAATTTGAAACGGTTTTGAGCAGTTATTTTAATTGTTAAATAAGAAAAGTGAATGAGAATAGAAAATACTAAAGTTTTCTTTTCGATTAAAAAATGAGTTATTTGGCAAGTACAATAAGCAAAAAAGTCAACCAACATTTTCATAAAAAAAAAATAACACATAACTTTCGTGGCTAAATTACGACATTTAAATTTTTTTTTAAATTCTGCATGACTATAAGTCAGCTTCTAAAAATATCTTCAAATTTAAATTTATAGATTTCTGACATATCCCACTTTATATTTAACGCTCGGCAAAAATTCGTGCAAAGAAAATGTTGAAAAAAGAATGAAAAGAAATTATCTGCTTTAAAACTTCCTTAAAAATAATTTCATTAAGCAAACTTTTTCCTACCGTGTCCTTGCAATCTTTTCTCACAATTTCCCTAAAGTATGCAACCAATTTCATACCAAAAAAAATTTTTTTTACAAGAGAAAACTTAAAAGCAACATAATATTCTTCTCTTTTTTTTGACAATTTAATTGACAATTTTCGCCAACAACAAACTTTGCACTAGAAGGCTCTTTAACGTAGTTAATTTATTAAGAAAAGTAAACAAAGTTTTTTTACCAAAACTAAATAAGATAAAAAAAACCTTTTTTGAGCTCCTTAGACTGGAGTGTTAGCATTCATAAAAAATAAAACAGATTTCAAATGTATTTCAGTAAAAAATTTCAATACAAATTTTTCTGAAAACAAATTTCAAAAACTTTTATATTTTTTTGGAATGGGAGGGGGGAAGAATACGATCAGAGACTTTTTCAAAGAAAATTACATGACGGTAAGCTTCAGACACTGTTTTGGGTTACAGTCAGATTGCTTAATTATAATTGAATATTTTAGCATAAATTTAAACAACTAAGTTTTCTGTATTTAGCAAACATTTTATTTAAAAAAAACCTCATGGCAATATTTCCGAACGATTAGAATTAAAAGGAAATATGTATGTTTACTATAAAGTAATCACACATTTGATAGTTTTTATATCATTCCCTCAAACTATGTCTTAAGGGCACTATACATTCGTCAAAATCTCATCAAGCATTTAAACTTGTAGCAGTGAAAATTTTTTTTTTTGGATGTGTGACACGACGACGCTTGATGAAAAATTCAAAAATTTAGATATCGGCTATGCTTGATGTCAAGCACACATACACACGCTTGATGTCAAGTATTTTGACAGAGTATAGGTGCCCTTTAGAAGTTCATAAATAATACTGTTCAACTTTTATGTCAAATATTACGAGAATTTTTTTATAACTCAATAATTATTTTCAGTGTGTGTATCTTTTTGTCCATTTTTCTCCCAAAAAAGCAATAAATTTTTAAGAAAAAATCCACTGAAGTGGCGATATATTAAGCTAAAATGCCCAATAAAAACATTTGTTATAAAATTTTACTACAGGGTGTCAGCCGAGAAGGTATACCAATTTGTTTAATTTTTGATTAAATGAAAGAGAATGGATGGATCTTATATTGATAAACGGCAATTATCAGATAAATGTCCGCTTCTGTTAGCCTCACAAATGCGAGCCCTTTTGAGCACATTTTTCATTACATTCTAACACATTTCACGCGGTATTTCATTAATTTCATTTGTTTAAATTGCTCAACCGTTTCTGGTTTGTTTGCATAAACCTTGCTTTTCAGATATCCCTACAAAAAGACGTCCGGAGCAGACAAATCAGGCGACCATGGAGCCAATCAACATCTTTCTCAACGTCACAGTAATCGATGATTAACTTTGATAAAATTTTTTAACAATTAAAACACGTTGGCTTATCGAATATTTTTTCATAATAAATTTCCAACGTGTCTACTTCACGACTGCCAAATATGAACTGTCAAGACTAATGTTTACCAAAATGGCGGCAAAACAAAATAGTTTACCTTCCCGGCGGACACCCTGTATAAGTCCCCTAAACGAATTGGTAATCCATATAAGCAATAAGGACAAGAGCGGAAAATTTTATGAGTTCCGTATATAAAAATGCAAAATATTGCCTGCCGGCACCTTGATATTTTTAGAAACAATTTACAGCCACTAGCCTCATTTGGAATCAATAAAAAAAATTAAAGTAAATACCCCTACACATTCTACAAAAATACCTCTATACATTTTGCCTTGAAGAAAGATTGTTTAATAAACAGAAATACTAAAGTTTATTAAATTTTTAAAATATCTTTTAAGGCGTTTTAACTTTTATTGCATAACAAAATGGATTGCATATTTTTTTTTAATTCATTTGCAGGCAAGCAATGGGACATTTAACAAACCTGTAGTATTTATTATACTACTAATCCGGAGTATACTTTTGGGAGCTTAGACAAAAAATTCCATAAAAACATTTTACTTAGAAATTTATTATGGAAATTTTCTTCCATTTATTATTAATTTTATATAAATCAGCAATAATAATGCAAAATTTCTACTTGCACTTACAAGCTAACAAAATTGTCTTCACAACCGAGAATAGTTTAAATGCCAAATTGCAAATTAAAAAAAAAGAAAATAGAACTGGGAAATTCTCTCATTATCGAAAAGTGTAAGCAAATATGCATTCTTGAAAGCAATGTAAGCATCCGCTGCACCTTAACTCCTCTTCTCCATGAAATTTCTATGAAATTTATATCTGTGGCTTTTTCATTAGGTTTTAACCCGCACAAATCTATACAAAAACAGACACACACACTCACACACATGCATACACACGTTTGCATAAAGACATACATATATTAACCAAATGCTTCAACAACTACATCTTTTACCAGTTTTATTAACATTGAAGTTGGCTAAAAGTATGAATGTGTGTGTGTTGTATGTACGTATAGAAAATAAATAACATAAAATGTTAAAACCACTGACATAAGCAATTCCCAAATGCTAAATACACAAAGAATTGGGAAATATTTTAAGTTGGCCGCCTGCAATGATAGTTTTTGCTGCAGTTTCATTTTCTCTGATGTTTTTATTTTTTTTTTTTTTGTTTTTGTTGCTATTGGTTTTGTTAATTCTCAGTTATGTGAACAGGCCTGCAAAATAAGGAAACACAATTGAGATGAACGCATTCTACAATTACACAAAATAACCAAAAATAAAAAGTTGTAGCAATTTGAAAAAAAAAATACACAAAAATCTTGAAAATGCTGGGCAACACAATGGCTTGGTGTATTTAGAAAAAAAAAAAAATATAGCTCCCCTTATTGCAACAAGCAATGCGAAGTGTTGCAAAAGTATAGCGGTATTCAGTGTTTGGTGCAAATGGTTTTGTAAAAGAGCAAATACAAAATTGTTTAGCCTTTTTTTAAAATTCAACAACTATTTAAACAAAGTTTCCGTTAAATTTAATGATGTTTTAACCTTTCCCGTTTTCCAAGACCATTTGCATCAACAGCCAATAGCACCATTTAACACATAAGATTTTTTTCGATGAATTGATACGTTCTAAAAATGGCATTTATAAAATGTTGCATGGTCTTGCAAAAATGCTGATATAAAAAATCTAATATTTTTGCAATACCAGAAAAAAAATCAGAACTTGCAATGTTTGATGAACGAGTAAATGCAAGAAGCCCATTCATAATCTTGTGCAAATGATCTTGCATCATTGCATTTGCAAAATGGTGTAGTATATTTTTACTCTACAGAGAAATTTACATGCTACATCGTTGCAAATAACACAACACATAAAACCAATAGCTTATATTTACTCTAATTATGCAACACTTAATTGTAAAATGACAGCCAATAGGCAGTGATACAAGCCGATTTTGATTAGGGGCTGTGAACATATTACAAAACGCTGTTTTCAGAGATTTTATAGCCCAACCCCCCCCCCCCCCCCCCAACAATTCCTTCGTAACGCTTTTTACTAATTTTTCAGTGCAAAATTTCCAATCCATAACAAATTTCGTTGCAATTTTACTATAATAATAATAATAATAATAATAATGCTCTTGGATAGATATTGCAAGTGTAGTAATTTTTTGTTTAGTTGGAAAAATATACAAGACCATGAAAACATAAAACTAATAATCTACATTCATTATTTTGTTATGCAACCAATTTGACTTCGATATTCGTTTCGTTCAGGCCATTGTGCAAATGGCAGGCATTTAAGCAAATAAGTAAATATCATCACCATATGAAGCTATATAAAACTGACATTATCTTTTCGATATTGTTGCGAGTTGTTCCAGTGATTGTTGTTATTGTTGGTAAAAGTACTGGTATTATTTCTAATAATATACAACAATAACAACAACATCAACTATAGCAATTCTTAGGCTTTATTTATAAATATTTTTTTTCATACATATATTTTCCTATTCATTTTGTTTCATTTGTTTATATCTTGTTGGCTTTTTGTTGCAATTGCAAACAACATTTATAACCATATCTATGTAAACAGCAACTGTCATTGCCAATATATAGTGGATTATGCATACATACAAACTTATGTTGTACATATATGTATGTATGTATGTATGTATGTCAACATGAGTATGAACATACTTAAGCGATACAATACGATACATTTGCGATACACTATAGACAATGTCTTATGCCAATTTATGTAACACTGGCATATGTGATTACAATCAAATTAGATACCGAAACTTCATCAATTATTAAAAAGACAGCAAATACTATTATGTTTTGAGGTTGAGATGGCAAAAAAAAACAAACAAAAAACACAAGCACAACAAACATAACAAACAAACAGTAACTAAGACAAACAACAACACAAACAAACCGAATAAGAAAACTAAATAGCAAATAGAAAAGTTGCAAATAAGTCGGAATAAGAACTACTACACTATTTGTAATAAATAGAAAAAATAAGGATAAACTGCATACATATTTAGATATGCAGTGTCAAAGAGTTTTAAATTTATGGTAAAACAGATGCTAATGTTACTTATATTCTTCCATGCCCCTGCATCTATTCTCATACATTCTATACTTATAAAATTTTGTTTTGTTTTTTTTTTTTTTTTTCTTTTGCTTAAAGTGGATAATATGCTTTCATTTGTTGCAAGAAAAAGATTTTCATTGGTAATTTTTTTGTTCTATTCATTTCTATATTCTGTGACAGTTAAAGACAATAAGGAAGTATTTTATATGTCATTTCTTATTTTGCTGTTCAAAAAAAAAAAAAAATAACTAAATGATTAGAAAAGCTACCAACTACAAACATAATAATACATAATTAATTAAGTAGACTTTATTTTCTAATTTTGCTTTGATAAGATTAAAAATTGATAATCAAAGATTGACAAGATTTTTCTACCTGTATCAGTATGATTGGATTAAACTAAACTGACATTTAATTAGAAAATTTCTCATTTTATGTTGAAATTATTTTATTGTTATACTTTTGGGAATTTTCGATTCCATACTAATAAAATGAAATGTACGGTTGGATGTAGTGTTTTGTTTAAGAAAACGCAATTAAAATTTGATAGGAAATTACTTAAAATATTTTTTCTTGATTAGTGTGGTTTTTTAATACCTTCCATAGAATAGCTTTCAGATTTATGCTGCAATTTCATCCTCGAGTCATTTTGTAGCTAAATTTTTTTTTTCACTTCATAAAGGGTGTTTTTTATAGAGTGACTCAAGTTTAAATCATAAAAAACAAGGAACTATATTTTTAATATCAATAAAACGGTCTTTATTGGAAAGAAAATTTTATGAAATTAATGTTTAAATCTGATTTCTGCCATTTGGCCGCCACGGCTGGCGTGTAGAAGGAGCAATCTGGAACACCAAATGTCTACAACTTTTCGCAGCATTTGCATCCGTATTTCGCCGATAACTCTTTGAATGCTGATTTCCAGCTGTTCAATTGTTTATGGTTTATCGACGTAAGTAAGTGACTTAACATTACCCAAAAGAAAATAATATAAAAGGGTGAAATCACACGAAATTATGTGAAATTATGCTTTCATTAAAAGTTTCTTTGAGTAGATCAATTGTAGCGCCCGCTGCACGTTGAGTTTGACGAATAGAACAATTATTTTGATTAAAAATGTCAACAACTTGAACACGTTGCTCTGGTGTAAGTCGATTCCTAATGAAATTTCAAAGCAAACTAACCAAAAAGAAACTATCAGCTGTTAAATGGGTGCTCAAGTAAGGCAGTGATGCCAATTCAAAGTTGTGACACTCTATAAAAAACACCCTTTATATATATAGATTTAAGTACAAATAGACTAGTAGTATATTATCAGTATAGCACAGCTTATCCTTTACTATTTTTTTTATTTTACTTTAACTAAAATCAAAATTTAATTAAACTAAATAGCGATTTACTGCCTATTCGTCGAGTTCTTTTGTTCGTACGATTACGTTTGATACAAAAACCAAATTTTACAAAATTTTAGACAGAACTTCTTCGATATTGGCGAACAAGCACTTAGTCTCAAAACATTTACTTTATTGAAGCTAACTAAAAATCAAATTTTTATTTCAATTAGTACAAGGAATAGCCGACACAATCGCCTGTATTCTATTCATAGAAAAATCATCACAAAAAATTTCTTATAAATCAGTCATAGAACAACCAAAACTACAATTATTTAATGAACCATCAAATTTTTATGCGGAACCTTCTCCTAAAGTGTATCCAAAAGGACTATCGCCACTATAGCGAGGACATCAGAAAAGTCAGCCCACCCACCATTAATAGAACCTCCATCGAGAGTGTCCTCGAGGTGTTGCATCAATAAACGATCAGCGAAACCATTACTCTGTATAAGCAAAGTCCTTAAATCTTGATCACATGCTATTTCTGATGATAGTAAGCGGCAATTACTTAACTGCTACCAAAAACACATAGTCCCCGATACTATAGATAGATGTCCAGCTTGTCTCCAAAAACCAGCTCAAGACTGACGCTCCAATAGCTTATATCTCTTACTCCAGTAGACCAACTGAGGTGGAGGTTTCTCCATTGACACATAAAATTATCTCAAATAATTAACACTCTCTAATTACATGAATAATTATTAATTAATTTGCATGAATTAGAAATAATTTAAAATAAAAAAGAACGGTTATATGCAGGAATAAAATACCTTCCATCAATGTAAATCAATATATTCAACTCTCTCATCTTTTATCTCACAATTCTCCCACATCTTATGGTTGTTTACTTTTCTACACACAAAATGGCATCTTATTGAAAGGTACATATATAAAATGTTTTGCCAACCCTGTAATAATGCAGCTTAATATTTCTCTAGAACTGAACACAACTTCTGAAAAAGTGGAACGCCCTGTTTTAAATAGCTGACAGCTAAGTTATATAGGGCACTATCAACACTGTCGGTTTTTATGGGGCAAAAAGTGCAATGCCCTCCACCCTTAGTGAGGCCGATTTTTTAAAATCAAACACACTGCCCTTTTAGAGAGCAAAACATTTGTAAGAAACGAACACCAAAATAACTTTTCTGCATGGAGATGTACCACTTTTTGTAGAAAATAAAACACCATTAGTATAGATGTCTTTTTGCACCCTAAATGTGTAATTCAGACGTATGGTTTGTTTCTTTGTGCTAATTAATTACAATATGTTGTTACATATAATTTGCTCAAAATTTTTAAAAATAAATTTCTTTAGCACATGTAAATATTGTAAATATATACTCGTATACATGCACATATGAATAAATTAATTTTAGTAAGAAAACGAAAAATAATGAATGGCGCTTAGTGGGTATGAAACATAATGTTCTATTATGAATGATAGCTTATATGGATTTTTAAGAATTGCATAGTAGACACTAATGGAAATGTAACAATGAAAATGTTATACTTAAGGCCACATGAAATGCAGATTACTGAATTCTATATACTGTTAGAAAGATAAATTAAGTCTCCTTTTTTATAAACATTTTCAAATAAATTGAATACTTAAAACTCTCATAATATTTTTCCTGATCAATATTAAAAAAAGATTTCGACATTGCAAATTAAACGAAGCACAAATTTTACATAAAATTTCATAAAACGTTAAAAACGTTTTTCTTCAACTTCAAAATTAACTTTTTTATGAAACTAAAGTTTTGAGTTTTATACTCTGTATTCATTCCTCTTTTCAAGGGAATATCTGTATTGAGTATGTTACCACACTGCAATTTTCATACACATATTTCTATAATATGTACATACAATATATATTTTTAATTATTTTAGTCAAAGAACTTTTTTGTATGTTAACAAATGAGTTTTTACAAGAAATTAATCAAACTAATGGATGTGTATTATCATACATTCATTCATCAACTGCTCAAAAAAAAAAAAATAAACAAAAAAAAAAATAAACCACAAAAAAAAAAAAACAACATCTTTTGATTATTGCACAGGAAATAAAATGGATTTAATAGAAAAGAAAAATTATGAAACCCCAAAAGCATGCTATAAATAATGTTAGTAGTCGGCATAAACATGCCAGCGCATACACGCACTAACACACATGTTTACAAGCAAACGCGTGAGCATTTGCAGCTCTTTAAAAAATATATAAAGAAAAAAGTTCACAAATCATAACTCTTTTCAAGTACATTTACTCACACATACGCCATTCACAAACACACTTACACATGAAACATGCATTTTAAAACATGTACTAATTCATGACATTGTCTTTGCTCTTGTTGTTTTTGGTTGTTTAAATATTATTGCAACGAAAGGCACTTGCTGTTGCGATTGTAAATATGCTACATTTTAAAATATTTTTTTTCAGCTTGTACAACAACATGTTTGGCTTAACTTAAGAAACATTAAAACTTGGTAATGACTGGTTATGTACTTATTTCAGTTCATTTTAGCAATAAAAACAAACGATTTCAACTAAATACAAATATAATGACAGTCAACTACTTAAGTAATGTTGTAAAACATTAACACACTTCTCTTACAATATTTACACATAGTCATTTACTAAAGACATTGTAAAACCACTAAAAATTTAGAGTGATGAAGAGATTTTGGTAGGCAGAGAATTGGAGTTTATAAATACTGATGAAGAGGCTAAATGAGTAAAAGGAAAACCACCATAAAGTTTAACAACATTGGGAAAGGAACGTATTCTATGTTTTGTTATTATACTTTGTAATTGTATAAATTTAGGCGCTTATGTTACACAAAGAAAACAGAGCATTGTTCTATGATACAATTTGTATCAACAGTGTCATGTTTTCCGAAATCTCTGTGAATCTTAATTAATTTATTAGCATTTAAAAAATTGCAACATTCCGGTATTATATACAAATATATGATTGATTTAAACCATATTATGTTTTCATTCATTTCAACATTTGGCTGTATGACATCTATTATATTCTTGTTACCCAACAATATTAAAGTTAAAAAAGCTCTATTTGAAATGAATTTAATTGAAATTTTACATCAAATTAAAATTTTAATACACCATTCAAACAAGTTTTGTTTATTTTATAAACAAATCAGTTCGTATGTAACTCTTATATTATGATTGCCTCAACAATGTTTTGCCTTTTAGTGTAGTGGTTATTTTATTAGAAAAGTTTAATATAAAATAGCTATAAGTTTATTTAAAAACTTTTAGATTAAAATTTGTAAGAAAAAACAAACTGGAAATTAATTAAAATATAAAAAATCATACTTTGAGGCCAATAAAACTTTTATTTTTTGAACCATTACTGTTTCTTAGCTGCACTTCCCTTTTGTAAGTACATCGTTAGAAGTTCCGTTAAACTACAGCAAGGTTGACATTTGAAGTTTTCCCCCTCCCCCCACACTCTTTGATTTTGTTTTTTTTTTTTTGCTGCTTTTTAAACTTTTTTAAGTTGTTTAACAACTACTTAACGTAACAGTCATCATCCAGCAACAAACCACAAACTGGACGTTTATTTTTATGCTTTAACAACAAACACTAATTGAGATCAGGCAGTAATTAGCGTTTCAAGTTACAAAAAGCAAACTTCTTTTTAGAATAAACTTGAAAACATAAACAATACTTAAAGAAATGATTAAAAGAAATCTTAAAACTATTTGCTGTCATTAAATATTTAAGAAAAGTTTAAAAGAATATTTTACATATTTTTACATAAATTAAGTAGAAATATTAAGGTCATACTGCATACCATTAAATTGACAGTTAAGGCCAAAAATCCTCAGCTTTTAATGCTATTTTGAACTGAAGTTATTTCTTATAAAAATTACGAGGGTACATTATTAATTATTTTAATATTCTTGGTGTCTACAAAACAAACTATAATATTTTTAAGGATTAAAAAATCAGGTCTAATTTTCAAACAGCAACAACTGAAAGTCAAATCTGCAGTCAACATATAACAGTTTCTCTAATATCATTTACTTATTTTTTTTTATTAATAGAGTCACCCTCGTACACTCTTTACACGTAGGGTTCTTTCATACACCATTGACTTCAGTTTGCACAACAAAGTAGGGCAAAAAAAAAAACATCTTAACAATTTGAACTACAAAATTACAAAATACTTTTATAGCTATTCCTTTTTTTCTCTTCCATACTCACAAGCACTACTATGGATCAAAAAGAAATAAGAAAAAATTTCAGAATATACTACTGACAAGGCAAAATATGCCTTAAAAATCTGCAATACACACAAGAAAATTCAAAGAGAAAAACGAATTTGTTTCTCTCAAATAAATGAATTGTTTTTTCTTTTTTTTTTTTTTTTTTGTTTACGGAAAACAAAATGAATGAAAGAAGAAGTCAGCAGCAGCAAAGGCGAAAGGAGCAAAGATTGAAAGAAAAATTATATTGGAACCTAAACGGAAACGTCATTGGTGAATTTATTACTACAAAATTGGCTAAAACTCTTGTTCGTTCTGCAAAAAATTCTGAAAATATTTATGCATATCACTTGTGTTGCCACACAAAGCTCGCAACAAATGCCAACACAATAGTACCAATTCTTTTACATAATAACAGCTACAATATGCCACCTTTTGCTGCGCTTAGAGAAATTTTATTTTATAATATGAGGTTATAATAAAAATAAAAATTGAATATGGGCATTTTTTAATTATTATCATTTGGTTCTATTTTCATTAATTAAAATTTAACACTTTCGAATTCAACTTAAGAGCGGCTATTATTATGAAACTCTTTCCTCTTATATACGAGATATATGTAAATATGATCCCAGAGCACACTTTGTAGTAAAATAAAAATGGTGTTCTAAGAAAAATCTTATACATACCACAATTTATAACTAATAAATTTTACGTATTCTGAATATATCCCTCTTTAATATTAAACCAAATGGCCTGAAAACTGATATCCGCAAGTTTGTATACTCGTCGTTACCAGCGCGTAGACGTTATATTGAATTTGATATAATTCTAAATAAAGTATACGCCTAATGTGATACACCTCCTAGCAAATGACATAATTAAAAAAAAAATGGTTTGTGCTAAAAAAAATTAAAATATTGCAGAAATATTATAATCAACTTTTGTCACTTTTTTCACATATTTCAAGGAAACTCTTTCTCTCACAAAAACCCGGACCCGGAAAAATTTAGGTACAGATTTGAATTCATGCATCTGCAATTACATAAGAAGCAACTTTTAATTGTTCCATCGCAAAACCTACTAAACTGTTGGAAATTGGTGTTACAGATTGCGCCTTCTTCGCGCCAGCCGTGGAGGCCACATAGCAGAAATCATATTTAAACAATTATTTCATAAAATTTTCTTTCCAATAAAGCCCGTTTCATTGATAATAAAAATATATTTCCTTGTTTTATTATGATTTAAACTTGTATCACTCTATAAAAAAAAACACCCTTTATATGTAATATATATGTAATATATTATAGCTTGATTTGACTTCAGCTCCTAGAGAGAATTATTAAAGACAGAGTTAAAGAAATTAAGAATATGCGAGAGAGAGAGAGAGAGAGAGATAGAACATCTTTCCAAAGGAATGTTTTTTAAGAATCTGAACCATAATTTCAAAAGGACGAATATATAAGACAGCAAATACCACAAGAAAACTATAAGACATATCAACTAAGTAATAGTTGTAGATCTTTAAACTGTTAGAAAAGACAAAATATGGTCTTGTAAATATTTCTCAGTGTATACTTTCACACATAAATGTGTTGAATTTTTACAATTGTTTGTTTTCATGAATTTCTACTATTTGCAAGAAAATGCCATTTATGCATATGAATGTGTTTTTATTTAATTTTCTTACAGGTATGTGTGTGTATAAGCGTACGTGTCTACATAAATATACATAAATTTGTATATAACCATGTAACAGTATATTATATTGCAGACAATGAACTCAAAGAAACTGCACAAACTCATCTCCTCAGAAAATATTTTCAACTAAAAATTCTTCAACACAGTAGTGTATAGAGAGAGAGAGAGATACGTAAAGTTTCACAAATCGAAAGCAATGTGTAAGCAATTTTATTTGATAGTATTTTTCAAGTAGACTCTTAGAAAATACTAAACTTAAATTTTAAAATATTGAATCATTTAAATAAAAGTAAAGAAAATAATATTAATTGTTTTTTTTTTTTTTAATTAAAATTAAGTATTTTTATTGAACGATCAAAACGAAATTGGATATTGTTTTTTCCTCTGTTCCTTGGAATAGTGATCATGTCAACTGCTTTCTAAATATTAAATAACAAACCTCAGCTTTTGGATTAAAGATTTAATTTTTATATGATGTATAACTTTATGTGTTTATGACAAGACACTCAAAGATAACAGGGTACATGGATAGACAACCAATACGGATAAAAACATCGCTGACTTTCTCAATGGAGGGAGTGGCTCACTGTTGGTATCAGACATCGACTCCTTCTATGTGGCTTCACTTTCCGTCTGCCAGCAGCAAATTAAAAAAAAAAATGGGTTCTTATGGGACTTATAGTCGTATCTCACCCATTTTTGAGCGAATCTATACTGAAAGGTCTTGTGATCAAGGATCGCTGCAAATTAGGCAACCATATAAAGTTAATAGGACTAACCTCCAATGAATTCTGTTCAAGCTGTCTTAATGAGAAGGAGAACGAATCAGTCTCCCACCTTCTATATTTCTGTCCTTTTATGGGGCATTGTCCTTCATGTACTGGTCTGAGCTGGTTGAGGTCAGAATCGTCAAAATTAACTCCTTCAGCAGGATTAGTCGATATTTTCATGAGTAACCATTTCCAATACGGATTGTGACAACAGCCATGCTTCTACTTCGTCTATATACACTTCACTTCTCCTTTCTTATTATCTATTTCTTTTTCAACTGCAGGTATCACAAAGGGAAAAAAACTGGAACCAAGTGTGCAAAAGCAGCCTACATGACTTTACTTAATCGTATCTGTCTCACTCAAAGCTGAATGAGTTTCGGTTTGTAAAACTTAAGTTCGCAAAATATATAATATCTACGTAAAGTGTGCAAACGCTTTGATTAAATAGTAGAATTAGTTCGATGAATCTCCCCACTGTTCTCTTGTGTATATTTTAAAATTTCTGTAATAAATGCAAAATAAAAATTCTAAAAAATTTACACTGCCAGGACATTTTTCCATATTAAATCAGTTTATTTGCTTAAATTTCTAATTTTTTCTTTCAATTTCATGCTTAACTTTAAGAATACACACGGACGCAGGTATGGATGTATGCGTACATCTATCTACACTTTAAGAACTTTTGTTTAGTTTCTCAACTACTTTCGTTGGCGTATGAGTGTTCTCATATACATAAATTGTTACCTCTCTCACTCTTTCGGGGAAAATCAACTGAGTCAGTTTTAAATTGTTATATGAAAACTAACACAATTATTAAAAAAAAAACTAACAATTAAGGCAAATTCATAACAGGTGGACTCGACTGCTCAGGTTATTATTTTCGCTTTGTTTCGCCCCTTGTATTTGTGATACAGTTGCGTTGTCAAATGTCTTGTTGACACATTGTTCGGTTCAATATTTTTACATCGGAAGTATATATTTTTCAAAACGATTTGAGGCGAGTCTCTCTCTCTGTCATGAATTTCTATTGTTATTAATCTGATAAATAAAGTAACAAGTAAACATGATTTCAAAATAGAGCAGCGAAAAGTTGTGTTTTTTTTTTTTTTTTTTTTTAAGTACAGAACTCGATTTCGTGTTCGCTTTTGTCACAAGAAAGTAGTTGCACTACAAATATTATTGTTATTGGGGATGGATTTATTCCATTTATTCCAATCCAAGATATAAAGAAAAATTCATACTGATAAATATTTCTATATCCTGGTTTTCATCTTATCCCATCCGTTTATTTTGAAACACAATGGTGTATCATGAATGTCGCCTAAAATGTAATAAAAAAATAATTGTTGGCCTATTTTCCATTTACATTTACAACTTTGAAAATCATTTGCTTGTTACTTTACAAAAATTAAGATGATATTTTAGCACATTTACTATTTCATTTGATATTTTAACATTTCCAGTTTTATTTATTTTTTTTTTAATATTTGTTTATTTTTCCCAACAAAAGGAATATTTTATAACTTTCACTTACAACAGCTTGGAAAAGTTTTAGATTTAATTAAATAAAATATTCATTTACCAACTTTATTTGATAAAAGCAAATATAAGATGATTTTAAGTTTAAATTCGTAAGTATTTAATTTTTTTTATAAAAAAAAATAGCAGATAGAGATTTCTACAAATTCATAAAATACAATACTCCTCTTGTTTGATTTTTCTTTTGAAAACGAAAAGAAAATATTTTTAAATAAATGAAACAAAATTTACGAAATTTTTTTTTAAAATAATTGTAAACTAATTTTTAAATTGTTTTGTTTAATTAATGTTTGATAAATAAATTTAAGTTTAAAATAAAATAAACAAAAAAATTGCATACAAGCAAATAAAAGAAACTGAAATCGTTCCGGAAATAATGTTTCCAAGATTAAATTTAAGTTTTTTTTAACTTTATTAAGCTAGTTAATATGAACTAACAATATATACATACATATATATTTAATATGACTCTTAAAAACTTGAGAAAATTTTATAAAACGATTTAAATCATGTTGTTGTTGATTCCTTTGAGCGAGCAAAGCATAGAAAATTCTTAAATCAATCAAGAGTTTTAGAAAATCAAATGGCTAAAAAACAGTAAACAGTTGTTTAGCAACAAAACAAAGTTAAAAAAAAAAGAGAAAAAAGTACTACTGAGCAATAGTATTCGTATGAGTACATGTATTAAGCAAACAACAGAAAAAAGGACAAACCAGCTCAAACAAAATAAAAATTTAACTTCCAAAGAAAATCATCGGAAAAAAATTTAAATGTCAATTCGAAAAAAAAATACTTGAAATCTCTGAAGTCATACGAGGAATTCTTTTATGCACTTAGTGTAAAAACTTTCACAATAAAACTCAATAATACAGAAAAATTCTTAAATGAATGCTCGATTTGTTTTTCTCAAATCGAGAAAATTAATATTTTTTTTCTTGTTGTAAAGTGTAAAATAGTTTTGAAATTTCTTTGCATACTCTTTCTTTCTACTAGAATTGTTTGCTAAAAATATCTATTTTCCTTTTTTTAACTTTTAACAAAAATATATACAGAAAAAAAACGCATTTCATAAACGTTTTCCCCAAATTGAGTGAAATATGACAAGTGACTTTTTACAACCCATTCAATGCGATATTAAATAAAATGAAAGAAAACTGTGAAAAAGAAAAGAACAACTTAAACAACATCGTCAGATCATAAAGAATTGTTAAGAAAAATTGAAAATAGATAACAATGAACAGCTAACTTGTTGATGTTTTATGCTTGAAAGGCATCTATCACCTGCTTTATATTATTTGTATAAAAAGATGTTTCCTATGAACGGAAAATTGCTTCAAGATGTAAAAATTTAACAAAAAGAAATTACACAAATACTTGAAATATATTTGTGTGTTGAAAAATTGGTTAAATAGTTGATATTCTTATCCAAGTACACAGAGAAGACAGATTCGTTGTGATAGCGGATTTTTGTTGCCAAATAGATGTTTGCAGTTGACACACTGTTTTCGGACTGTTTAAATGGTGAAGGCTGATCACTTAAAACTGTTTCAGCAGCAATCAATATTGTTTCTAGTTAATGTACACCACAACAGCTGTAAAGAAATTAAGCCTTCTACATTTTCAACATCTATGTTCTGTATCGTATACATTTCCTTATTATTATTATTATTAGGTTTGGCCAGGCACTTATTAGGCACCGAGATCCAAGGATCTTTCGTGCAGCTGAAATGTTCACCGAGGTAGATTAGATTAAGGCTACGAATAAAGTCAGCCACCATGCACGGTGCGAGATTGTAAATCTCATTTGGAGACAGTAAAATGCCTCCAAGAAATCTGGTTCTGCGCTGCGTTACCGCCGGACAGTCACAGCGGATGTGTTCTGGCGTATCTTTTTGCATTTCGCAGAATTTGCATTAATCGGTCTCAGAGTTTCCAATAATAAATTGGGGTTACCTGAGACCACAGTGTCCGGTAAACTATCCCTTCAGTAGTCTGAGGTCATTTTTGTCCATTTGTAGCAACTTTTGTGATTCGCTCGCTTTTGGGTAACGTAATGAATCGTTTTGCTTGTCTTAGGCATTAAAGGGCTTTCCAGTAGCTAGTGAATTCCATCTGAGCCCATGAACTATAATGTTCTTTGACATATCCGAGTGAAAAGATAAAATTTACATTGGACTCCTCTGTTGGGTGGACAGTCAACCCATTCATTTCCTGCATAACCTTTGTGGCCAGCCACCCAGCATAATGTTATTTTATTTTTAGTGCCAAATTCATTTGGAGATGTAACACAGTCTATGACGACACCCTACCTTATCTCATAAGTATTTATGGCCTTGAGCGCTGCCTGGTATCTGACATCAGCTTTCTCTTACATTTCCGTCCTAGACATTCTTTAGGTCTAATAAGAATGGCATATACTTTGGCTTTGAAAAATGTATAGCATTTACCCATAGGAATTGGGTCCATATATTCCTGCCCCTGTATCTCCATTTTTCTATTTGGAGCCATCAGTCTACCATATCTGGTCGGCATCTTCATGCCATGTAGTGTGGTTCAGCCATCGACCCCGTTCAGTAATCCAACCAATCTTTTTTCCAGGTGTAGTATCCAAATTCATACGGTGTAACGTCCTTTAAATCGGTATACTGATAATTTGCGGTAAACTCAACCAAAAAAGCAATTAATTTCAAGGAAACAATTCGTTAATTCAACGAATTTATTCCTTATTTTTCACCCAAGGAACAGTTTCTTTGAATTGGACGTATGGCAATCATTGGCTTGTTGAATTCAACGTACCATTTTGTTGAAATCAAGAAACCATACGCTGAAACCATACGTTGAAACCATACGTTGATTTTTAAGGATTTATTCCTTGATCCAACGTATTCATACAACAAAATTAACGAATATTACTTAAAATCAAGAAACAGGATCTTTGAATCAAAGTATTTGTTCATTGTGTTTCAATAAATTGGAGTTCATGTAAAACTGTTTTTTCAGTGTAGTCTGATTGGATATTCCAATGTTCCTAAACACTATTAGGGCCAATAAATGGGTAGATGATAATGTTTCATTTATTTTTAAAACCCATTTAAATACAAAATTTTGTTTTAAATTGCAATATTAAATCAACGTTAAATAGCCAACACTGTGTATTTAAACACTCCTTAAGTTTTAAGACCTTCCAAATAAGAAATTTGTGGCTGCTGACAAGTTGCATAAAATTTTGGCATGTTTTTTCGCTATTACCCTTTTAAGCGTTCTGAAAGTTGCTCTTATTCTTTAAAAACATTTCAGTAGTTCTTAATTTTTTTTTATTTTTAGCCACAATAAAAATATATTTTTTTTTTCGATTTTTCTTAATTTTCTCTAGTCAGCTGTTATTTTGGGAAATTTATGGGAAATTTTTTATGTTACGTAGTGCTACCACATTTTCATCGTAATTAAATAAGAACTTTAATAACTCACTGAAAAATTGAAATCTTATTAAATTTAAATAAAAATTAAGTAATTAAATACTTGAATCTGAAGTCAAAAGCTGGCTATTAGTAATTTAAATTTTCATTAATTCAATACATAAATTAAATTTCTTCTTAAAAATGTTTTATGTAAAAAGTTATTAAAAAAAATTAAAAGAATTTTGCCAAAAGATCGAAGAACTTTTTTATTTTATAAAATTATATATAATTATATATTAATTTTTATATAAACATTTACAGTACAAAAGGAAAAATAACTTTAATAACTTTTAGTTGAAATTCCAGTTGAAAAAGAAACTGTCCTAAAAAGGATTTTGTTTTTGTTTGTTTGTATTTTTCTCTTTTCTTTTTATAGAATTCGCTTAAACGTTTAGTTAATATTATTGTCTAATCATTCAATGACTGTATTTCATTCTTGCTACTTTACCAAAGCAGACTGCTTATTTTACAACAAATATAAAAATAGAAATAGCGAAGAAAAAAAACTTGCTAAACTCAGTCACTGAATATTACAAATAAGGACATAACAGATATTAAGCCAATTACAGGAAAAAACTTGTATGTATGTATTTATCTGTGTGTATGCGAATATACAGACAGAAGAAATGAAAAATAAAAATTAAAAAAAAAACCTTGTTATTGATTACAAAGTCAGTAGTTTAAAGCTATTTGTTTGTTTAAAATTATCTGAAACGGTTTTTTCCACAAAACTTATTTTCTCATTTCTAATATTATTTTCATATTCATAGAAAAAATTAAAAAATGTTGTGGAAAAAATGAAATTAAACGACTGCCTTCCTTCCATTCGATAGAATCCCTCCCTCCCTCAATGCATTTATTTTATATCGTGGCATATCACTAAGCCTCCGCTGTCATTGCGAGAAATCTATTTACGTTGGTATATTTTACTTTAAATATCGAGTCATAACCGCAAAAATGGCGACAAAGTGCAGGCCCAAAAAATACAAGCAATTCATTAATTCATTCTTAAATTACAATTGATTACTAATTATTTTAAATTTCTGTTTGCAGTTTTTTATAAAACCCAACCCAGAGGATATATTTTTTCCAATATGTCTAACGTCAAAAAATTTTAAATTTTAACAGAAAATCAAGAGAGCTGTCAAAAATTTCTAGATATTACGAAAAATAGTCAAAAAGTCTTTTTGATTGAGCTATCTACCAACGTCATTTTTATTAAGCATACGTTGTTTAGCAAGAACACAAGCTTATCGGTGACAGTAAGGTAGCCAAGTCTATTGACTCATTGGACCATCGACGCAATGTTGGGTGTATTTCTTTGTTCTATCGCTACTACAACGGAATGAGTTCTAATTAAATCAGGGAACTTTTTCCCGAAACCCGTATTTTTCACGTAAAACACGCTCTTCATTAAGAGCTCATCCCTTTGTAGTCGATATACCAGTGAAGCGCACTACGCATTACAGAGAGAATTCGTACTTTAGCCGAACTGTTCGTATGTGGAATAAACTTTCCTGTCACTTTCAGTGTGTTAGGGTTCAAATCGAATGTCCACAAACACTACTCCCCTTATCTTTCTTCCCAAAACCTATTTTCCTACTTCCGGCACAATGCTTTGCATACGTAGGGGTCAGTCATCCCCTGAGTGGTGTTGCTATTAAAAAAAAAAAAAAGTACAACTAGCCAGAAGCACTAGTGTACTATCAGGCATATAATCCATACCTCTCCTAGCGAATGTGAGAGGAACTACAGCCAGCATTTGCACTTCCGAAGGAGAACTTACCAATAACCGATCACAGAATCCTTCTACCGTTTAGGTTATAATGATCTCACTACCAACATATCCATCCCCAAGGAGCCAGAGCATATCGTAAGGTGAGGCAAGTACATAAACAAGAATTCTCTAACACTCCACTAGGAATTCATCCGTGTAACTTAACTAGTGACGTGGCAACATGTATGGTTACCCACCAAGGCTCAAAAGAGAAGCCCTAGAAATCCACTGAATTTGGTCTTGAGCGGTAACTGTTCCAACCTTTTAACGGACCAGCAGAGTTTACCATACATCCGTTTATGATATGTTATATGTACGTCTATTGCTCTGTAGTTTCAGAGATTGAGAAAAGATAATTACCATTTTCCCCAGAAAGCACAGCACCAAGGTATGGTTAGTCACCAAGATGCATAAAAGTGTACTCCGGAGAGTTAAGAAAATATAAAACATTCCCCTTCATCTGTGAAGTTTCTCAAAAAATTCTTAAACACCAAAAACCATTTCCTATTGTGTTTACAGTTTGGTTGCGTACTTATTGAATTTAGACATAAAATACACAGTTAAATTTGTATTAAAAATACGATTTGTCGTCTTGTTAGATATAAAATTCTTTAAAATATATCTCTTAAAAGTTCTTTAAAATTATATCAATTTTATTTTCAAACTTCTTTAGCCAAAGAGTTTCGTTTTCCTAGTTTAGGAAGTCGGATCGAATTCGGCAAAAAGATATCCACTGGGATACTTTAGCTTTTCATCGTGTCGTTTATTTGCTATAATTTGTAATTGTATTTGTGTACAGCTTGTTTTATGCTGACAACTTATCAGGCAACAAACAAATGTTGCAAGTTTTGTATTTAAGTGAACTTTTCATACAAAGCCACTAAAAGAGAAGCGAGAAGTATTGCAAGTGTCCTAGACATTCTAGTCCACAGTATTCCCAAGTATTCTCTTCTATTTACATCTTGTCTTATATTCTTGCTTGTGTAGTGTTTTGCTCATTGTTTTTTTCTTTTTTTTTTTTTTTTTTGTTGCTGCATTAACTTACAACACAGCTACTGAATGCATTTATATGAGTACATTTGTATTGTGTACAATGCACATATTGCTACTGATGCCACAAGGAGAATAGTTTAGTCTTATTTCTTCTTCTTTTTCTGTTTGCATTGTTGTTGCTGCGCATTTAACTATTACGATGGTGGTATTGGCTGTTGTTGACTAATAACGGAAAGCAATTAGTCAACTCAACTTTGTCTAAATGGCATGAATGCCAGTTAATGTCAATTGTTCTACAACGTGATATGGTGGCATGAACACGTGATAAAATATTTACCACACGTGCAGCCGTAACTCAGTCATAGTCAAACTTCCATTCTGGTTTTTTTCTTCTTTTTTGTTTTTCTTTTATAAAAAAACCAATTTTTTTAGCATTTAGTTCAGTTCATTTAAGTTTTAGTTGTGTTTTTAGTTCAGTTCAATTGAGTTCACTTCACCAGCATCACACAAAGAAATTAACAGCAACATCGATTATTGTGGCTGAATGCAGTTGGTAACAAAAATTTTTCTATACATAAAAATAATTGAGAAAACTTTTGTATTGAATATATGTAAATAATTGCAGGTAAAATCAATTGAAAATGTAGCCAATAGTTTGAATAAAAAGAGATATTTTTGCTGACAATAAGGTATAACTCTAATAGAATTCTAATTGTCAAATGCATTTACTTTCAAGCTTTTATTGCTTGTAATAATGTGATGATTAAATGTAGACCTGACTCTGTCTATTACAAAAATATTAAAGTTTACAATCAATTAAAGCAGTAATATTTTGTTTTCCACGCAACCATTCATGATACAGCCATATCTTGACACGATATCAAACAATTTATTTCTTCAATAAGATAATTTGTTCTACTAAAAATCGAACTTGAACCTGTTTATACTCATAAGTTTGTAGTTGCAAACGTTAAACGATTAGCTCGAGTTGTAAAGACAAACGAAGGTTCAATTTAAAAAATAATTAAGTGCTCAATTAATCAAAAAATTTGTAGGTATTAAATCAATAGGGTTTATTTGAAAAATATATTGAATTATTTCAATTCTAATAATTGTATATTCATTCAAACTTTAATTGATTTATTCTACAAAATCAATTAACTTCTTTAAAATTATGTCGTATGCTCCGAAAAAATATTGAATATGCACAAATGCATATTAATTACAATATATTTAAAAGCATTTGACACACATTTTTTTTTAATTAACATTCAATTAATTAAAATAGATGTTGATTTAATTAAAATAATATGTAATAAAAATATATATTTTTTTCTGAATAAACACTTAATTGGGAAAAAAAATAAAAAGTTATTTTTTTCGATTTTATATTGTTGTAGCTATACAGAAAAATGTAAATTCTCAATTACACAAAATTAAAAAAATTTTGTTTTTTATCACGAAACACATGATTTTTTTTATTTTGTATGACTCCTATTTATGCAATGTATTGTGCCAGAACTTAGGGAAAAGGAATAAGGTAAAGTAGATAGATGTTAAAAATATAGAAGGCTTATATCCTTTAAAAATCTGTTATTGCGCGTTTTGTTAATTTTTAATGCAGTATTGCAGCGCCTCTGGGGTAAATATGACGCAGATTTCTTAAGCCGTATGAGCAGCAGCAATTTTATTAATTGTTTTACTTCGCAGAGGACGAAGTAGGGCTTGTTGTATATTAGCTTGGAACAGTATCAATCGATGTCGAAATAGTTTAAAGAATTATTTTTAAATTCGATCCAGCTATGGGGGAGTTATGCGATGCTCCATATTTCATTGAATATGATTTGCTCTTTCATTTTGTTATCGCTTTAAGATTTCGCTGCAAAACGTATTTTATTCTAGGAGAAAATATTAATAATTTATTTTTATCAATAACTAGCTTATCCCGGTGTGCTTCGCTTCCCCCCTCGTTATAAAATAAAATTAAAAGTATTTATATATCCTATTGTGAAAATTTAATGACGATCGGTGCAGTAGTTAAGACTATATTACGATTTTTAATTTTCCTAAAAAGGGGCGTGGTTCCACCCACTTTTCTCCTGTTACGTATTCAAAATTATGCCAATACCATATGTACCAAATATCATCGACGTAGGTAAAAAAATGCCCAAAATATGGCGATTTAAATTTTTGGGTTATATGGGCGGTGCCACACCCCTTGTCCAATCAAAACTTTATATAGCCTATAATTCAGCCGAGAGTTCCAGTGAAATACTGTGAAAATTTCAGGAAGATCGGTCCAAGGGTTTAGACTCCTATAAGGAACAAACAAACAAACAAACAAACAAACAAATAAACAAACACACATTCGGTTTTATATATATATATATATATTTAACGATTTTAATTTAAGTTTTATTTCGTCTTAATTTCAAGAAGTGAATTATTTTAGTTGCGCAGTGCTATACCTTTAGCACTTAAACAGTCCAACAACAATATATAAAATGTCACATTAATGTACGGATGTTGCCATCGCGACTAAACTCCACCGTGTCAATTTATGTGTTCACCACCATCGCCGAGCTACCCCGATAGCACACAAGTGTTACCTTAAGGTTCATATCAGCTGGAAATTTCTTATGCATGGACCACCTACCATACGTAAACACCTTGCTTAAATTTTCCAGCTATCTAATGTCTTCTTATGTTGTTTGGCATCAGCAGGTAAAGTGTCCCCATTGGTGGACCGAATTTTAACCAGCCACTAGCATTAGTCCCTAAACCAATAAATCTCCCAGCTTTTGGTAGCTACCAAGATGATACATTTCGCATCATCACATCGTAAAGTGACTCCAATATAGGAACAACACTGCTCTGCCGCCCCCCCCCCCCCCCACCTTCCTGTATACTTTCACCCATGGGGCTTACCGGCTCTCCCTTGGTACCAGTGTATGGTTACTGGTAAAGTCTCGAAATATTACTCCTAGAGATTAAATTTTTATCAACTTGCGTCTTGAGCTGAGACATTAGGTGCCTTTTCACATTCTACCAGACGAAAATAGGTTACCCTACTTACTTTTTCTACCTTATATGTACATCCGCTGCTCTGTTGTTTCACAGATTGGGCAGTAACATATAAGTTTTATGGTTAATTGACCAAAGGTAATGGGCCTTACTACGGTTCTCGAATCGACTTGGACTATTGTACTAGATTAAAGAAACACACAACATATTTCTTTAATCTATTACAGCAGTCGAAGTCGAATCGAGAACCGTAATAAACCCCAATTTCTGGAAAAGACAATTACCCTTTTCCCAAGAAAGCATAGAATGAAGGTTTGACTATTACAAAGATGTATAAACTAACCCCACTGGGGAAACTAATATACATTAAAGAAATTTATGATGTTGATGAACTGCCCTGACCAAGGATCGAACCAAGGTCATTAATTATAGTTTGCTTAGTATTATACGCGCTAACCACTTCAGCCAACACCTCTCTATATTCAATTACGATATTAATTGAAACTAAATTTACATTCATTACAAAAAAAAATATATTAACTATAAAATTTGTTTTTTTTTTTTTTTTTTTTTTTTTTTTTTTTAATTTGAGAAATATTATATGAAATTGTCTTTTTATATGTGTACAACAATAAATTCACAAGCATAGTTGAATTTCGAAAAACTTTGATGCATTTGGTGCATCCGTAAATTTATTAATTTGACTGATTACCAAAAAAAAAAAAAAAAGTTACTACGAAATATCATTTTGCAAGTTTTATATTAAATTCAGCTTTTACCGTTTTGATGTTTTCTTTTGCATATTTCGCATTAAAAACATATTGCAGGATGAATGAACAAATACTTTTCTCATGGATTTTAGTTCTCTTATTTGCATTAAATTGAAAGTCTATTAATAATTTCAATACAAAAAGTTCTAGGAATTATTGTTATACAAAGCAATAGTCTCAATAATACAGATGCTTTTGCATAAAACTAATATTTAAAAATATATAAAGATATTTATTCTATTTGTATTATATTATCTTGAAGCCAAAAGAAAATATGATTACTTTACTGAAAATGTAAAGAAACTATGAGAAAGAAAAACAAAATAGACACTAGCAATAAATCAACATTTAATTCAGTTAATGTTCTTTTTAATATTTCTGAATAAAAATGCTAAAAGTGGAGTAAATATTGTTTTTTAATATGAAAAAGTACGAGTATATGGAAATCGTTATTTACTCAAGTTATATTACAAGGAAAAAAATCTGCGTGAAATCTTTTCACTGCTACTAAAATGAAATTGTAAAAAAGAAGAACGTAAAAAAAAAAAAAAAAAAACAGCCACAAGTGAGCGCATTTTAACTATAATTTAATAATTCATAACGAGCCAAATGCATCAAAATAATAAAATAGTGTCGTCATCACGTCTCAAACGGAAAGAAAACAACGCAATAAATTATGTTCGCCTCTTTAGCAAACGGGAATGATGATAAAGCATGAAAATAAACTCGTAAGAAAATTATTAACTATTTATTATTTGTAAATAATCTAGAAAAATATCTCTTAGCATCATATTAAATCTGAGGGAAGAGCGAGAAGAATATAAACGAAAGTATATTCGGCTGTGACGAATCTAATATACCCTTCAGTAACATTCTAAATGTAGAATTATAACGTTTGCTTTTTTCTACGAAAATACGACCACACTTTTGTTTCGCTGTTTACTTAGAAATTATTTTCGTTTGACACCCATTACAATAAAGCGCCTAAAAATTTTAAATATTTTACCATTTTTCAATTCATATTCAAAAAATAAACTTTTATATTTTCCATTCCTGGCCAATTCCATCACTAAACCAAAAAAAAATGCTATTATTAATTATATACACATATGACATTAACAATCCTCAGTAGCACGAACGGTAGTGTGTTGAATTCTAATCTAAAATTCCAGATTCATTACTGAGACACCGTCATGTATTTATAAATTTCAATATGTCAATGTTAAATCGAAAACGTTATTTACGAGTATTTAATTTTTTGTGATTTTCAATACGAATCGTCTTAAGAGAAATCTTTAATCATCAGTCCCAGACCCAACTCTCTAAAGCTACTGGTGTCTTCGGAATCCCGATTTCATTTTTTCACGTACAAACAGACGGACAGACGGACATGGCTCATTCAAGTTTCCTTTTTATGTGAGTCAAGAATATCTTTACTTCACTAGCTGAACGGCCCGGCTTTGCACGAAGATATTTACTTTTATAAATATCGATTTAAACTTAAAATTATTACTCACTAATAGCTGTCAATGTGTATGCGTGTATGCGCTACAACGTGTATTTACGTATGTATGAAGTCAGCACACAGTATAAATGTTGTCATGAAAAGTCATAACTCACGACCGATTTCGTGCAAACTTTAGGTGAACCATCTACACGACCATACGTACAAACCCTTAAGACTTAATCGAATTTTGTTTGACCGTACGTGAGTTATAAAGTGACAACACACTTGCAACAATTATTATATATATGTATATATATATATATATATAGATAGGTCTCCTATGAATATTGTGGATATTACTAATACCATTCTTGATGAAGGGTATAAAAAAATGTTCTGTAGCATCTGAAAGAAGTGACAGCCTCTTGTGATTTACAGGTGGCTCATAGAGGCAATAGAAATATGAATATAAAAAATAATTAACTGAGCTCCTCATATATATATTGAAGACATTCAACAATGAAGAAAAGTTTATCATAATTAAAGGTTATATTGTTTGTACCGCCTAATGCTACACCTGTATTTGTCAGTCCAAAGACAGTAGGGAGTATGTTGTATCAATTTTTCTAAATCATGCATTTCTTCACATCTTATTTAGTCCAACTGCCACAAATATATGAAAGTACTACAAATACTCTAGTATTGATACTTACTAGTTTTACACATTTTTTAAGCTTTATAGAAATTCTGCAGAATATATTTAACAAATTGTTAATAAATTGAAGTTCACAGCATTTGTTAAGAGCTGAATAAATCCATTTTAATGCTTAAAAAACGGATATTAAATGGATTCATTTTAAACGATTTTAAACTTCACTATGTTCGGCTGTTACTAATGGTATCACAAGGGTTCTTTTCCATATGTGCTGGAATATATATAATACCCATACAAAGCGCCATACAACAAGTCTCATACACAAGTGCACTTACATTCCCGTATACTCGTATTTTATAATGGTAGAGTAAAAATTGTGAAATTGAATAACAATTAAATTGATTAACTTTATTAGCTGCTGTACGATTATAAGGTTATATTCACCCAATCAAACATTGGCGTAGCTCCATCTTTTTCCATTCCTTTTCCCGGAGTTGCCAAATAAAGGATTGAGCTGTCCCAGATATGTAGAGCTGAAAAAAAAACTGTTCGATAGTTATACCACACGCCCACTATCAACCTCTATCTACGTCTATGCAAACATATTTCTAAGGAAATAAAGAATATTATAGAAATGGAAATATTTATATTTTTAACAAACAAGCTTCAGAAGAAGAAGGGGAAGAAATAACCAAAGGTATTAGAGAAAAGCATAGCAGCAGTGGTTATATCCCAGAAGGGATTACATGCACAATTCAATAATAAAAATTTTGCAGCATTTGCATTTCTTTTTTTCACATATTTTTTACAAATATTTTTCATATTTTCTTTTTTCTCTTTTTTTTACTCAATGTTAGCTAAGTTTTATTAGATAAACGCTTTTTGCAGTATAAAATAACAAAAATATGCTGGATTGATAGAAAAATATAATAAATTATCATTTATTATATAAATACATTTTAGCGGTGGCAAATAAATAAATTAAATTATATTTGTGTTATTACTCTTTTCAATGAGTTTTCTTTTTTCTGTTTCTTTGTTCAATTGAATGATTTGTTTACTGCCTGTTTGGCTGTCAGCTATAAACAAGAGTCGACAAAATGAAAGGAGTTTGAGAAAAAAATTTAGGATATTACATCTTATCTGGTAGAGGTGGTAAGAACTTATTATTTCATTTAAGTTTATTCAATGTTTATTTATTAGACAAATCAGGACCGAACAGCGAAGGAATAAAGGAATTTGATGATAATCTCACGATATTTCTGAGAGCAATGATATTATAAAATTGAGACATTTTGGAACAAACTATCGATTTAAGGGGCTTAACAAAATTATATATACAGAAATCCAAAAATGATTATAAAAAATAAATAATTCCTGGTGTTAAGCACCTAAATAAATATTTTATCGATTTTGCCGTGGTCGATTTTAATGCCCATCGGACCGAATGTGCTATGCTTACCTTCAGATGTATGACCGGACATGCTGCTCCATCTGTAATTATGGATGGTTTTAGAATTATGGAATCAAAAGTCGATGGTCTTGGCATAAAAGATCATTGTGATGTCCGATGGAATAATCGCATTTTATGCATGACTCAAAGAAAGTATTCAAGTGCCTCGGTTTCTTTAAACGGTATACGACATAATTCACTGCATCTGGCATTTAAAATAAATAATATTTAAAAGAACACAATTTTAGGTTTATTTTATATAAAATTCTAAAAAGCGATAAAGCAGGATCCGCGCCTGATTTATACCACATATATCTGTAGTGCGATTCTGTAACTTTTAACAATAAACGTTACGTTAATTTTACCAACACAATTTATTGCTTGTGGTAACAATGCATCAATTCTGTAAATCAGTATAACCAACATTGTTAAAAAATTCAATAAGGTGGCATATTTGTTAAAAAAACAATGAATTTTAAGCCAGAAGAGTGCACAAGAGAGGGCGCTCTCTTTATTTTTTGTTAAAAATCATTACATTTAAACAATAAATTTTTAGTCAGAATAGTGTACAGGAGAGTGCGCTCTATTTTATTTGACGAAAATATATTTTTAGAACATTTCAAAATAACAACAACTTTAAGAATAAACAATGAAAAAAATATTGCTGTTATGTTAACTGAAAAATTCGACATTATAATTGAATATAATGCTAAACGATATTGTTAAAATCCTTACTGAATAACATCGACGTTAATTTAGCTGTTAAAAATTTTTAACAATTTAATTGACGTTAAAATTGAATAGAGAATCGCACTACTGACCAAAAATACTGTACAAATTTCATTTATTGGTCCGTTGCTTTAAATTCTATTTCAAAGTTACTCGACCGTGCACAGGAGAGGGCGAAGAATATCGGTGATAGTATGGTAGCTAACTCTATTGACTCGCTGGAGAATCGACGAATGTGGTGTGTATTTCACTGTTCTATCGCTGCTGCAACGGAATGTGTTCTAATAAAATCAGGGAACTTATTCCTGAAACCCATCAATTATCACTGAAAACACGTTCTTCGTTGAGATTAGTTCCATTTCTGGTCGATATGACAGTGAAGCGCACTACACATTACAGAGAAAATTCTTAGTTAAGCCTATTTGTTTGTGTGTGAAATAAACTTCGCGCAGAAGTCTTTCTTTTCACCTTTAGTGTGATAGGATTTAAATCAAATATCCTCCCTTCCATAACTGATTTTCTTAGTTCCAGCACAATGCACTGAATAAATCGGGGTAATTCCCTAAGTGCTGGCTATAATAAAAAAAAAGCGGGAAAGGCTTTTAAGCGGTGTGTATCTAAAAGAAAGTGTTGTAATGCAAAATGTAAGCGCTTGTTCTTCCTTTGTGCAGCAAACACTTCCTTCCCCCCCCCCCCCCCCCCCAATCCTGTTACGCATTAAAAGGAGGCATTCATTTAAGCGGAACACATTTATTCGTTCACCGCTGCAGCTCGCTTTAAGATTTTAGAAAAAAACTTAATATTTAAAAAGTTTGTAAGTATAAATTTTAGTTCGTGTTAAAATTTCATTATTGAAAATATGAAAATTTTTTTTAGTCTTGTTTTTGTTACAAAACTTATTCGTGCGGAAATATGCTAAAAGTATGCTAAAGTATACCATGAATTGCTAATCATTGTTGAAATGCCTAAACGTACTCGTATATCAATGATATGAATATTTTAACAAATGCCTGCAGCTAAAATGTCAAAATTTGTTTAAAAAAAAATTCAAAATATTTACTTTATGTGTTTAGCAATAAGCAACAAATATTTGCATTTTTTATATTGAAAAGCAAAAAAACAAACAGTTTTAATAATGAATTCGTATTAAGAGAAAGGTGTTTTCTTTCCACTCTTAAAGACAGGAAACAAATTTAAGGTGATATGATGAACTGAAAAAGATTTGTGCTAAAATAAAGATAACTTTCCGCTTGGAAGACAAATTTTTTAAAATTAAAAATTTAGTAAGAACTATGTATAGTTTTTTCCTAATGACGTTGCTGCAGTAATTTAAGAAAATCGTCTTACGAATAATACCCAACTTTAATATGATTTTACTAATCCAATTTTATTAATCAAATCAAACTTCAAAATTAGCAAATTTCGCAGTTTCTGCAGTGATCCTTGTTTTCTTTTCGGTTTTTCTCCCCCATTTTTGTCAACAGAATTAAAAGAATAATATTGTATTTGACAGATTTGCAACATGGTTTTATTCGTTTTTCTTACAATATTTGCTAAATAAAATAAGAGAAATGAATGAAAAATATATGTAGAATATTACTTATTCATAGATGGATATATCAACACTTTGTTATTGAAATGTGTACAAAACAAACAAAAAAAAACCAACTTCCCCAAAAATATTATGTTAAAATTATAGATATAAAAGTTTTTCAACACATACATACATACACACATACATACGTATACGTACACATACATGTACAAATAAGTTGTCATGAATATTACAAAAAGAGATTAATTGTTCTAACAGCAGGGAATTTTCAGAGTCTTGTGTTTGCAGCAGCTTTGCATTACACAGTTTTTCAACAGACAAATATTCCAGTTCATCTTATTTTAATTTTTTGACAATATCAACAACTGTCAACAACTATTTAGGGATTCAAAAAATTATAATTTATCTGACACACAAAGAATATGGTGTAAATGTGACAATGATGTTAGAAGAATAAGAAATGAGATTTTAATTAGAATAAAATAAATTATATCATAAAGTAATTTAATCGCTAATACAGAATTTAAAATTAAAATTTACCAAAGCAAAGCTTCATATTTATTTTGCTAAAAATATTGAAAGTTAAGCTTGCGAATTCTATTGAACTTTTCACTAAAAAAAATTAGTTTCTAACATGATTCAGTTTAAAATTAAATACAGTCGAAGCCCGGTATAGCGAATATATTTTTTTAAATTGAATGTTAAAAATAACTTTTATGCAATGTTAAAACTGAACAAATTTGAAAAAATTATTTAAAGTTGTTTGTTTCTTGCCAAAGGCATATCATCATCCTCATCAAATTCTGAATCTTTGTAAATTAAAACTTTGCTCCAGCATTTGGCTAACAAATGTTGATCAATGTTTCTCCAGGCAAGTGTAATCATACAAGATTCATCACGAATATTCTTCTTTTTTGTCTTTGCTTTTCTATTAAACACACATAAACAATGTTTTCTGTGTTTATTTTTCCAATCATTCGTTATACTGGGCTTAGAGAAAACTCATTCGTTATATCGCGAATTTGTTATAATGAGTATTTGTTATGCCGAGCGTTTACTGTACGACATTCGATGTAGCATTTTTAATTGTTCAATTTTTTTTTCCTCTATTCAAAAACTTTTGTAGCAAAATATTTTCCAGGGTTCTGTTAAACAATCCAATTGCAACTAAAACCATTGTTTCTAGTCCACAGTAAGAAATCTATAAAATAAATTTTAAACTCAATTCTCTTCTATTCGTATATTTCTGCATCTTTTTGTACAACTTTAACAATTGAGGTTGAATTTGGTCAGTAGTGTATTGTTCGAAATCAAAGCCACAAAATGAGTTTTAGTTTAACAGAAAACGTAGAAATACGTACATACTTACATGCATATATACATACAAATATACATACATTTATACGTATTGGTAGTTGTAAATGTTGGAGTAATTTTACTTACCAATAGTTTCCTATTTCTCATTTTTTTCCGTGTTGTTGCTGTTGTTGTATACTAAAAACTCACTATAGACCGACCAATAAAATGTCAAAAAATCACAATTAAAAAAAAAGCTATTGAACGAATGTTAAATTACAAAAGAAATAAGTAAAATATAATTTTTTTTCTTTATATTTTTTTACTGTTGCACACAAAAACCTCAAGAAAAAGTTTCGTAATTAAAACTGTCATGCGAGTTTGTAACCATAATAGTTCAACATCATGTTAACTTAAATATTGTAAATGAACTGAAGATGTAGTTACATGCCAAAAACGAAAAAAAATATTTAAAAACTTTGTTCAGAAAATAAGAACCCAACTATGAAGTATATGACACAGACATTCTGTTCATTGACCAAAACATTTTGGCTTTAATTGTCAGTTCTTTTTTAAGCCTGCTACATTCAATTACATTGGAAAACTTTAAGCCGTGAGCAAAGAAAATTACAAAAAATGGAGAAGGTGTAAAAAAATGATTTTAAAGAATTTGAAGAAGGAAAGGAATTGTACAAAAAAAATTTTGGTTAAAAGTTGCAAAGGGTTTTATATGTTTTATTTATTTAAAAATTGACGAGATCAGCTTTTTCTCTTATTTTATCTAATCCTTGTTTATAATCTTAACAACTATTTATTATCTTCCCAAAAAATAACATATTTACACTTTTCCAACTCTTTCTCTCTCCCTCTCTATCATTCTTCTAGACTTAATTTTGTTATCACGAATGCTTTAAACTTATTTTAGCCAATTGTTAGCAATATTATATGAATAAAATATATTTTATAAAACAATACTCTCATATTAAAAGCAATTTGTTTGGATTTTCTCTACAGATTTTACTATTAGTTTGTAATTTAATCTTTCTCTAATGTTTTATGGATTAACTTTATGCAAATTTAACACTAAAATTTATTGTTTATTTGTTTAAAATTTTGCCTAGATATATTTAAATATTAGATTTTTGTTAATATTTCAGTTTATAGCCTCGACATTTCGGCCTATGAATTTTTCATTTATCTCATTATAATCGAAAAATAAGTGTAAAAATTGTTTAATACAAACAAATGGAAATTGGAATTGGAATAAATGTAATAAATTTTATTTATATATTTTTTTTTTGTTGAATATGTAAAATTCTATTTAATACTCTGACTAATAATAAACCACAAAATAAACTATAGAGATAAACAGAAACACAAAGATTTTTGTAATAATTTTTTGTATGCCCAGCGGTATACAGAAAGGACTAATTTGTAATAGAAACTATAAAGCAAAATATATAATAACTGCTTGAAAGCAGTGAAAAAGATTGCATGATTACCAGCTACTTTGCTTTGAAGCACTTCTAAGGATATGAAAATCTCTGTGTATTCGTCCTGCATGCATTTTAAAGTTAGAGTCTGAACACAATGCACGATGTAACGATAATTTATTGCGATGCAGTTTTTGATACGATTTTGAAGTATGCACAATTAAATTAACAAAAATGTAAATAAGCAATGCCAAGTATTGCCGTCACCGTCTTCCATTGTATTATGTTCATTTTTCTCTCCCGCAACGAGAAATCACACTGCACCGCAAACATTGTGTTCAGACTCTTACTCGGCCATTTACTGTCACTCACACAACTATTTGTCAAACATATTTTTTAAGTGCTTTGATATCTACTGGAATTGCAAATTTATATTTTTTTGTTGATATCCCGGTTCTATGCTCCTTTTTTTCCTTTTATAAAGTGCTTTAAAACTAGTTTCCCTCAAGGCCCTATAATTTGCAGTATCCATGTCAAACAATAATATTTCTTTTCGTGTAGTATAACATCTAAAAAAAACATACATATACATATATGTATGTAAGTAACTATCCTTGATTGTCATGCAAATGATTATGGCAACAATATTTAAAAAATATGTACATACATATACATACATACATGTATGTACATGAATTATCATGCGACAAATTGTGATAATTTAAATTGGCAAACAAATGACGTGTAAATAGTTTAGATACAATTTTATTTAGTCGCATCAACTTTAATTAATGCTGCAACAATTTTATTGATTATTAAAAATTACTTTTTTATAATTGGGGTGTTCACACTGTAGTCATATCAGTCATATTGTCATAATGTCTTATTATTTAACAATGGTTAAAACAAATTGTTGTTGTTCTTCAAGCAAAAAAGTCATATAATAATAAGACTTTTTGAGGTGTTTATGGTTTTTCATAAAATAATAGTCGAGCACCTGGAAATCTTCAGTAGAGCAGCTGGAAATCTTCAGTCGAGCCGGCGATAATAATTACAAGCCACCGCTACTTATAAATAACACAAGAATAAAGGTGGAAGTACATAACACGCGTTTTATCGTCAACGCATTCTACACGTTTCAAGCATTCTATGTATTCTACACTTTTCTTAATTTTAAGTTACATAGGACGCGTTTTGTGCAGCAAACTATCCATCAAAACAGTGATGAAAAACAGTATTTGCATTTCAGTACCAAAAGATTTTTTTTTTATTACTTTTTGGATGCACAGAGTACCAAAAATTATTTTTTTTTTTAATTTTAATTTTGTTAAAAGAATTATATAAAATTCATTTAAAATATATACATACAGTATACAAAGCGCACACGAACATATATATATATATATAGGAACATACATATCGCACATGTACTAATACAACGTTATACCTCAAAATTTCAAATTTATATTGTTTATAAGTTTATGTCTTTTGTACTTTCCACGTTTCAAGAGAATAAGTCGGAATTTTTCAAGATGGTGAGAACAAATCAAAAACTTCAACTGCAATTATATCGAAATGGATTTTTTCAGTTATGACAGTGCATTAGTAAATGATCGATATGTAGGAATACACATACATATGTGTGTATAACATTTTTTGAGTAGACATGGATATTTTAGGTCCAATTTAAATCGTCTACGACATGCCCGTGTCACGTTTTGTTGAAGATATGGTGATAATTTTGTGAAAGATGTCGAACATACGTTTTTCATCTGTCCACGATTTGAAAATTCAAGTTCAAGGACATGTTTAAAGGACGCTTGTGTGTACAGTTTTTTAAATTAGTTCTATTGCAACTTCGTAGGTTGGAAGAGATGCGTAGAAGAATCAATATGGTTTAGGTAGAGTTGAGGATGTAAAGTCATGCGGCAGTTCCGCTGTTTACGGTCCCGCATTCCTGGCAAATACAACCATTATCAATGTCTTTCGAGCAGCAATAATAAAATATTGTCACTAAATCTTTGGACTAAATAAGACTTGAAACTATCGGAACATAAAACTTGTTCCTTTGTTTAGTTATTATGAAATTTTGGTGAAATAAAAATCTTTTTACATTTGCTGAGGAGTGAATTGGAGTAATTTTTATATATAAAAATTAAAAACGAATATATGTATGTGTATTAAAGTATCAAATGTATAGGAGGAGTACCACGGTATTTTTCGTTATCAAATAGTGTAAAAAAAAGTACGATCGTACCAACTTTCCCATCACTGCATCAAAACGGCTATCAGAAACAGCTGCTCGCTTTGAATGACGCGTAGGATGTTTACAAAAGTAGAAAGTAGATCTACATCAACGCGTTCTATACGTTCACGCGTTTTACGTAATGTGTTGTGTAACTTGTTATATACAATTACACTAATTCAACTTTCTTGACATCCGCGTGAAAAGCGGTGACCTGTAGAACGCGTGTTATGTAACTGCACCTTAAGAATATGTGTTTGTGTAAGTGATCTGCCTGACGTCCTTGCACTTGCCGTCGTTCAAAAAAAATACTACATATTCCCGGCAATATTTACTTAGAAGTTGTCAATTAATACTAGTTACTCAAATATGCTTTAAATCCGTTCATAAAAGTACACTTTTAGTTAAAAAAAATATATGCCTTTTGCTTAATTAATTTAACAACTTTATTACGCAATTAACTGATATACTCTTTGCAACCTTTGAGTTTGTACAAGAACAAGAACAAGAACAACAAAACTGTTGGAAAAACTTTATTTTAAGCTAAATAAATAACTGTTTTCAAAAAGCGTACTTGCTTTGTGCATTTTTTTGCCGCTCTTTCCAATTGCAAAATGTTCAAGTGAATTTTTATTGTTGCTGTTAATCAAACAAATTTTGCCCCAATTTTATTTTATCGCTCATACGGGGAAAACATTTTTATAAAATTTTTACATTTAGGGGTAAAATTCCCGTTTGGAAAGCCTTAGTAATACAATGCAAAAATTAAGGGCCATAAAGAAAATATAAATGACATGAAAAACAACTCAACTCATTTAATATCCGCTTAATTTCTTCTCCAAACATTAAGTGTATAAAGAAATTCCAATACAGCCACTCAAACATACAAAATATTAGTGAACTTTTGTGTGCGTGGATTTGTGTGCGTGTATATATGCGTAATGTTGAATTAAATTCACAATAGTCTTTATGTGAAAACAAACACATATTCAGCAACAATTTCATTTTATATCAAACATGCTTGAGCACATACATAAAATTTTGTGTTTCATAGCATTATATGTTTTGCACAAAATATTGTGGAAATAAATAGAACACAGTAGAACTAAATAATGCATTTGAAAAATTGTGATGTAAAATAATTTAACATAAAATATATTTTCTTTTATCCCTGTCTTTGTATGCAGTCCGGTTATTATTTACCAGAATTATTATTTACCACATTTTGCTTCATCAACACCACTGTAACGGATTACAAATTAAATTTTCTAATCTCAAGCTATTGAGTTGGCGCTGGTGATGAAATACTTTAAACATAAGTTGTTTTAACTTGATAATAAAGCAACCTTCCGGTTATTTATGAAAGGAGTCATGGAAGGCATAAAGTAAGAAACACACAGAGAGAGAGAGAGATAGATAGAGAGCTACAACATAAGTAAGTACATAAATCTAAACTCTGTAATGATGAGTTTGAGATGAAAAGTGCCATAAGCAAATAACAATTATATAGAATATTTAAAGATGAGTTAAATGTTTGTTAGAACATTTGCGTTTTGTTTTCTGTATGGTTCCTCTTCAGCACACTACTACATATACAATATTAGAATAATACAGAAATCCAACAAGCAGCCCTGGGACTGCATAATAGATTTGATTCTGGCTTATAATTGTGTGAAATATAATTCTATTTGTCTCAAACAACTTATTTGCTAAAAAAAATAGCTTATGATGTGAAGTAAATTAGAAAAAAAAAACCAACATCAACTCGCAAAGGAAGAAGACGTAAGTGAAAAAAAAGAGTTCAAATAAAAGTTGAAATGTATAGAACTGTAATATTAGCTTAACACAAACCTAATTTTCATTCATAATTATGTTTAGTTTAACACATGAGTGCAGTAATGAAATGTAATTTGTTTGTATTAATGCCGTTGCTTTACTTACATACCTTCTCAATTCTTGTATAAAACTCTTTTTCTCTTAAAAGCATTAAATAAAATAAAAGTAGAAAATCAAAAACAAGAAAAACGTTTTTAAGGTTACTTTTAATTAGTTGTAAGAAAATATACGTAATCAAAGAAAAAGAAACCAAGAATGGAAAAAGGAGTCAATATTTATACTTGAAAGAGATGAAATTAAAAAACTGAATGATTTGAAAAAACTAAAACCTTTGTTTTCTTTGTAAGAACGATAATAGGACAACAAATAGTTAAAGTTCAGCTAACAGGTTTGGCTACAATATTTCTAGATCACCTCAGCCAAAATTTCTCTAAAGATTTTAATAGTAAATCTTCAAATTCTTTAGCATAAACAGTCCGGTTCACTTATTTAAAGGCACTAAAAATTCCATATTCGGCAGCCTGTATCTTTTGCAATTTTTAACCGATTGCAGAATTTTAATATGGAAATGGAAGCTAGACGTCGTGAGATATAAAAACAAACATGACAATAGTGGTTTCTTAACTTAAGAACTTTGTTCAAGAAATTTATCACAAAAAGTCCAAAAATGTGCTATTTTTCTGCTTCACTTGAATAAAGGCACTTTATTATTTTTTTATTACTTTTAAAGTAAACGATGATTTTGTAGGGAGCGTTTGTTTATTACAACTTATTACATCTTAATCATTTTACGAGTCAAAATGGCAAAACAAAAAATTTTAAATCTATTGGAAAAAAAATGAAATCGATGTTTACCGTTTTGAAGGATATTCTAACCGCGCAATAGCTAAACAAAATTGGACGAAGCCCAACAGTTGTCGACAATTACATCAAGGACCCCGAAACAATTTTAAAGGAAGGGTTTCATTGTCTTTATCTACGATGAGAAAAGAAAAATCATCAGAATTGTTTCCAGTTCTGCCTTATTCTTGCCAAAACTAAGAACTCAAGCTGGAGTGCAAGCGAGCAAGTCATCAGTAGGCAGAGTAATTAAGAGCTGTGAGTATCTTAAATACCTGAAATTACAAAAAATAGCCGCCACTTTATGCTCCTCGTAAGGAAAAGAGGCTTCACTTCGCAAGAAACTACAAGGTATGGGATGTGCAGCAAAGAGGTCATGTAAATAACTGGAGAACCATTGTATTTACGGATGAGAATAAGTTTAATTTGGATGGGCCTGATGGCTACAACTATTATTTCCATGATCTGCGCAAATAAAAGCGATTTTTGAACCTACATCACAGCCGAGTGGGCGGCATTATGGTGTGGGGTGTTGCTACGTACTATGGCACCATCGATCTTGAATTTCAAAGTGCAAAAATGACTGGTGCAAGCTATAAAAAATTATTGTAATCGACTTTTCCGAAGTTCAGTGAACTATTTGGTCCCAACTCTTTGATATTGCAATAGGATAATCACCCTATAAACAATGCCAGAGTAGTAAAGGAGTTCATTGCAAGCTAAAATGTAAATATTCTTGACTGGCCACCCTATTCGCCTGATCTAAACGTTATCGAAAATGTCTGGGGCTGGTTATCTCATAAGGTCTATGAAGGAGGTAGACAATTTGATGACAAACAGTCACTAATTCAGTCCATTAAGGATTCTTGGAATCAAATTTCGTTGGATTTCGTAAATTCTCTTTATCTGTCAATAAAACCCCATATATTTGAAGTTATTAAAAACAATGGAGGTTGTAACCATTACTAATGGTTTTTAAATAAAGTAACATAATTAAAAAAAAAAATAATTTTCATTAAAATTAGTTAAAGTGCCTTTATTCAAGTGAACCAAAAAAATTAAACATTTTTGGACCTTTTTTATAAATTGATCAAAAATAGTTATTAAGTTTATTTAGAAACGACTATTATCTTGATTTTTTTTTTATATCTCAAGATGTCTAGCTTCTATCTTTATTTTAAAATTCTGCAATCGGTTAAAAATTGCAAAAGATACAGGCTGCTGAATATGGAATTTTTAGTGCCTTTAAAGGCCGTGCCGCACTATCCTACAAAATCTTACGATTCATTCACAGGAAAATCTGGCAAAAATCTGACCGACTATAAAAAATCGTTTCAAAATGTTGTTGTAGGTGCCACACTATCATACAAATCTGATGCCAAAACATCTGGTTGACAATAAATACTCATCTGATCGCATGAAAACTATCATTTTATGAACATTTTCATAAAATTTTACAAATCGCACGACTTGCCAAAAAATCTGTCACACAGTTGCATTTTTAGTCCACACTACCATACATTTTAGCATCTTAAATAAGTGAACCGGAGTGTATGCAAAGCAATACTAAAAATTTCTATATAATATTTATTGAGCCTTATTTTTGTTTGGTTATTATACTATTGAAACATATTTTTTCCACTAATGCATATTTAATATCTATGTATATGCATCATTTAATAAAATTTACATGATTTTCAAAAACCAAAAAAAAAATACCAATGCAAAATTTATTGAAATTAATTTTAAATGTTTGAAATGGTTGCAAATTAATGTGTTTAAAATATTACAAAGTTTTATATATGACCACATGCTGAACAATATAAATTACTTTCAAATAAATTAAATAGAATTTAGAAGAATTTGTAACATACAAATCGCATAAATAAATTTAATTGTATTATATATTTCACTTTATATAAATAGTAAAAGCTATTTCCCAGGGGCGGAATTTTGGAGGCCTTCATTTATAAGGCCCTCCGTAAGGCCTTCCTACAGCTTCTTTTAGATTTTTGTACTCATACGCGCTTGCCTTCTCACGAAGGCATTATGGAAGGCCTACCAACTCCCTTCTAAAAATGTAGTGTTTAATATGGGTATGTATACATCAATAAATAAAAAAAAAGTTAACCCTGCAATTCAACACAATACAATAATCACTATTTTTTATAGTTGATATTTTGGCACTCTCATGGGTTTTTAATTCGTTTTTGCATTTCTAAAGGTAATTTAAAAATAAATTTGTGACTGCATAAGACTTCTATCAGGCCTGTGTATGATGGGAATTTAGAAGGCCTTGGCTGGCTAGGACATCGTGTGTAAAAAATGTATGAGTATGGAATGGGGCAAGAGGCCACGTAAGGCCTTCCAGAAGGCCAAATAAGGTCTTCTAGAAGGCCTGCTTAGTGCTTCTTTCCGAGGCTGGGTTATTATTGTATTCTAGTTAAATTTATTGACAAAATACTTTGGGTGTTAAAATGAAAATTTAAGAATTTTTCTCTAGAAAATATTTACAAAATTCAATAATTCTTTTTATTTCCCTTCGGAATTTAAGCCATTGTTGAACTATTTTCCAAATATTTATTTACTATATTTTTACTTCTTTTAAATCAAGTTTTTAATAAAAAACATTAATTCAGTTTAGTTGGTATGTAATTCACAATCGCCGCAAGAATGTTATAACTTACTAAGGAAGGTTTACGAATAACGAAATTAAAGTTATCAAATAAATTTACAGTTTAAAAATGTATATTATTCTAAACTCAAAAGGTGAGCAAAGAAGACTTTTTTATGAAAATTTTATATAATGTTATTTTTGAGTTATGGCGTTATTTTAACAAACGAGCAATGTGGATGTATGTTAAGTTGTGTATGTTTTTATGCATAAATGTATGTTCACAACAACTACTGTGCTTTAAAATATTTTATAGACAATTGTGAATACAGACAGCAAATACTTACAGCCATATTCGATATGATACGAGAATAAAAAGTATTTTGCTAAAATTTTCGTACTGCTTTTTTATATCTATTATATAATATCATAATTTATTTAACTCTACAGGTTAGTGTATTTGTATATAAAATATGATTTTAAATCTTTCAATTTCAAAATAATTCTCCAACTGGTGTTTTTTTTTTTTTTTTTGTATTACGAGAATATTATATTTCAGTATCAGGAACTGTAAAATATTACTTTATTTATGGCAAACGCCATAAAACAAATGTATATAATATAAAATGGAATATTTGTTTAAACTATAAATGGTGTAAAATATTCGTACAAATAAATGAGCACTATCATATGAATACAGGATAGTCCACTACAAACAGAAAGCATAAATGCATACACACGCACACACACAGATGTTAAATTATGTTTTCATATATGAAAGTGCTACAATATTTTAAACTCAAGAATTTTTTTTTGTCTAGCCGTTGCACTATTTACTTTGAAATATTTGTTCGTATGAGTAGTATGCACTGTAGTATATAAGTAGTACATAAGTAGCATATACATTTTTGAACAACCCCTTTAAAATTAGGACATTGGACTTTTAATGTAATCAACTAAAATATTAACATATAAATAAAAAAAAAGCATAGTAAACAGCAATGACCGTAATGCTTTTTAATACAAATATATTCATAGACTATGGGACCTTAGTAAGCCAGTGCGTGATGTGCTAGTAAAGTAATAACGTGTGCTTTTCTCTAGTCCGATAAATAAAGGATGAAATACAAATTTATAAAATATGAAGCAAATTTAAAATGAAATAAAAAAATTAAAATTAATAAATGATGAAAAATAAAATTAAAATAAAAAATTCCCCATCCAACATCCATTAGTAGTGAGAAGTCTCGTTTTCTATTTTTATGTAATTGTGTATAAATGGAATATGTAATCACGTTCAACAGAGCTACCTAACATGTAGTAAAAGCATTTGCACTAGTGATGTTACGAATACTCGTATTCGTATTCGACTATTCGTCTATTCGCCAAATTCAAGAAAATATTTTTCGAATAGTTTTCCCATACATTTTCCAAAAAAAAATCATACAAAAGTTTAAAAAAAGTATTGTATTTCATTGTATTTCACGCAGAGTAAGAAAAACGAAATCTGAAAGTATGTAAGTAAAATAATTAAAAAATGTTCTGTAGAGGTTTTCAAATTCGGCATCTCAATGCAATAATAATGTTAAATCACAAATTTTTTTTTTATTTATAGTTACTAACGCAAAGGCAGGGATTTTTTCCAATTAAATTTGAAATATAAACCTTAAAAGAAATATTCGTATTCGTATTCGGCGAATACTGTTTTAAATATTCGTATTCGTATTCGCGAATACTAAAAATTGATATTCGTAACATCACTAATTTGCACATGAATACTAATGAGGTTTAGTGGCTTCTACCGAAAACAACGAATGTTCTATTCGGCCAGCTCGGTTGAAATCTAGAAAGGGATGTTTAGATATTAAAAAAAAAAATTCTTTGTTGCTCGAAATATGTAAACAATGTCTATTTAATATTTCTCTGATTTACGAACTTTAGCCTGTATAAATATTAACAAATATTAATAATAAAGCAGTTCGTAGTAATTTAAAAATTATATTTAATATACATAAGACGGCTGGGCTCAATCATAATCTCCGCTAAGCGAAGTTGTAAAAGTGTTAAGCTTTCTAAATTTTCAACATCTATGGTCTCTACTCTACCCTTTTCCCTGAGTTCTGGTACAATGCAATGTATAAGTAGGGGTCATCCCCTGAGTGTTGTTTCTAATTAAAAAAAAAAAAAAAACATATATTGAACCTCTCAATTTTCTTTCAAATGTAGAAAATAAAATTAATTGTTTTTTTGCACGGCCATGATACACTGTGGCAGCATAATCCTTTATATGAGCCGTTTATTTTGAAAGTGACATAAGTCACTTCGTTTTTAAGTCGAGATATTTAAAACCATGAAAACAGTTTTCCGACGCCATAAGAAGAATTAGAGGCTTGGGTCTGGAACTGAAATGTTAGGATTTGTCTTAAGATGAATCGTATTGAAAATCAGCAAAAACAAAAAAAAGTTCCCGAGTTCAAGTTCACATATGTATTCCTAAATTAAAAATTGCGGCAACTTTCTCTACAAATATGGGTTGGTGAAGAATATAAGATTCGAAAGTGCCAAATATAGCACTCTTACCTGCTTTATTTGTATTATTGTATTATTTAGCATTAGCAAAATATAAATTTAAAAACCAAGGTCACCTGCATTGCCTTGAAAACTATTTGCAGATTATTTCCTTTTTTTTTCATAACAATGTTTGTTTCTGACATTTCCTTGTAAATGCATCACGGCGTATGAGCAGTGTTGAATATTAATTATACTTCGAAACGTATTCCATGTTTTCAATACTTTTAAGCTGACCTAAAAACTATAATGAACAACCAAGAAATACCTCGATACAGGCTTTTCGAGTGAATTTCAAAAAAGGTAAAAAAAATGGCAATATGGGGGGCACAATATTCTGACCATACTAAAGAATACAATAATAATCCAAAGAAGCTTTCCTATGGTCGCTTCGGCAGACAAAAATTTTCTAAAACTATTAAGATATTTAGACAAGGAAAACAAATAACAGCATTATTTAGTACATACTACCCATTGGATGTAAGGTCAGACATATCAAATATTTAAAGAAGTGAGCACAGAAATTTATTATCATAAATTCTAAGCAGTTCAATTCTGAAAGGAAAACTTTAAATAAGGATATTTTGTATTCCAAGATTGATTTTGTCATTCTTTTCGTACCAACAGGACGTTTTTAACCTGGTGTTTAAAATAATGTCATACATAAATTAAAGTTTTTCCTTTATATACAAGAAGGAGTGTTGTATTATTTAATCCTTTGACAGATTTATGGCATTGTCTTTGGAAAAGTAAGATGTTAAAATATATATTTAACCGCAAATATTTAAAACATTTACCTTTCGATTAGTGTTACTGTTTTTAGTAAAATACACACAAAATAAGTTTAGTTGCTCAATATAACATGCTTGAGGCATGTATTTATATTTTATATTTTCGTTATTTGAATGAAAAGTGTTTCATACTCGTATCAATTCAAACACACACACACGTTTCACAATATTTATTTAAATTAATTTTAATTTATCAATGGAATGTTTCGTTCCATTAATTTCATTTTTCGTAGTATGTTTTAAAATAAAATTACGATACATTTAAAGTAAAATTAAGTGCGTGATATACATATAAATTTGCGACATCTTACCTTCACCTTACATACATTCGATATAATTTCTCATAGCAGTAAATTTCATATTAGATATTTGCACTCCAATTATATTTCAAAACTAGTTTATGGTTAAAAATTAATGAAATTCTATTATGAGACAAGGCTTAAATAGAGTCTCTCTCTATTGGAACAATATTTCCACAATTATTTTGAAGAAATAAAACAATTTTGTCGTAAAACAAATAACAAAAACAGGACTAAACAAAAAAACATAAATAAACAGTATTATAAACTGTAACATAAATACATGAGAGAAAAGAAAATAGAAGATTTATTAGAAGGTCATATATTTCTATTTGTTTTCTTTTTATGAACTCTATGGCAAGTGAAAAGGACCAGTGTCCTGGAAAAATACTTAAAGATTGATATACATACATGTACCACAAGTTAACGAAAAAAAATGAGTGTCCAGTAATAAATCGATGTGTGTTGTCGTAAATTCTTATTGATCATACAACAGTCAGCTATTTTCTTAAGAGTAAATTTAATGGTTTATATATTATTTTTTATTACATTTTGTTTCATTTTTGCTTTTCAGATTTATTTTTGCTGCTGCTGTTACTCTATTATCCACGTGCTGAAATACTTGTGTTATAGTTGAATTACTTTAAGGATGAACTACCACGGGGGATAAACGACAGAAAGAAAAAAAAAATGTAGAGGAAAAACTAACAGAATACATCAAATAAAATTAAAGTTGAAAAGATGTTGAAAATGTAGAAGACTTCAGTTTTTTACTACTCCGCTATTGCGCGTTTATTTCTTATTCTTAAGAAATAAATTTCAAATCTATAAAATTTGTATAAATTTTTCAAATATGACCTTGATTTCGGGAAACTTTAGTAGGCCCTCCTAATACCAAGATATGGTCACTCAAAACTTGGACACATTAAAATTCTTATTGCAGTGATCAAGTGTCCACTCCAAGTGTAAAATTATCAAATATACACAGACACATGCACATAGAAATAGATTAAATTAAGTCTAAAAACGAAAAATGTGAAAGGTTCGTACAAAGAAATGTTCAAGGTATATTAATATCAAGTACATGCATCTCGGAAACAACATAAAAAATAAAAAAAAAACGGGCTTTTTGCTCGTGTAAAATAAATTTACAATTGTCGAAAATAGCTCAGTAGCAGAGCTGTAAAGGAATGATTCCTTTTTGAAAGAATCTACGAATCATAAACTCTTTTGAATTGTTTTTAAAACATTCAAGAGTTTTTTAATAATGATCCTAATCCTAGTGAAAACAGTTTAAAAAATTTGCTTTTCTTTGAATCCCCAATAAATTTAATTTCAAAATTTAATTCAATTAATAATTAATTAATTAATTTGAGTGATGTAAATGCATGGGAGAATTTTTTATTTCATGAGGAATGCATTCGTGTTTTAATTAAATTCTCATTTTGTGTAAATTCAATCAATTAAACTTTTTGTAAATCATTTTGAATTAAAAACCAAATATTAGTCATTCTTTTACAGCTCTGCTCAGCAGAACTTAAAGAAAATTGTGTAGAAAGAAAAATGAAAAAATTTTGACAATAGTCAATGAAAATATGTATAAAAAGACACGATCAGCTGTGCTCTTGCATGTACTTGTATAAATATACTTTAGTAATGTTTTATCATTAAGTATTCTTCATACGGACTTTTTAGAAGTTCGTAGTAGGCACTAATACAAATGTTATAATGACAATGAATTTTTTTTAAGGTCGCATAAAATGCAGGATATTATATATCATACATCGTTCGATAACAAATTGATAAAATTACGTGTGCGTGCGTGATCGTGATTCAAAAATATAGTACCGTGCGTGATCGTGCGTGATTTTTTAATACAATTTTCACGCACTCAAAACAGTTCTCTATGTTAAGCTTTTGCTTCTTTTGAATTTTTTGATCTTTGCTAAAATTACATCCATTCATAAATCTTTTATTGCAAAATTTGTATTCCACCGTAAGCGTGCGAGCAAAATTATTCCCGTCGTGCGTAAAAGTACGTGATTAAACATATTGCGTTCGTGAGCGTGCGTGATCGTGAAAGTTTTAAATCATGCCGTGCGCGAGCGTGCGTAAAAAATATTTATGTTTCGTGATCGCGCATGATCGTGAGCGTAATTTTACTCACGCGCACATCTCTACTCAAAATACTCTTATTTATTTATTTTTTTTTTTTGTAAAAAATCAAGACAAAATATTATTTTATATAACACATGTTATATGTTGAAAGGAAAATAAAGTAATTAATATTTTCTTTAGCTATTCATTAGCAATAACATGCCAAGAATAATAAATAATTTTTTGTTGAAGTGAGAGTAAAAGAAAGAACGCAAAAGGCAAAAGAAACTAAATAAAACCTTTCATTTAGTTTTTATTTATGTCCGTATTTACACAAATACTTCAGCATACATACCCGTATTTATTATGATGTTAAAATTTTTTTTTTTTTTTAAGAAATATTCGAAGCATATAAGGGGTGTTTTTTATAGAGTGTCACAACTTTTAGTTAGCATCACTGCTTTATTTGAGCACCCATTTAACAGCTGATAGTTTCTTTTTGTTTAGTTTGCTTTGAAAATTTATTATGAATCGACTTATGTACACCAGAGCAACGCGTGCAAATTGTTGAAATTTTTAATCAAAATAATTGTTTTATTCGTCAAAGTCATCGTGCAGCGATCGCTACAATTGATTTACTCAAAGAAACTTTTGATGAAAAAATAATTTCACGTAATGGCTCACAATTAATTGGCCACCAAGATCGTGTGATTTAACTCCGTTAGATTATTTCGTTAGATTATTTTCGTAACCCGTTAAGTGACTTGTCTACGTCGGTAAACCACAAACATCTGAACAAAGAGTTATCGGCGAAATACGGCCGCAAATGCTGCGAAATGCTGTGGCGGCCACATGGCAGAAATCATATTTAAACATTAATTTCATAAAATTTTCTTTCCAATAAAGCCCGTTACATTGATATTAAAAATATATTTTCTTGTTTTATTATGATTTAAACTTGTGTCACTCTATGAAAACACCCAATATATGATGGTATTTATATTAAAGTATATTTTATTATTATTATTCGGGATGTGGCCAACCCTTCCAGCCATGTATGTGTATTTATTTATTTAAAAACTTTTTAGTAGTAAATTACATTTGATGAAAAATAAGATCAAAATTTCTTTTTTTATTTCAATTTAAAATTTTTCCAAGTAAAAGTAAAGTTTAAAAAAAAAAAACTTGTGCGGAAAATATTTATTTATGCACAGCTTGCTAAAGAAACGCCTTGATTGAAAAACTAACAGAAATATTTCACGTGCATAAATTACATTAACCTTTTAAAAATTTCTTATGTAATTAATTCTTATATAATTAATATTAATTACTTAAATTTGTATATACATACTTATAAAAATTTATTTTCAACTAATTAATGCCATTCTCTAGTTTATTATGACTAATTGTATTAAAATAAAAAAAAATATATATATTTGAAACTATTGTGTTCTGTATTTCACTACAAAATGAAAGTGAAAAACTTTTGAATTTCACATTAAAAATCGCTCAAACTTTAAGGAAAACAAATTGTAGAAATCATGAAAATAGAGAAAAATGGCAAAATCTTGGGTAAATGCAAAAGATTATAAAACGCAATACTGATTAAAAATTCCAAAAAATATAAAAAAAAAACTTCCGCGAAATTTTGATTAAAAATTGGCAAAACTTTGAGAAAATAAAGTTATAAAAAATTATTTTTATTATTTTTACCAAAAAGTATTTTATTTTACGCCTTTCGTTGCCTTCGATTTCAAATTACATTTATATTTTTGTGGTGAAACTGATTTGTAGAACACATCAATTTCACTTGAAACAATCTGAAAATGAAATTTTACTTTTATTTCACTTCAACGAATTTAAGAACACAAAATTAGTGAAATTTTCACTTCCTTTTCATTTTACGAATGTAGAACACAGGCGTATAAAACTAGAATATTGATTATGTGGTAAAATGTCAGAAAATTACCAAATTAAAAACGTCAATTCAGAGTTTAATTAAATAATGACGTTAACTTTCGATTATATAAGCACAAATACATACATACTTACATGTGTACATGCATACACATTTATCTGTTATTATAATTATCTTTAATTTGCCATTTGAAATAGTTGGCTGTAATAATAGCTAAAATAACAACACCATATTCATACCAATTTACTTTGACAACTACAACAATGACCAGAAAAAAGAAATGATTTTATTTTAGACGAATTTAAATGTCACAAATTAAACCTAAAAATCCTTTCTTTCACAAAAAAAAAAAAAAAAAAAAAAAAAAAAAAAAAAAAAAAACAACGACTTTGTTGTAGATAGTGTTACGTTATTGTTTTTGTTGTAAACTTAAACAACAGATGTTTGTAAAGGTTTTTATAGACCCAACAAACATTTGATAGAAAAATTTTTTGTAAGTCACAATTCTTCTATTCGTTTCTAATCCAATAATTTTCAGGCACATAATATGCCTACTAGTCTCCTTCTATAGGAAAGGAAGTATGGATGAAAATTGGTCAAATAAGAGAATAATTTTATAAATTTTAAGAGCAGTTTTTGCAACGCCTCTAGTGTTGAGTAGGCATATTAACTTAACTATAAAACTATTTTATTAATTTTATTCCGTTTTAAAGTATTCATTTCGTATGGGATATATAACAGAACAGAATATGAAACCTATTTTCCTAGTTCCGGCTCAATGCTTTGCATACGTAGGGGTCATCCCCTGAGTGCTGGTCCTAATTAAAAAAAAAAAAAAAAAAAAAAAAAAAAAAAAAATTGAAGCTTAGGGCCGTCACAGCTTAGAAAGTTACACACTTGGACCCGTTAAGTCCGTCCCTTTGTGATATCATTTAGCAGACATGGCGTAGTCAATTGGTAATTGAATTTCCTACAGGTGCCCTGCCGCCGAGTCAATCCATCACGATTGTGTCAGGAAGGAAGTTAAGTTGATTAACCCTATAGACTGCTGAAAACCATAGAAGTAGTCTTTATGCTATTTAGCGTCGAAAATTTATATAAAAAATGAAGAACTGTCCCTTCTTCCTCCTCATCGTTGCAACTTCTACAGTAGTGGTTTTATCTTGACCCTTCCTTCTGGAATGGGTCCCTATATACCAGTAATAGTTTTGTGAGACATTTATCAAGATTGAGCAGATGTAGTGTCCTGGTGCTGTTAAGTGGCATATCAACGAGTTACTCAATGAAGCGCTCCCTATGGCATTTTCATGCACAATATCATTCATTGTCAGTGCAACTATTATTAATATTTATTAATAAATGAAAGAAGGAGGTTACTTTAATAAACATTGGCATTAGAAAATCTCCGATTTTCGTGGCTAGTCTGGATCAATGTTAAACTCGGGCTCTGAAATATCATGGTAGCCAATGACCCCGCAGACAAGTGGTAAAGACTAAAATCTTAAATTATTTTGATTTGCATTTAAGAAATATATTTAGGCAAATAATGTTGAAATGCAATGAAGTTACATAAATCGTTATCAAACAATTTATTTTCTATCCAATCTTTCTTAATGTTTGCTGGTTAATAGATAAGTCTTTTTCCATCTATGTATGTGTGGATACATGTTTGCAAGTAAAGAATTCTATAAATTTGTATATTAAACCAATCTTTTAAAAAATTTTATTGCAACAAACAGGCGATAAATTGTTACAATTTTCCGAAATTTCAATTTTGTACAAAAATTTTATCAACCTTAAAGCTGTAAAAATTCTGTTGAATAATTTTTAGCTTTATTTTAGTTTTTGTATAAAATAAGATTTCTATGGAAAATAATCAACTTATTTTTACATTTTGACAACGAAATCTGGGTTAACATGTAAAAGAGTATAAAGATTTGTTTGCTTGAAATTTCTCTTTTATTTTCTATTTGAAAATTTTCACTACATAAAGATATTTCCTTTTTATATATTATAAAACATTTAGTCTTTGTGCAAGACTTTAACCAACCATAGTAAATTTTTTAAAAGCTTTCTCCAAACCACAATATGTTCAATGTCATTTTCTTTTGTTGTTGGTAACAATTTCTTATTGAAAAATCTAATTTCTATGTCAACACAAGAACATGATGAAAACATGTTGGATGGAAGGATGGCTGGCATAAATTATGTTTTGTCAATTTGATTTTAGAAAATAATTTTTAGATAAATAGTTTTTAATTTAATCATTTAAAAGACACATTTTGTAAACGTTCGATTTTGTAAGATTTCGAAATGTGGAAAAAACTAAAGTTTAACAAATGTCGTCAAGTTTTAAGGAAAAGTTCTCTCTTTTTTTATTTGGAGTTCCGATTTCCTACCAGCAGCACCAACCAATTTATCAGCCGATTTCATAAAAATACTATTAGAAGCAACTGCGGCAGGATCAGCAATAGCAATAAATGTTAAAGCAGCAGTAATTGGAACATAAAGCATTGCTGGCGGCCGCCGCATCAGTGCACTTGGTCTTAGGCGATGATGGCTTAAAACCCTTAATAATATCTTCCGTTCATTTCAATTTGCCTTACTTTTTTAACGGCAACAGGTGTCCGTGTAGCTACAGAGCTTTCGATATCCGACGTCTCGTCATCGTTTCCCCCTAAAAAATTTTCGCATAGACAGCGAAACCGGACTTCTTTAGAAGAATTGTTAAAACCGAACGTGCTTGATTAAAGGTCTACTTATTGGCATTAGTACCAGAGCTAAAACGCCCTGTCTAACATTTTTGAAATTTTACAGGAGAGGCAAAATAATATTTTAAACAAAAAGCATAGTTTCAATCAGCATGATTTTCACCAAAAAAAAAAATGTCACAAATTGATTTCTGGCAGAATAAAACAAAATTTTGTGATATTTGAATGGCTAAGTTAGTTATTTTGTACCTTAATTTTCTGAAACCAAAGTTCCTATCTACACTTTAATGCAAAATAGTTTTATCATTTATTTTAATTATAAACATTTTTATTATATATTAATTTATTTTAATATTGCATCACAAAATGTAAATAAAAATAACTGTTTTTTTTTTCAATAAAATGCCTTCAGCTGTAGCTATTTTCATTTTCCTCTAACAAACAATTTCTTCAACGATCAAATCTATCAGTTTTTTTGTCATTTTTCAATGTTGCCCATACAAACGATCACTTAAGACTTTTTGCGTTTATCAACTTACGCTTTTGTAGATAGGGCCGTTTGTTTTTCGTTAATAATTAAAATCGCTAATTTTGGTCAAACAAGTTTAAATTTTTTTGTGGTTGTGTATTTTGCTGCAATGCATCAGAATCAACCAAAAAACCGATTTCGGATTTTTTGTTTTAGCTTTTGCGTTTTAGTTGACGATATACTTAATTTGATATGCAAAATATTACAATCTCGCAAATAATAAATTTATAAGGACATCTCAAATAAATTTAATAAATTGTATAAACAAAAAAAAAACACGGTTTTCTAATTAAAACAGCAGCATCAATAACTAAATTTGTACTATTATAAAAATTGCAAATGAAATCATGTTCAAATTGTTTAAAAAAATATTTATATATAAAAAAGCTTAAAACTATTCACATGTATATATATATAAACTGTTGCCACTTGTTTAAAGTTAAAAAAGAATATGTAAAATTTTTGTATAACTTTGTTAAAAAATTTCGAAATGTGGAAATGGAAAATAAAAAAGGTAAATGCAATATTTTTTTACTCCACACAAATTGTTAGCAAATCAGGCGTTAGATAGTTTTTAACTGTATTTTCACATTCATTTTAAATGCCATAAGTTTAATATTGGACATTGTATATGCAATAGGGGACAGAGATGTGGCTCTGGGAAAACCAAAAATTTATAAAATCCATACAATTTGAGGAAATGCCCAACTAGCGATAAATATTTAGCTACACCAGTGGGTACAATGAAAAGAGTATGTATAGAATTTAAGCAGAGTTTAGATTTTTTTAAACAATATTCCGTGTTTTTTTTTTTTTGTGACCACAAACACATCCACTGCAGCCATTTCCGCAGGAATAACAAAAACTAAAAAAGGAAAAATACAATATAATACAGTCAACTATTATAGCCAGTTAACTAACCATGTGAAAATCGTGAAAGGGAACGTTGAAAAAAACATTAAATATCACATTTAAATCGTTAGCATAAAGATGCAGACCCAAAGGAATCTGATTACTTCAACGTAACGTCAATTGTGAAGCACAAAGAGATCTTATTCTCAAACTATTAAATGGCTTTATCTCTTGATCTTATTCTCAAACTATGAAAAGGGTTCAATCTCCTGAACTTAATCTCAACCGACATTCTTAAATGTGTTTTTTTTTTCAAATATGACAGAGAAAAAGAAGTCTTTGTTAGCAAAACAATACCATGTTCTCTGCTATAACTAATGGGGTTTGCCTGGCCAACGTCGTTCTCAAAGAAATGTTGACCGATGACGCCGCTAGAACAAAATCCACATAACACAGTGACTTCTTCGGGATGCATTGGACTCTCTTGGATCTCAGGTGGATTAGTGTCGTCCAAATTCAACGATTTTGTTTGTTTACCCATTCATCTAGAAATGTTCTTTATCGCTGAAGATGATAATTCGAAGAAAATTGCAGTCAGTTGCCAACTGCTCCAGAGCCAAATCAGCAAACACATGCCGTTGCATAAAGCTTAGATCCCACTATCGGCACAATGTACCGATTTTCGTCGGCTCACTGAAATAATGTTCTAAGTAATAGGCTAAATTTGCTTTATTTGTCAATTAATTGAAATATAAGGACATAATTGCACCACACTGCATTGGTAAGATAGTCATATAGACTTCTTCCAGAATTAATTGAGACATAATGCAGTTTTCGTTTAGTACTTATGACTTTATTGCAGTGTGCCGACGAAAATCGGTACATTGTGCCGATAGTGGGATCTACGCTTAAGATCGTTTACCTTGATATGGCAGACTGAACAGACTGAACAAATGTCAAAGAATGTGACAAATGTAGTTTCACCAAAATGACCTTCATCAACTGTGATAGTTCGGAAGTCCCTTTTGAACCGCTGTTTATATAATATGTTACCCACATTTTGATGAGTTGCAAAACTCTTAGCTTAAACTTTTGATTTATTAGAATCTATTGCTTTAGCCATGTCCTTTATAAAACTATTTGCATAAAAACATTTTCAGATCTTTTTTAACTAATAATAAAAATATATATTAAAAAAAAATAAACATCATTTTACAAATATAGTAGCCAGCATTTAATATCATATACGTTTAGATGTTATTGCAGCTCTACATACTCGTACATGACTACACAGCTCTCTTTTATAAATGTTTTGGTCTTATTTACATCTTTTTTTAATATTTCTAGTTTTTTTTCTATTCCAGCTAATACCTGCATGCTTTTAAAAGTTGTTTTTACATAAATTTTGTTGGTCGTGTATGTTGTTTGTTATTTAGTTATTTTACTTTTAATGGTGTTGTTGTAATTGAATCACGTTTTGTATTAAATAAACTTTTCAAATTATCAAAAAAGGACGAACAAATATATACGCAGATACATATATATACAAGTGAAACAATTTGCAATAAACTATAGAAACTAAATAAAATATTGAAAAAGCAGAGAGAGTGGGGGTCAGTTTAAATCAAAGATGATTATTAACATTTTACAAGATAAAATAAAGCTACGTTTCTAATAACATTTATTTTTGCAATTAAGTGTAGTTAAATATTTAATAATATCAATAACTTATATTTTCAATTTATTTAAATAACAAACTGCACATTATTATGAACAATTAATTGCTTACGGCAAATAGTTGTTTATTAATTTTATGAGAATTTCATAAATAATTTAACAATGCAGAAATGTTTGTATTTTACAAGTATTGAAATTTTAATGTTGTGGAAGAGAAGATATTAGAATAAAATGAAATTATATTAAGATATTCAAGAATTTATATATATGTATGTATGTATGTACTTGTATATAAAATATTTATGAAATTTATGTACATACATAAGTATAAAATTACATTATAACATGTTGTGCTACTGTACGTATGATTATTAGGAAACAAGTCATGAGTAAAACTCTTTAGCAAGTTGCGTATGATCAATATTTATTTGATATAATTAATATCCAACACTCATACTCCCGGTGGTAACGGTTTTATATACAGATTAATAATAAATAGTTAATAATGGAAAACTATTTGCTATAATCGGTTTTTATATTGTGTAAACATTTTTTTGGAAGATCTCCTTCTACGAACAGAATATTATTTTATTTTTCCATTAAGTTTTATGTAAATTAAAAACTCAATAGTTTTGCTTTTTTTTTTTTTTTATTTATGACTTATTTTTGGCTAAATAAACGGTAAGTTATGCCTTAATAAATAAATAACTTCGAAACATATATTATTCAATCCACATAATTTCATACGTTTTAATTCGCTGGCTAATTCTTTGTAGTACAAGATCGTCTTTTAATCTCTTAGAAATCATTATTTAGTGTAATAATCACCCCAATCGTGAATAAGAAATTTTTATTTCCCTCGAAGGGAAAAATGGCATCATGAATTTCTCGTGAAAAATTATTATTCCCGCTATCAGTTCTCAGTGAATGGAAAAAAAGAAAAAAGATTAAAGAAATAAGAAATAATAGACATTTTTATTTAAAAATATACACGGACATATTTATTTTAAAGAAAACTTAAAAAAATCAAAGCTAAATATTCGGTGTTGGAGCTTTAGTTTGGCTGCTCCGTTTTTTTATTGCATTGTAACTTTTTTGTTGTAAACCATTTCGATACTTTCTGGAAACCCAACAAAGCGAAAAAAATCCAACAAATTAAAGTTATGCAGGCAATAGCCCTGTTGTTTTGCATTTTGTTGAGCAATAGATCAGTTTGTGCCTTATTATCAGATCTTTTCATTATAATAAACTTTTTAAGCTTTAATATTCTGTAGAGAAAAAGGTGTAGTGTTTTAAAATTGACCTGCCTATTAAGGTTTGCCGGCGCTTAAGAACGCCACTGGCAATAAAATTCAAAAGGCAGTTGAATGCCTGTATTTTAAATAAAAAGAAATAAGCCGATTTGAGGCTGAGTTATGATTGATTTATTTTATAAAAATTTGTTCCTTATATACTAACTTAGCGGTACCTTAAAAGCTACAAAAATTCCTTATTTAATAATATAATTTGTGGTATACACTAACAATGAAATGTATAATAAAAGTAGCAAAAGTTGTTGTGTAAAATAACAATTAAAATAAGGTATACTAGTTGTTGTATTTTTACATTACAGGACTTTGCTTAATTTTAGCATAGCATTGTTGTTGTGTATTGTTATTAAAGGAATTTACTTAAAACTAAGGTTACGAGGGCAGTTCTAAAATTACAAATGTAATAATCAAAGTAAGATTCACTACAATTCGAATTATAAAAAAAATGTGTGCATGTTCTTTTATGTTCCCCATCAAAAATAAAGTGAACAAATTGAAGGGAAAAGTGAAAAAACTAGCGAAAAAAAATCATTCACGATTAGGGGAATTTTATTTTGGCGTGAAATTATTCACGAGGAATTGTTTCACGATTACAATAATGTGGAATGTGAAAAAATTTCATGAGGAAAATTATTCACGATGGGGCTGAATATATTTTTAATCAGAAATTTTAATCAAACGATGAATGTTTTTTCTCTTTTTAAAACTTTTGCTAACATTCTCTTTAAAAACAATAAAAGGACTATATTCGACAAAACAGTGATTTTCACTGTGAAAATTATGAATGAAAATTCACTCTACTTAAAGAAAACTAGAAGGAAAACTTTTTATGGTTTCAACGAAACGTTCATGTTTTTTGTCTGCATTTTTCTGAGTAAATTGCAGTCTCATTAAGTTTGATTTTATTTAAAAGCCGTTTAATCAAAAACTCATGTTTGTTTTTTGTAGGAGCAGCACTTAGGGGATGGCCCCTACTTATGGGAAAGGGATAGGGTAACGAACAAATATATTGAATATGTTGAAGGCTTATATCTTTTACAGCTCTGCTAGTGCGTGCTTTGTTTCATTTTAGAGCAGTATTGCAGCGTTAACTAGTCTCAGGGTCTATAAACAGTAATTTTATTAATTTTTTTACTTCGCAGGCGGTTCTGCTGACCGGCGAAGGAGGACGCTGCTGTGCACATTAGTTTTCAACAGAATCAATCTCTGGCGGAACAGTTTTTTTAGCGAGCCGTGCTATTCATTTTTCTCTTTAAATAGTCTAACAACATTTAATACAATGCCACACTAATGTACAGATGTTTTACAGATTACCGGCTCTCGTGGTACCAGTTTAAGTTACTTTTTAAGTTTCGAAAGAAAACCCCTAAGAGTTAACTTTCTATTGACTTTGGTCTTGATGGAGACCTTCTACCAGACTAAAAAAGACTACCTGCTTTATGAGAAACTGTCCAATCATATTTGTATACTTGATATTTGATGGGTGTTTCCAAAGTAACGGTCGTTACGGATTTTCGGAGATTTTTTTAAATAAAATTGCAACCCAAGCAAATATGTCACGAGGATTTCTTTAAAAAGCAACGATCGTTACCTTTTTAATGGTCAAAAAAAGTATTGAAATTACATTTTTTATGAATTCTTTCGGTTGCTACCGATGCTTGAACTTTCGTAGGTCCAAAATTAAGCAATCCTCGTGACATATTTGCTTGGGTTGCAATTTTATTTAAAAAAATCTCCGAAAATCGGTAACGACCGTTACTTTGGAAACACCCATATATAAAAATGTCCTAACTCATAGTTTTTTTTTAACTAAATTTCTTCCATAATTCAAATGAATCCCAAACTCATCGTGAAAAAAACTCATTTTAGAAGAATTCATTACGATCTTTGTATAAATTAAACTAATGCTACATAAAGAAAAATTAAAAATAAGCAAAAATAAAACTACTTTTATTAATTTTAACTTACATCAAGTCATTAAAATCTACTTACCAGAAATAAGTTTATATTAAATTGTCATTATAAACACCAAAAGCTATAAAGATATTTAATATTTACCATGAACAATTTTCTTACAAAAACATTTTTTTCTACTTGATTGTATTTAAATCAACATTTACCACTATTATTTATCCACTTTTGTTATCACTGTTGTTTTTATTTTCCTAAATAGCAAACATGAAAAATAAGCTTAAGAGTACAAAGAAAGTAAACAAAAAAAAAAACGGTAGCAGCATACAAAAACCAAACAAGAATTTACCCCAAAATACGCTTTGCAATGTTAAAAGGAAACGGAAATAAAAAGACATTTGCATTCAGTGTACACATTATTGCAACTTTTTTAAGTTTCTTTTTTGCTACTTGTTTATCTGTGGCCGTTTGTAAACAGCTTATGTTGTCTTCAAAAACTTTCGTTAAATGTAATTATTTTACATAGTTTTTTAAATAAATTTTTCTTTTCTATATTAAAAAAGTTTTGCAAAAACAAACCACTACCATTCATTCTTCAGTTGAAAAACTAAATGTGTTTATTATAACCACATTTTTGAATATAAAATAAACAACATTAAGAAACTTAAATGCTAAACTGGGCTAAAAAGCAACACAATATTATCATTCCAAAAGAAAAAAAGGCGGAAGGGAAATGTTTACCAAATTAAAGCAAAAAAAAAAATCTTAATTTATTCCATATTATTTTTTGTTATTAAATAGAAGAGCAATTTTTTTCTTATTTACCATATTATTATTTTACACATTATTTATATAAACCTTAAACGTATAATTACTTCTTATAAATTTTACTTTAGAGCCGAGTTTAATCCACAAGGTTTCAATAAAAGTTCATTGTCTTCCTATTGTTGGCAAATAGTTTAAACAGGTATTTCCGGTATTTGTTGCAAAACAGCAACATGGCAAAAAACTAAAGCCATATAAAATATGATAATGTTTGTGAAAACGGAAATTGCAAACACTCTAAAAGCCATAAATCCCTTGTAAATGTGTGATAAACCGTAAGAATATTGAACTATAGTGTTGAAATTATTTAAGAAAAAATATTTGCTTTTGTGAAAAAAAAAAATGTAAAATGCGAGAAAAGTTGATGATGGTGTTTAAGTGTAAAGCTTGGGAATTGTATAGTAATTTTCATCGTGTTAATGGTCAAAAAATTAAATAATAGCATTCAAGCTTTCGGCAAAACTGATCGTGTAAACGAACACATTCAAAAACTATAAGGTGTTTTTTATAGAGTGACACAAGTTTAAATCACAATAAAACAAGGAAATATATTTTTAATATCAATGACGCGGGCTTTATTGGTAAGAAAATTTTATGAAATTAATGTTTAAATATGATTTCCGCCATGTGGCCGCCACGGCTAGCGCGAAGAAGGCACAATCTGGAACACCAATTTTCAACAACTTTTCGCAGCCTTTGCGGCCGTATTTCGCCGGTAACTCTTCGAATGTTGATTTCCAGGTGTTCAATTGCTTGTGGTTTATCGACATACACAAGTGACTTAACATAACCCCAAAGAAAATAATCTAAAGGGGTTAAATCACACAAAATTACATGAAATTATTATTTCATCAACAGTTTCTTTGAGAAAATGAATCGTAGCGCGCCCGCTGCAAGATGAGTTTGACGAATAGAACAATTATTTTGATTAAAAATTTCAACAATTTGCACGCGTTGCTGTGGTGTAAGTCGATTCATAATTAAATTTCAAAGCAAACTAAACAAAAAATCAGCTATCAGCTGTTAAATGGGTCCTCAAATAAAACAGTGATTTCGAAACGAAACATCAGCAGAGAAAGGCAGAAACATATTTTATTTCTCTTAGAAGAACGCTTATCTTAAGCCAGACTATACTAACTGCCACTAAACAAAAATGATCATAATTTCGATCTCCCACTTAAACCTAAATTATGTGAAATTATCGCAATTAATGTCACAATGTCTTAGTGTCCTGACAAAGAGCAAAGGACCATTAAGTCGAAAATCTTTAATTAAATAATATACTATTCGGTATACCCAGAGTAAAAAGAATCATAAAAAGTTTGGGATCTGGGTGTGTATGTATGTGTGTGTGTATATCGGTCATTCTCTTCTATCTTGTGTACTGCTTTTTATTGCTTGGATTTCTCTACTATCTTTTTACTATTTTTTTATAAACTTTACAAAACTCATTTTAGTTGAGTAATATATCACTTGTTATTGTTGCATAAATATATATGAACAACAGCAACAAAAACTTTCGATATTTTAAATTGTTAAATTAAAACTTTTAATTGATTTAGTTCGATGTTCATGTGTTTACTGAATAATTAAATTAAAATAATTTACTGAAAGTATTGTTATTTTTTAGCACAGTGAGCGATATATTTTGTTAAAAAATTGTTTTAAAAAACAAAAAAAAACAAAAGCGTAATAAAACAAAAGTATCATCCTTTCAAAAAACAACACATATGTATCTCATAACATTGACAATTATACAAATATACACATAGCCATACACACACTTGTATATTGTACGTGTAGTATTTTGCTTAGCATTGCAATAATTGATTTAGATACGAAATTACAAAGTATGGGCAATAATCAGCCATGTCACAGAACTTAATTCCGATTGAAAGTGGTTTTACGAGTACTTTTGCAAGTTGTGTCCTTAGAAAGCTAAACATTTAATTTATTTTTTGTTTTAATCAACGCACTTTTAAAATTCAGGATGGATTTTGCAAAAAATTTTTAATTTTTATTTAAATAATAAAAAAACACATGCATACTTTTAGGAGCGTCAGTAAAATAAGCTTGTTATGTTAGTAGAAGAAAGCTTAATTTAAGCTTTCCTAGCAAAAACAATTTAAGCAAACGCCTATGGGTATAAAAAAGTTTATCACTGTAAGCAAATTATGGAATTGAAAACATACCGATTGAAATCTGTGAATTGCCCGATTGTGTATTTTTATTTGTTGTGCCAGTAACAGCAGCATAAAATTGAAACCATGTGACACGAGTTGGAAAATTCTTTTCGCACGTGATTGCTTCGGTGGCAGGAAAGTTGTATCCAAACTACTGGTTTAAATCCTGCAACATATTTAAATGAAATACAGAAAATGAATTTTTAATGAATTGATATGAATTCTCCTTAAAAACAAATAATCGATTGGCAATGATGATGATGGTGATGATGATGATGTTGATTATGTGTTTGATACTGTTGTCGTACTCTCAATGAACCTCTGCTTTTATTGATTGTTTGTCAATTCAATGGCGTTCAATTATTTGGAAAATTTAAATGAAATAATACTTAATGTTGTGGAAAATGTTAAAAATATATATATAGGAAGATTATTAGATATAAATACTGCAAGGGAAAGTTATGAAAATATTGAGCTTTAATTTAACTCTGTTCAAGGTTACATGAAAAAATTTGCTACACATTAATAATTCATTCATTGTTATTTGTTAAATTCAACTTTACATGAAATTTTAAACGAAACAACTATTTCTTTAATTATTTCATGGAAAAGATAGTACGTGCTCTAGTCGAGTTCATGTGACACCATCACAGACATCATGTCACCTACAATTCTGTCTATTTGCTCTAGATAACTAGTTTTTTTTCTCCCTTTTCAGTTGAACCTTTTTTTAGCTTTTTTCGCGTTATTAACACTTTTCATCTTAACTGTGTGTTTTGCGTTATACTCTTTTCAATTTTTATTAATGGCTTATTTTCATGTTCATGAATTGTCCTGCCGGCTATGCGTTTTCTGTTGCTTCATTCGTAACTCCATGTGCTTTGGCAGTCAAAAAAAAGAAAAGAAATAATAGAAAAAAAGTTATAATGGCTCGCTGTTTTAACATGGTTCCAGCCAGAATCACACACGTTTTAATTAAAATGGACACCTGCGTTAAATGGAAATTAACTTTAAATACTTTTTCGGCTTGAATGCCCATAAGCAAACAAACAAACGTTAAATGAAATACAGCAGAGTTAAGATATTTTTAATAAAAGGTTGTTAAGGGATCAGTTTGCTGCACACACTGTTAAAAAATACAAATATTAACATAAACTTGCAACAACACGCACAAACAAGACAACAAATTGTCATTTGTAATACGGAGTTATTTTGCTGCTACAACTGAAACAGTTTATCCGGAAGGAAATTGAAATATTTAATTAAATGGAAAAAATAAACGAGTAATTCTTTTGCAGCTGAACTTTTTTCTCTCGATTCAAGGAAAATATATTTTTCATAAAAAACAGCGTTTCTTTAAATATAAATTAAATATTTCATTTACTTTATAAAATTCTTGCTCTTATAGCACAACGAGAAGAAATACTAGGAAAAAGTTCTTATTTAGTGAAATACTTTCACCGAAAACTTTTCTCAATATCTCTTTCTTTAGCACGTTTCTACATTTAGCACAAAATAATTTCATTGACAATAAAGTTTAAACAAATTTGAACCAGAAGTATAATAAAAAAAAAATCCTTTAAAATAAAACATGAACAAACAGCAATTGGAAACAAACTTTAAGTTAACGGAAACGGAACTCCAATCAGCCATAAAATTCGCTATCACACACTTGCAGCCATTCACACACAAGTACAGATATATTCAAGCGAAGTAAAGAAAAACATTTAAGCACATGTGTAAATTTAAAAAAAATGCACAGAAATCATTTACAAGAAAAAACAGTTGAATTTACAAAACAGCAGAAAAGAGCACGTTTGCAAAAAAACAGGCTACAAATTACGGCAACAATTGTTCAATTAAAAAGACTTTGTTGCCAGCGAGTTCAGCAAACAGTCATTTAAAGTGGTGAGAAAATTACAAAATCGTGCTAAGAATATTTTGGTTTGGTTTCGTTTTTGTTTTTGTTTTTTTTTTTTTTTTTTTTTTTTGTTCATCAAATTAATAATTAATAAACAACATGTAGGGCAGTGGAAAATAAAGGCATATTTAAAAGTTTTATATTAAAACCACTATCGCAATTAAACAAAAAAAAAACTCTAAACTGATGACTCTAGCGACTAATTTTCATAGAGGACAAATTTTTAGAGGGAGTGTAGTGTTAAACTCTTCCATTGTGTATGCAAAGACATTTGCTACAGCACAATAACCCATATGCTTTCCTTTTTTTTTTCTTTTTTTTTAATTAGGAACAGCACTCAGGGGATGACCCCTACGTAGACAGTGCACTGTGCCGGAACTCAGGGAGAGGGATAGAGTAGAGAAGATAGATGTTGAAAATGTAGAAGGCTTAAATGTAGAAGGCTCTTTTACAACTCTGCTTTGCGCGTTATGTTAATTTTTATAGCAGTGTTGAGGCGCCTCCGGTGTTAGGTAGACGCATTAGTTTTGTTAAGCTGTATTAGCAGGCGTTTTATTAATTGTTTTACTTCGCCGATGTTTCTGCTAACCGACCAAGGAGGGCGATGTTGTGTACATTAGCTTGGATAGCATCAATCGTTGTCGGAACAGTTTTTTTAATGACCAGTGCTATGCCTTCATCGCTCAAATAGTCCGACAACAATTAACACAATGTCTCACTAATGTAAATTAGAGAAATTAATGATGTTGATTGAATTGGGTTTGAACCCAGACCCCAAGTCGTTGTTTGCTTAGTAGTCAACGCGCTAACCACTTCAGGCAACACCACCCTTACCCTTTGATACGATCATCTGGTTAAGGCACAGACAAAAACCTATTGTTCATCAGATAATTGTGCATCTTATGGCCAGTCCTCTAGAGCTTCGTTAAATTAACAATAATAAACTTCTCTTCTGTAAAAGCTTTCCCGGATACAATATTTTGTTCAGTTAAATACTAAAAAATTATCAAACTAAAATAACTTGAAAATAACTTTATACAAAAATTCAAATTTTTCACCCAAAGCGAAAAATATTATTAACTTTACTGAGGAAAAAATAATACACATAATAAAATAATTTCGTTAAATAATTTTCATTTCCTTTGTGCCAACAATTGACAACAGGTGTTACCTGCAGGAAAATTTTCAACAAAGCACTCAACACAAAACTTTCTTTCATCAAACCAACTAAACGTTGCAAGCATCCAACCAACCAACCATTCAAACAGTCAGATAACAAAAAAAAAAACACATTAAAAAACTTTCGTAAGTGTGTAAGTTGGGTCAAATGTAGAATAATGCCTTTGGCTATTTTACACAAATAAGAAAAAAAAATGCACTCATACAGACTTGCATATACATACATACACATTCACCCACTCAAATTCTATAAAAAGTAGAAAGAGAAAAATTTATGTAAGAAAACAGGACACAATGGCTGGGTTTTCGTTGAGCGAAGCATAAAGATAAAATTTAAAAATAAAACTAAACTTTATTTTAAAGGAAAATAAAATAAAAATCTCAACCAAAAAAAAAAAAAAAAAAAAACAATCCAACAAAAACTAGAAGACCATCTTAAGGAAAATGTGCAACACTTGTTTTAGCAATTTCCATAATTTTTCAGTTGTAAGTTTATGTACGAGTAGACACCAAACGCCCTGTAGCCAACCCAAATTGCTAAAAGTAAAAAAACTTTATTCAGTTGTTCTAATTTACTTTTTCTTTTAGTTTGTCTTTTGTTTTTTTTTTTTTTGTTTTGCAAGCAATTTTTCTACTTTGCAAGATTTTTTCTATTAAATATTTTTAATATTTTACAAATTGCTCTTTTTTTGTTCGCATCCGTTTTTTCACATCTGACTGGTTCGTTGGTTAATAACACAATTTAGTTGTGATATTTTTGCGGTAATGACTTTAAGTGTTGGACAGTGGCTAAGAATAGTCAAGAGAAATGATGATTAAAGATGCATAAAAAGTCTATTACAAAACTTATAATCTCTAGTAGCAGCAATGCTCCATTAGCTATTAAAAGAATTTGAAAAGTTCAATATTAATAAAAAATACATGTAAATTTTAGTAAAAAATGTATTAAAAATCTCTTGAATCTCATAGGGCGGTGTTGGGATGAAGTGGTTAGCGCGTTGACTATAATGACTTAGAACCTGGGTTCAAATCCTGGCCAGACCAAGTCATTCGACATCATAAATTTCTCTGATGAGCTTTGCTATGGTATTCTATTAACTGTTTTTGGGTCACTTAAAAATGTTCCGAGAACGGTTGATACTGCCTCAAGCTAATATACACCAAAGCGCCCTCCATCGTCAGTTAGCAAAATCGTAGGCGAAGTACAGCTTAAAGTGTCCTGGAAACGATAAAAAAAACACATCAACGTTCTAAGTGTGTGCGTGCAGTCGTGCTTTTTCGGGTACACATATACTTTGTCGGCTCTGATTGATGAAAATCAAAAACTTTTGATATTTTATTTTGCCGTATAATTATTTTGATGGTCTCAAATTGTGAATGACGATAACAAATGTCAGTTGTTTTGTAATCGAAGTGTAATGAGTAGAAATATGGCAGCACAGGGATACTTGTTAATCTTTATCTCTGGTATTTTTGTGTATAAACAGTGTCCAACGCATGTATATTTTTGTTGTTTGACAAATTTGCACAAGACGCCATTAATAATAATTCATGATCCGATCACAATCGCACGCCGCGAAGTCGCAATAAAAATGATGATTGACGATTTTACTTGTACGACTCCCTTTAAACGACAAAAACACGACACTCACACATACACGCACTGATTGACGTTTTTTTTTTTTTTATCGTCTCCAGGGCACTTAAGAGAGTTAATGCGTCTTTTTAACACCAAACACTGCTCTAAAAATTTTCAAAACACACAATAGAATAGTTGTGAAGGATTTATGCCTACTACATTTTCGACATCTATCTTCTCTGTCCTATCCCTTTTCTTAAGTTCTGGCACAATGCGTTGCTTTCCTTGAGTGGAGGTCCTACTAAAAAAAATTCACAAAATTCGACTGTTTTTTAGAATAAAGAAATGTTGGCTTCGCTAAGCATAGTTGTGGAGCATATCCATTACCAAGCGGAGGATGCAGAGTATGCATCTCATAACACACTCTCTAACCATCCATTAAACAATCATTCTTACCGCCAAACGTGATGCCAGTGTATGGTTACTGCTCTATATATTAAAAAAGAGAACCACTAGAGATTAAATTTCTATAGACTTTGGTATTGAATCAAGACCTTAGCGGACTGCTCAGCTTCTACCAGAATGTCCTTTTACATAATTTAATGCACTTCCGTTCCTCTGTTATTTAAGAAATTGGATAGCAAATACGTTTCATGGGTAATTGGCCAAAGAGAATGTCTGAAAAAAAGCCAATTAACCTCTTTACCAAATAGCACTACACCAAAGTGTGGTTGTCGCCAAGATGCATAATTGTACCCGCCAGGAGGTCTACTAAGCACAGACTTAACACTAGGATTTTTAAACTAACTTAGACACCACTTCCAGTTCCAGGGCGTTAAAAATAAATACGTTTACCATCACGTGGTCACCGATCTTTACATGCAATAACCAATCATTTTTAGAAGGTTTAATAAGGCTTGGCTATGTTTTTTTTTTTTTTTTGTTTTTTTATTAGGATCAGAACTCAGGGGATGACCCCTACGTATGCAGTGCATTGTGCCGGAAGTCAGGGAGAGGAATAGAGTAGAGAAGATAGCTGTTGAAAATTTAGAAGGCATAACTCTTTTACATCTCTGCTTTGCGCGTTATGTTAATTTTTATAGCTGTGTTGAGGCGCCTCCGGTGTTAAGTAGACGCATTAACTTTGTTAAGCTGTATTAGCAGGCATTGTTTTACTTCGCCGATGTTTCTGCAGACCGACGAAGGAGGGCGATGTTGTGTGCATTAGCTTGGAACAGTATCAACCGTTGTCGGAACTGTTTTTTTAGTGATCAGTGGCTTATGCCTTCATCACTTTAAATAGTCCGACAACAATTAACACAATGTCTCACTAATGTACATTAGAGAAATTAATGATGTTTATTGACTTGCTCTGGCCAGGGTTTAAACCCAATACTCAAGTCATTGTTTGCTTAGTATTCAACGTGCTAACCACTTCATCGAACACCATCCGTAATATTATTAATTATATTAAAAATTTCAACTGATACCTACAAAGTTGTTAAGTCCTCCTCATTATCAAATCTATGTGCTTTTTTATATGAAATATTTTGCTATACTATCAATGGTTTATTTTTTAAAAAATTGTTTCTACCCAATATTTCCAGCTTTTTACTCATCTTCAGCCACTGTCCTTTGCAGAGTGTCAAGAAAACCGAAAAAAAACTTTTAATTGAATTCTTACATTCTTTTCGCAATATCCCTGACTTTCATTTTTCACTATTTTATTATCAACTTAAAGTTTAAAATTTATTAATATCTAAGCAAAGTAAAGAAAATGAAATAAAGGAACTCCTCAGCTAAACTAATTTAAACAGTCATGAATTTTTATGCAAATTCTTTAACAACCAAAATGAAATAAACAAACAAAACTTTGTCTATGGCTTCGTACAAAAGCCAGGACACTCGCATAAAAGACGTGGGGGGCGGAGCGAACAAACACATTTGCACAAACAGATGTAAGAAGCAAAAAAAAAATATGGTCATAAATCTTAAGGGCAAATAAACAAACAAACAAACTCATCTTTTAAGACTTTGAGAAAAGAGACACAAATACACTAAAACAGTATTAAACAAAGTCTCACATATGACGCAACAGCATTTTGTTTGTTACACAAACAACAAACAAGAATAATCACACACTACCATGAACACATAAAAAATCCTATTATGAGCTGCATAGAATAACTGTTTTACTGTACATACATATATAATTCTGTTGTGCACAAACAAACACATTCATGTTTGTTTTTTAAGGAAGCTGCTACTTGGCTTGTATTACTTCCGGTTTCCGTTTCCTTTATAATATTTCTATGTTTAATTTTTTTTTATTTTTTTCCTCTTTACTTCAACAATGGCCACATAAAATCTTATTAAAGTCTTTATTTGTCGCATTTCAAATTAAAATATATTTTCTTAAATCTTTGCTTGCCGTTGGCTCTGTCTTATTACATTTTTAGCAATCAGTACGTACATTTACATAATTTGTCAATTGTTTCTTGTACAGCAATAAAAAATATTTTAGTTTTAATTGTTTTTTTTTTTTTTTTTTTTTTTTTGTTAAACTTGGGACTTTGCGAAACGATTTGAAATAAATGTTTTCATTTTCCTTCTTTTTTTTTTTTTTGGTTACAACTCCACTTAAGTTTGTTAAAAAAATTTTGTTTGTTAAGTAAACTTTTTATTGCTTGATAACAACTTTATTATTTAGTTGAGTGAATATACGTATGTATGTATTTTTGCGGGGTACAAATATAATAATTAGAAACTCATTGAGTATTTTAAACAATTAAAAATGATTAATAATAAGTTTAATTTAATTGTTATATTTGTATATAAAGGGTGTTTTTTATAGAGTGACACAAGTTTAAATCATAAAAAAACAAGGAAATATATTTTTAATATCAATGAAGCGGGCTGTATTGGATAGAAAATTTTATGGAATTAATGTTTAAATATGATTTCTGCCATGTGACCGCCGTGGCTGGCGCGTTGAAGGCGCAATCTGGAACACCAATTTCCTACAAATTTTCGCAGCATTTGCGGCTGTGTATCGCCGACGTTGATTTATCGACGTAGACATGTGACATGTGACAAAGAAAATAATCTAAAAGGGTTAAATAACACAATATTGATGGCCAATTAATTGGGCCATTACGTGAAATTATTTTTTCATCAAAAGTTTCTTTCAGTAAATCAATTGTAGCGCCCGCTGTACGATGAGTTTGATGAATATAAAAATTATTTTGATTAAAAATTTCAACAATTTGCACGCGTTGCTCTCGTGTAAGTCGATTCATAAAGAAAACTATCAGCTGTTAAATAAGTAGGTGCTCAAATAAAGCATTGATGCCAACTGAAAGTTGTGACACTCTATAAAAAAACACACATTATATATGGGACAAAATAAATTTTAATTTGTAATGGATTAAATATTAGTCTATACGACTGAACTTCGTTGCTGGTACTAAAAAAGTCTCAAAAAGAAAAGTTGTTATATTAACAAAATACAGATACAATGAAACATAGGAATCACTAGTTTTCCTATGCTGCTTCAATATAACAAATTTAGTTTCCCTGGAAATCAATTATGCAGATATATTTTTTTCGGTAGCCTCTGTCAGAATTTTGTAAATTTCTTTGTGTTGCACTGTGAATATTCAAAATTTTTAAATTTTTAGTAGAAAAAACATTTTTTATATACTCGTACAACTATTCTATCACAAAGAGAGATACAATTGTATTTTTTGGCAAAAAGAGTAGAGAAAATGATTTACAGTGGGTAGATGTGACCACTGTACATCGATTTGTTGCAAAAACTTTTAGGCCCGATATTATAACTTACCAATAACTAAAGTTAGGATGTTAACGGACAGATAAATCGTTTTCCGTTGTTATAAGTATACTTTAAGCTAAAAGTGACCGATAAGCTAAAGGGAAGTTCATCTTACCTTTAACTTTTAACGTAAGAATTTGCATTTGTAGTTGCCAAATTTTCTGTTCTTTGAAGGTTTAGTTTATTTTTTTGCCGCAAACAGCAAGGAAATATACCTATTTGGTTGTTTGGTTTATGTCTGTGGTTAATCTTTAGTTTTTTGTAAGTAAATAAATAAATAAAAGTACGATCTGGTAATGTAATGGCTCTGGTAATGCCATATTTTCAAAAAAATTAATTTTATTTTATAAGGAAGTTGTAATAACCAAAAATAGTTAAAGGTCACTTTATCGTTCACTTTAGAAAAAGTTACCTTTAACTAACACATACCTTAAAGGGAAGTTATAATAATGGGCCTTAATTTAATATCCTCAAGTGCGATATGTCTGTCAGCCTTTTTACTTTTCTGTATAATTTACTTATTCACCACAATACAAGTTTGTCTTTGCTACAAAACTCAATAATCAAAGACAATAATCTAAACAGGTGGCAAAATAACAATCTGGCATCATCGAGTACTATTCGGATTTTGTATATGCTTTAATATGGTAGTAACTGTTAACTTATCTTAACTCTCAATAAGTTATAGCGCATTTATAGGCGTATCAAAATTTTCCCATAGAAGGCGCTGTATAAAATCTTGTTATTCCATAGTTTCGTTGGGTGTTGGATGAAGTGGTGGCCAGAGCAAGTAAATCAACCATATTAATTTCTCTAATTTACATTAGTCAGACATTGAATTAATTGTTTTTGGGCTATTTAAGTGATGAAGGCATAGCACTGGCCACTAAAAAAAAAAGCAGTTCCGACAACGGTTGATACTGTTCCAAGCTAATGTACACAATAGTGTCCTCCTTCGTCGGTTAGAAGAAACTTTGGCATAATGAAACAATTTATAAAACAACTGCTCAAACAGCTTAAGTAATTTAATGCGTCTAATTAACACCAGAGGCGCGGCTCTAAAAATAAAAAAAAAACACGCAATGGATTTGTAAAATAATTAATCCTTTTCCTACATTTCCACCATCTGCCCTCTCTACCCTAACCCCTACTCCCCAGTTGTAGCGCAATGCATGGCATAAATAGGGGTCATCCCCTGAGTGTTGGTTCTATAAAAAATAATTTATTTTTTAATGTTTTTACCTCTAATATTCTTTATTGCAATTAAAGCGAATGGGAACCTGGTCGTAAGAAAGTCACTGGTAGTGTTTTATTTTTCATTCATAAAAGTCCTAAACAAACCAATTATACATACTAAAATACAAACATACATAAAGGTAAGGATTAAAATATTTTGCCATGCCAATTTGGTACAGCAAAACTTTCGCGGTACTTGTAATTTTGAAAAAAATATTAATCCCAGTTGTTTTTTAAAAATAATTCGAAACACGAACATTTTAATGCAAATATCAGTCGTTAAAATCTTAAAAAATTAAAGTTGAATAAGTTTTTTCAAATATTTAATAATTCTTTTTAAATTACAATTAAAAAAAAACTTACCAATTAAATTTACTCTGCTTTAAGTGTGATGTGATGAACATTTAATTTGCTGATTTTAATTTCAATTTTTTATTTTAGACTAAAACACATTTTTCGGACAAACTCTGGCCCATTCATTTCATTTGATTGATTTTTGCTAAGGTTGGCTATTGCTGCAGACACTAACTTCAAATATCATGACCGACTATTGTACTAACTAAATTTACACTTTCAAATCGCATTAACTAACACACAACTACCGTTCCCGACTTAAATACCGTGTCTTCAGATAATACGCTTTAAAGAACCGTTACTATATTTAAATTTCGAGACCGTGTAAATTAAAATATCGCGAAACTAAATAGTTAGAAATAACGAACAAAATATACATAAAGTTGTTAGCAGCCAGAGCCAATCTTGATGGAACTCATTTTTTTATCATGGAAATAACACTTAAACACACACTTCATATACTTGATAGATTTTTTGACTTTAAATATGATGACACGAGTAACCTGAAATTAAAAAATAAAATGACACTAAATTAGTTTAATTTTGTTAATATCAACAAATATACAATATATTATTTCTAAGTTGAAATTTTATCATAACTTTAATCATTAATTGTAAATGATTTATCTATGTGTCAATGGTCACAAGCAATAATCGCGTAAGGCTCAAATATTTGATTCACAGCTTCCAGTTTAACATTAGTTAAACCACCAAACGTCATTGGTTAACTAATAGTTAGACAACAGCTGATTCGTTGGAATTTATTATTAGTATTTTTGTTTTGTGAAAAATTTTAGATATGACATGTGAAATTGAAAGTAACACTGATACTGATAATACGTGGAATATTGTTTCTGGGCGTCGCCAACGTAATCTAAAAAGATTTTATGGATAGATTCCGTCGTCTTAGCAAGTAGGTGGCGTGGCAAGTTCTTGAATGTATACGCCATTTTTTAAGAAATAATATATCAAATGTAAACAAAACCCATATGTGACAGCGCATAGAGAAAGGCACCTAAGGGTAAAAAATCAATTTTCACTTTTTTTTTTGATGTGGACAACATCTGAGCATCGAATGAGACTGATCCCATGCCCCAAAAGTGTTCCCTCCCAGAGATATGCGCGTTTAATGAAAGTGATGGTACACCACAGATACACGTATTTAAATCTTTAAAATGGTTCTCCTTAACAAAACCGGTTTTTACCCTTAGGTCCCTTTCTATTTTGCGCGTCACATATGCTTTAACAGAATTGCCAGTACTATAAGTTAATAGTTTGATAAGGTTACCATTTTTTGTTAATATTAAGAGTGTTGGTTAAATAATACACTGAGAATAAGAACAATTAGTTAAACAATAGTTATCATTTTAGTTTACTAATAGCTAACTAATGACTGTGAATTTGGGCCTAAGTCGAAAAACATTTGTTTAAAAGAAAAAAGAACTTTGAATTTATAACCAAAATTATAACCAAAAAGTACAAACTTTTCTTTATTTTACCACTTAGAAAGTACACTGCGTGTTTATTTAAAAAATAATAATAATATAAAAACATATATCAAATGTACCAATTTTTCCCATTTTTGGCCTTTAATTAGTACCCCTTATTTTAATCTGAGTTATATCCTCTCCATCTACCAAATTTCATTCCCATCAATTAAGAGAATTTCTGAAGAGAAAATGTACCAACTTAAATAAAGAACCAAAAGTAAAAAAAAAAATACACGAAAAATTGTTCTCATTTCAAACCCCAGGAAGTATTTTAATACGAAAATGAAATACAAAATTGTTTCTATGAGGTTTGTTCAAAATAAAAGGTACAATTTGAATATTTTGGAAAATATTTATTTATTCATCAATATCCATTTTGTCCCCTTCAAAGTAATCCCAATCAAATATAATGCACTTATGCCAACGCTTCTTCCAATCCTAGTAGCACTTCTGAAATGTGCTTTTCGGTATCAGCTCGTTTTTCGATTCTGACTTTATCTCATCAGTTGTTTCAAAACGATTTTCTTTCATTGGTCTCTTTAGTTTTGGGAATAGGAAAAAGTGGGAGGGAGCCAAAACTGGTTAATAAGGTAGTTAATTAATAATATTTCCAATTTAATTAGAAAAAATCACTCCCTTTGCGTCAGTAACAATAAATTGAAAAAAGCTATCACACTACTACAGGTATTTAACACTATTATGACATTGCGATGCCGAATTTGAACATTTTATTTTACTTTAGTTTCGTATTTTTCATTTCATTGTTTGCGCTTTTAATTAGTAATTCAGTACATCTTGAAAGAATATATTTTCCAAGATGGCCGGCCACCTGTTTCGGTGGACTTTCACATATTAAATTTTAGTTCTTCCATTTATTTGAAGTCCAACATTCCTATATTGAGAATTGAATAATAACTTAACATTATAGAGTGGTATTGGCTGAAGTAGATAGCGCGTTGACTACTAAGCAAACATAGACTTGGGGCCTGGATTAAAACTCTGAGCAAGTTAATCAACATCATTAATATCATTAATTTGTCGGACTATTTAAGTGATGAAGGCATAGCACTGGTCACTAAAAAACTGTTCCGACAGCGATTGATGCTGTTCCAAGCTAATGTACACAAAATCGCCCTCCTTCGTCGGTTAGCAGAAACATCGGCGAAGTAAAACAATTAATAAAATGCCTGCTAATACAGCATAACAAAGTTAATGCGTCTACTTAACACCGGAGGCGCCTCAACACTGCTATAAAAAAAATTAACGAACATAAAGGAGTTGGACTTTCTAAATTTTCAACATCTATCTTTTCTACCCTATCCCTCTACCTGAGTTCCGACACAATGCACTGCAGGGTCATGCCCTGAGTGCTGGTCCTAATTAAAAAAAATAAAAATTTTTAAGTTGTCACCATTGTTTGTATTAGTTTTATTACTATAAAAATTGTTGTGAATTTCCAATCACCTGTGCTGTTGGAGTTATGTATATTTTTTATAACACACAACAGTGCCCCCGGGTATAACTTTAATTAGTTAAAACCATGAGTGTTGATCAGATCGTTTACGGTACAAATATAAGAAAAAATACTATTGATGCTGTAGTTTAAGGCATTAATTAATTGTTCGTAAACTAAAACGAAACCACAAAAATACAGAAATCCTTAAAATTTTGCTTTATTTAGAGATGACAATTTAAAAATTTGTGTTTTGATTGATATTTGAGAGTAGAAAAGTTCATAAAAAAGGTTTTTGCCGTTTTCGTGTTGATGATATACCGAGCACACTGCAATTTATTTTTATAATCACATTCAATTAATCTAATTTATCTGGTAGAGCCTTTACGGAAAGTTTAGGAATTTCTACACTTTCCAACACAATTTCACCTTAACTACACCATGCAAAGTGTTTTGTCATAGACAAAAACCAAACACTAATTAGAGGCTCGCACCGTAGATAGTGCAGTGTCCAAATTATTTTTATATCAACGATTTGTATTCACCATTTTAATGTTGAATTTTAATTTTGTTGTAAATTAAATTCATAACAGAGGGTTTACCTCAAATTTTGTTTTTCTTAATATGATACACTGAAATTTTTGCTTGATATTTATAAATTAGATTTTTAATTTAAACAAGCGCTTAAATTACCATATGAACACAACTGGAAATTATTTCACGGAGAGTTTTAGTTTTAATACAACTTCACCTAAACTATCCAGTGGTAAACCATCCAAAAACAATAACCAAACTGCTAAGTAGAGACACTAACCATTGATAGTGCAGTTCTTAAATGATTTTAGATTTTACTTTATTTTATTCACCATTGCTATGTTAAATAAAATTTTAATTAAGATAAAAATGTGTGCGAAAACACCATTTCCTAGTAAAAGTTATTTTTTTTTGTGATATAAAATTCAAGGTGCATTTATGCAAAATAATCGCAAAAGAACGCTTTAATTTATTTAAAGAATTAAAGTTAATTAACGAATCTTGACGAATGAGTTCTTTTTTGATTTCATTAAAGGTGAAAAAAGTGTTATATATTTTCTAGAAAACAAAACGCCATTAGATAATATTGATTAAAAATATCATATGATACAATGAATTTTTGCGAATGTTTTATAAAATCGGTTAATAATTATTCGTTATTTTTTTTACACGCCTTTAATCAAATGAATATGGTTGCCTTAACCATATATGGGGGCCATAACCATAACAAAAACCATAAATTAATATTTTTGGCTATTAGTGGTGTCACAACCATAAACAGCTGTTTATTCAATTTCAAAGAGCAAAAAACGCTTTCCTTCATTAATTTATTAACTAAAACATGTAAGTAAATAAAATAATCTAAAAATAAAAATATAATCAAACACTCACCAAATAATACAAGAAAATGAAGAAGGAAAGCAAACAAATATTTCGAATCAACAAACAATCGAAAAACCAAATTTCAATTGGTTTCTAGAGTTATGGTTATGGCTATGGCGTTATGGTAAGTCACCTCTAATAAAATACATTGTTTTCTATATGTTTGACGTCAAATTGAACCTTAAAAAAAGGGACCAAGTTCTACTCCGAAGTTTATGATAATTTATTATTAAGTTGGTGATAATTGCAAATCTCTAGATCCGAATGAATCATTTAGAATATTTTAGCCGTCAACTTTGAACGGAATCGGATGAACAAGGTGAACGATTCCATCAAACAGCATCGCCGTTTGAGTGAAGGTAATAAATGCATACATAGAAGTACACTCCGGTTCACTTATTTAAAGGCTTAAATTAAGTTCTTTAGTTAAGAAACCACTATTCTCATGATTTTTTTTATATCTCACGATTTCTAGCTTCCATTTCCATTTAAAAATTCTTCAATCGGTTGAAAATTGCAAAAGATACAGGCTGCTGAATATGGTTTTTTTTAGTGCCTTTAAATAAGTGAAGCGGAGTGTATGTCCTGGCACACAAAATTTTCCAATTTCTGATCTGTTAGTCTTCAGAGGAAATTTGCTGGCGCGCAAAAATATATTTAAAGAACCAAATTTCAAAAAAAAAAAGGAACAAATCAGATGGAAATAGATGATGAAGAACAAGAGGATTACGATGATTCAGATGATAATGATGATAAATACAATTGTGTCAAAGACCTTAACACGTACACTGATTTTACTTGTCAAAAAACAGTCAAAAACAATAATTTGTAGAGTACTAGTGACTTTCATGAGGTATTTAAAGTGCCTAAACAAATTCAGATTGGATTGGTATGCTCACAAGACTTGTTTAGCTTTACCTTAGCTACAACTTTGCCTAACACTGTTAGTGAAAAATCAGGATTCCCTGCATTTTATAGTAAAATTAGTAAAAAAAAAAAAAATTTTTACCAAAATTTTTTCGAAAAATTTGCAACAAAAAATAGTTTTTTTTTTGCCAAAAATATTAAAGAAATTTGTTCGGTGGACTGTTAGCTATATTATTGAATTTTAATTGTATCGCGACGTCTGAATCACCTGTTGGCAAAAAACTGATGACACCTTTTCTTAAGATCCCTCTGCTTTTCAGAACCTTTGGAGGCCCATAAAAAAAAATTTGTCACCAATCTGGCCATACTAAGTATAGGGTCTTACTACCCTTTCGTAGTAGTGTCGAATCTATAAAAGTCTACTAAAATTCTTTATTTGTTGCATAGTGTCATGTAAAACGAGTTTATGTATGTGTATGTATATGCCCACGAACAACTGTATGACATACATACGTGTGTATGTTTGATATGGGAAACTTTTTCTTTTAGTAACCGAAAATTAATTTAAATATTATGTTCATTTAATTGTTAAAAGAAAATAAATCTTTTGTTTTACATGTTATTTTTATATTAAACAATTTTAAAGTTGTTAAAGAAGGTCAGTTATGGGATAAATTCAAATACAAATTGAAATTCCAAGTCAAGGTTATTTCCATAATAAAACTTCTTTATTAATATTTCTTCGTAGTAGCACTCTTAAGTTATTTTAGTGTTTTAACATTTGGATTTCCTTTGTTAGTTTAACTTCCACTTTAATTTTAAATTAACCTTGTTATCTTTGGTTGGAGCATAGCTACAGCAAACATACGAACAAACTTAGAATTCAATTAGTTTCTTAAGCATTTTGTTGTTTATTACTTTAAAAGATCAATTTGCTACGTATTAAGTTTTAAAATGTTCTTTTCCCAAATGAGAAGAGCTTTAATGGTGGCATACGGCCTACAACCATACAAAAAAAAAAAAAAAACAGTGGTATAAAAAGAAGAAAATATATTTAAATAAATATACTTTTATGTATGTTCTGATTATAAATATAATTTCTAGCTACTGAATTTTATATTTTGTTTTAAGAATTTTTATAGATTTCTAAGAAATTGCATAAATGTAAAATATATGAAATTGAAAATCGTATATTTATTTCATAGACAAGATGATGTTTCACAAATATTAAACAAACGGTTTAAGGTCTCATTAGATTTGACTTTTACTTTCTGTTCTGTTCTGTGCCGTTCTGTTCTCGAATTTTTGTAGTTAGAAGTTCTGTAAAAACGCTCCGTCTTAATTATCCGGTTGAATAATTTTAAAGAAATTAAGTAGAAAACGTTATTTAATTAAAAAAAAACTCTACTGACTGCCAATTTTTCATGAATATATTTTTTTAAATCGTTTTGTTTTTAATGTGCTTTAAAGTCGATGGCGGCAGTAATAATAAAAATGTATCACCGATTTCGCCGCAATTTAGGGCCGATCGGCTTACTTCACTGAAACAAGCAGCTGTCTCTTGCTATCACTTAGAACTGTAAGTAAAATTCTGTTTTCAACAGAATGGTCCGTAACAGAACAGAACAACTAATTGAAAATACATGTTTTCCATAACAAAAAACGAACAACTGATCCGGAATAGTGATGTTACGAATACTCGTATTCGTATTCGACTATTCGACTATTCGCCTGTTTTAAGATATTCGTATTCGTATTCGCCAAATTCAAGCGAATATTTTTCGAATAATTTTTCCATACATTTTCAAAAAAAAAATCATACAAAAGTTTAAAAAAAGTACATAAAATGTAAAAAAATATATTAATTTTTATTAAAAAAATCCATTGTATTTCAAGCAAAGTAATAACCTTCTTAAAAAACAAACAAAAATATATATAAATTACAATTTAAGTTGTCTCAAATGTATTAATAAAATTAAAAATGCTTTCGCAGCAGTGAATTGAACAAAGTACATCATATATCGGCAATAAATTGAAATATACTCGTATAACTTAAATGCATGATATTTAAAGAAACTCGGTGAGATATTTTGATTTTGTTTATATGTAAATGTATAAGGGTGGGAAGCTACAGGAATCAAACTAAAACTTTTTATAAATGAAATTCCACTGACACAGGTGGATGCGCCTTCTGCAAAAATATGTTCGCTAAACAGCACTGAATTATTAATTAAAAACCCAAACAGAGTAAGAAAAACGAAATCTGAAAGTATGTAAGTAAAATAATTAAAAAATGTTCTGTAGAGGTTTTCAAATTCGGCATCTTAATGCAATAATAATGTTAAATCACTAAAATTTTTTTTTTCATTTATAGTTACTAACGCAAAGGCAGGGATTTTTTCCAATTAAATTTTAAATATAAAACTCAAAAGAAATATTCGTATTCGTATTCGTGTTCGGCGAATACTGTTTTAAATATTCGTATTCGTATTCGTATTCGCGAATACTAAAAATTGATATTCGTAACATCACTAATCCGGAACAGAACAGAAAGTCAAAACTAATTTTACGCTTAGAGAAAAAATATTCGATTTTTTTGTAAAATGGCTTGACACATGTATGAGATAAACACATTTAATACAACATTTACTTTTTCCAAATCCGTACCTGTTGCACCAGTCACATTTATGTGTCTCACTAGTCACATATTTTCTTTTTGATGAATTGAAAAATTTTTGAGGTATAAAACAATAATAACTTAAACCAGCTTGACCAGTTATTTCTTATTGCCATATATTTTGTACTACAAAAAAAAATTCGAAATTAAAACATTCGCCAGAAATGAGCCTCTGAGTGTGCCAAGTAAAACTCCTTTAAATAATAGTTTGTCTTTTGAAGATGATTTGTATTTCTTCTATATTAAAAGCTGCATTTTATTTCATTAGTGTATCGATTTTATTAGTTAAACTCCCAAGACAGTGTATGTCTCACCAGTCACAATGATAAGGCTTATAGCAAACTAAGTGTTGAAATTTAAGAAATCCCTTTGGACTAATATCTTAGGATATGATACTAAATTGAGAGAGCTACACAAAAATATAAAGAAGTAAAAAGCTTAAGCTCTTGATTGGGAAACCGTAAAGTTACAGTTTTCATCAATTTCTTTAAGAAATGAAATACACATGCATCCACTATGCGTACCACTCTTAAGATACTGAAATTTATCAACTGCCTTAGGCGGAACAAACAGACTAAGGCTGTGTGGCAGTCAGCTTAATACTCCTGCTGCTTGACACCTTAATAGTCCATTTAGTTGAATATTTTAATTTTTTTTTTTTTTTGCTTTTACTTTAAACAGAAAAACAAGCAGCCAACTTATCTCACAATCAACAACCAACCAAAACCAACCAACCAATCATCCAACCTAGCAACCAAACAGCCAAGCAGCCATCAACACACAGGCAAACAAATTCGCAATTTAAAGACATCATTTACAATAAAGTGTTGGTGTTGAAAATTGCACTAAAATTTATGAGTGTTCAGTAGCAAAATAGTTTAGAATAAAAACAAAACACAATACCATACAGAGTTTCCACTAGAGTACTAAATTAATGACAAATTAAAGTTATAAATTTTGTTGCAAATGCGAGATGTTGTCGAAAATAATACCAACAATAAAGTGAGATTTTAAGCAATGTGTTCATGTTAAATCCAATAATTATTTTAATTATTTTTGGGAACAAATTTTTAAGGCGTAAGATAGTGTTTTTTTTTTCTCTCAAATTCCGTATTTATTTCCGTTTGATTTTATTTTTAGTTGTAGTTTTTACGCCTGAATGATTAAAGCAAAAATGTTTTATGATTTTGATGACACATCACAAATTTGTTTCTTTATATTAAAACAAAAACAAAACCACTCATTAAGAGTTATTTAAATTTAAATATACAATAAAAAAGACCAACCTCTAAGACAACCACGCCAATTTAATGTATAATTATTTGCTGTTACACTGTCACCACCTCTTCTCTACGAGGTATGACAGCGTTAATGAATGAATGACCTTGATAATAATTTTTGTTTAATTAAATATCATTTGCTGTTATTTAAAGCCACGTTAACAGTTTTTTGTTTAAATAAATTTATAGCAAGATAATATAAATGCTTTTTGATTTATTTATTTGTATTCATTTTTTTATTTACACTTGTACAAGTTTTTGTTTTTGTAAAATATTTATTTTAAGTTTGAAAATATTTTAATAAGATTTTTTTTTTTTTGACAAAATATATTTCTTTATAAAAATTTAATTGTCTTAAATTAGTGTAAAGCTGGTACGAAAAAGGAAAGTTATTAGGAACGCAGCTTAAAGTTCATTTCAAGAAAATCTATAGAAACGTATTGTTTTCTTTTCAAAACCGTTCTATTCTAGTAAAGAAGAAGCAAATTCTTGTGACTGCTAAATTTTCATATTATTATTAATATGAACCAAATGAGAGTTGTAGCACATACAGCTACCGAATCATTGGATTTTAGTCATACTTTGCTCAGAAAGCGAGCAAACATTTTTTGTTTTAGCAATAAATTAATTGTTTTCATTATTAGTTTGTTCATAACAGCTGATTCTTTCAGTTTAGAAATTTAAAAAAAATATCAAAAGTTTATTTATTATAATCATATAAAGCTTGCCACAATCATTCTATTGCTGCGGTAGCCATGTATATCACTGATTGTAAACTCTAGTTTTTTTGCATGACAAAATTATTTATACAACAAAACAAATTAACACAAATTCTTTTTGCTACTACCATATAATTTTTACTACAAACATACTGTGGCTATATTAAATGAGTGTTCAGCACATTTAGCTTTAGACTCGCTCTCACTGAATTTTATATAACATCATATCCTTTCTGACACCAAAAGAATACATACACATGTATAGGGTGTTTTTTATAGAGTGACACATGTTTAAATCATAATAAAACAAGGAAATATATTTTTTATATCAATGAAACGGGATTTATTGGAAAGAAAATTTTATGAAATTAATGTTTAAATATGATTTCTGCCATGTGGCCGCCACGACTGGCGCTTAGAAAGCGCAATCTGGAACACCAATTTTCAACAACTTTTCGCAGCATTTGCGGCCGTATTTCGCCGATAATTCTTCGAATGTTGATTTCCAGGTATTCAATTGTTTGTGGTTTATCGACGTAGACTTAACATAACACCAAAGAAAATAATTTAATGGGGTTACAAAAGTGGATAGATCTGGCCGGCACTGCGACACCTATTGCATCTTTGGTACCATAAAAGGGGTTTAAATCACACGATCTTGGTGGCCAATTAATTAGGCCATTACGTGAACTTATTTTTTCATCAAAAGTTTCTTTGAGTAAATCAATTGTAGCGCCCGCTGCACGATGAGTTTGACGAATAGAACAATTATTTTTATTAAAAATTTCCACAATTTGCACGCGTTGCTCTGGTGTAAGTCGATTCATAATAAAATTTCAAAGCAAACTAAACAAAAAGCAACTACAGATGTTAAATGGGTGCTCAAATAAAGCACTACTCAAAGTAGTGACACTCTATAAAAAGCACCTTATATAGATTTTAGTTTAATCGCTTTAATGTTTTTAATTCCTCATATCTTTCGTAATATGAAAAATTTAATAATAAAAGTGGTTTCATTTGAAAGTACATATAATAAAATTTTAAAATCTTTTCATTGATTACGATTCAACATCATAATGATAAATGCGAGTTGTGATGTAGAACAGTAATATTAGAAATACAGTACAACCTCCCTTATCCGTACATATATAGTTTCAGCTATTGTCCGGATTAGTGGATCGTCCGGACTGCAGTTAAAATAAATTCTTAAATGCAAATTTGTTTTTATTACAGACCATAAATACGAGTATAAGTATGTACACATAAGAATTCATTTGCATTTAATTAATTTACAGAAAACAAAAAAAAAAAAAAAAAAGTGACCAAAAATATTAATTTTGCAAAATAAGAATTTATTTGTTTCCAAAAATTTTTCTGTGAATTTCAAAATTACTCAATTGTTGTTTGCATTAATTGATAAATTTTATTTGTACCTTTTTTAAATAGTTTTAAAATCATAATTTAAGACAATTTATATGTACGGATTACTGGATAGTCCGAATTAGCGAGTGTCCGGATTAGGGAGGTTGTACTGTACGGATATCTTTGAATATAATAAACAAAATACAGCTATATATATAGTCTTAATGCAAGTAAGAAATTAGTAATATAAGCCGCTAGTTATAGTAATTGATATGATTACTAAAATATATGACAGCTTGATCGTATATAAGAAAAAATAATAATGCAGCTCTGTGTTGTTATGTGATTCACCAGTTGACAAATTTGCAGTTTATTTGCTCAAAGAATTTTTAACACATCAAAATTTTAAAATTTAGGTTAAATACTTTTTGTAAGTAATAAAAAATATATATATTTAAACATGCTTATTAAAATGGGAACAAGTTTTCTTAACATTCATTGTAAGTAGGAGGTAGACAACATTTTAATATTTAAAACTCGTATTACAAAGAGGCCTTTATTAATACAACAACTAAAGGGTGTTTGATTTTTTTTGTACGGTATGTCACGAAAGTTTAGCTGTAATGACCGTGAAGGTACATGACAGATGATAATAAAATGACCCCAATAGCATGAATAAATTCAGATTTATCACAGATTTTCCATTTAAAACCGCACACTTAACATTCACCTTTTATATGCACACTTTTATATGCAATTGTAGGTGGGTTTTAATCAATTTTTGCATGCAAATGCTGCAATAAAAACTATGCTCATGATTAAATCAGCTTAAAGATGAGAAAAATACAATAAAGCACGGTTGCATTAAGTTTCGAATATTTATCGAAAAAACTACTTGTGTTTAAAATGATGTGAAATCACGTCAAAAATTATTATGATTATTATAGAAATGAGTGGTTAAACATAAGACGGAAGTTAAATTCTTTTATTGTGGCAACAACTTCAATAAAATTATTTAGTTTAAACGAAACAGTTGATAACATCTTATACACAAAGTAAATATTTTATTAAATTTATTATCAGTATTATTTGTGATTTCCTACCGCATTGCATTCATTTTCAACTATACATTTCACATTTTAAAAGTGTTGACTTGTCAATTTGTTATTTCTTTTTATTTAAGTCGTGAAAATGTTATACAAAAAAAATATTACTTTTTATTTTAGTTAAAATGTTTGCCGAAAATTCATTTCAAACAAATTGTTGAAGAAAAAATTTGTTTATTTTGTTTCCAATTTTTTTTTTTCGACAATCGATAAATCTGTCACTTGCGAAGCTGAAAATGATCTTTTACGTTCACAAAAACTATTAAACGAATTTATTTTCGTTACTTTTTGTTTTTTTCTTCGCTTGCCTAGTGAAGGGATCATCAGCTCCATCATGCTGCATTGCAAAATCAGCAGAGTTTCAAAGAAGATGGCTTGATTATATAAAATAAAATAAAACCGCGCAAAAAAAAAAATTAAATAAAAATTAAATAAAACTTTAAAAAGACACCATTAATGTTAAGTACCATCGTATTCTCTATATGCTTGCGAATGTAAACTGATAAAATGTCGTTTAGTATATTTATGTGTGATTAGGTCACGACAAATTGCAATTTTCTATTTAACAATGCTTTGAATTCTTCATACACTTATTTCTACACTCTCATACTTATTTTTTTTTTAAATGACTTTAATCATTCATTCACTACTTAACTCACTCACTCACTCACATACCGAAGAGGATTATTAACGTTGAAATAAAGAAAATTAATGGCTGAGAGATTTAATTGAAAACATCTAAAATAAAACAGAAAAACAACTTCGTATGTATACTTTACTAATCATTTATTGAGGTCTAAAGCTTAAGCCTGTGATCAAATTTTAAACATTACTTTAAGCTACAGAAATGTAATGTATCTGAAAAATTTACATTATGAAGGGCTTATAGACATAATGAAAAATTATGGTATTTAGAAAATGCGAGAGCAAGATTAAAATTTACTTTAAATAATTTGCTAAAAGCCACATATAATTCAAAATTTTAATGAATTCATGTACTCGTATGTATAGTTTTTCCCTTCCTAATGTTCTTCGCCTAAAGAAAACTTAAAAAGTATTTAAAGCTATAAATTTGTTCAATGAATAAAATACAAAAAAAATTAAATTTTCCATCCCTGATTATATATGAAAGTAAACACATGAAGCAAAAGTCTGCATATAAGACTTATTGACGTATAAAGCATTACATCTAAAATAATATTTTCATAATTTCCATGGATGATTTATTAATTACTTTACAAAAATAAGTTAGTTCAATGTACGCATACGTTGTTTCAATGGAAATAAACATTGAAGTTCAATGTGAAATGTTTCATTGAAAACATTCGTTGTTATTGCAGTTAGAAAGCTTGAAATATATTATAAAGAATCAGAAATTATTTAAATTAATTTTATTACAAAAAGGTAATTGATTTTGTCAACTTATTTACTACTGTAAATTTAATTAATTCTTTAATTGATATCACAATTTTTTTTAATTGAAATTAATGTGTGCATTAGAAAGTATTTTTTTTTTATTAAATGTGCTTTTTTAACTTGTAAATTTCTGCATAAACTGTGTATAAGCTTCCTCTGCACAAAATTGTATAGAAGAAGGTGCATATTCTCCATAATCAATGCAAGTTAGCTTACGTTAGAAACAATGTTGGAAGTAAAGCTTACAATCAACGGACTTTTATCTATAAGTCGAAGGTATTTGTATACAAACACTAGCTTTTACGCGTGACTTCGTTCTCGCTACATATTAATGAAGTCATAAACTGTCTGTATACCAAATTTATCAAAGAAACAAAGAGGTACCAAAAGTAACAAATTTTCTATATTTTTCCCCCACAACGTACAGTGTAAGTTAACGTAAAAATAAACTGTAAAAATGTACGAAAAAAAAACACCCTATATTTTAATCTGGGTCACATGATATCCGGTTACAAAATTTCATAAACTTCCATTAAGAGAATTTCTAAAGAGAAAAAGTAATTAATGTACAAAAAGTAAAAAATGTACCACAAAAAATTACGCAACGTACCCGTTTTTTTACATTTCTGCCCCTAAAAAGTATATTAATTTATAAAAATATTCGTACAAAAATAAAAAGTACCAAAACTACGTATTTTTTTCTTTTTACCCCTTCAAACGTACCATATATTTTAATATGGGTCACTTGCTACCCGTCTACCAAATTTCACAAAAATCCATTAAGAGGAAAAGTACCAAAAGTAAAAAAGCATCCAAAAAGTACCATTAAAAGTACCAATACAAAAGTATTGTAATTTATAAAAAATGTATAACATTTTACTACAAAAATAAAAAGTACCAAAACTACGTATTTTTTTCCTTTTTACCCCTTCAAACGTACCATATATTTTAATATGGGTCACATGCTACCCGTCTACCAAATTTCACAAAAATATATTAAGAGATTTGATCAAGAGAAAAAGTACCAAATGTAAAAAAGCATCAAAACTACCTTGCCTGCTTGCAACTTTTTCGTTCCTTAAACGGTACAATATATTTTAATCTGTGTCACATGCTATCCGGTTCCAAATTTGCATCCAAATCCATTAAGACAGTTTCTCAAGAGAAAAAGAAAAAAAAAAGGAAAAAATGCATCAAAAAGAAAAAAAGTGCCACAAGTAAATGAGTACTAAGAGTACCAGTTTTTTTCTTCTCAACCCCCTCAGAAAGTATTGTAATTTATAAAAATATTTATAACATTTTACTACAAAAATAAATAGTTACAAAACTACAATTTTGTACATTTTTTAGCCCTTAAAACGTACCGTATGTTTTAATCTGGGTTACATACTGTCCGTCTACTAAATTTTATCCAACTACTTTTAGCGGTTTTCGCGTTATAGTGGAACAAACATCCAACCATACAAAAATTCACATTTATAATAACCTTTAGATAGTCTGCTTATTATGCTTAAGATTGTTCTGTAAACAATACCTACTACGTACTTATAAGAAAATAAAAATAAAATAGTTTGTAGATGTCATAATTTTAAACACATCATGATTTCAATAGATTTAATTTTAAAATTCTTATAAAACTTGTTCAGAAAAGATCACCACCATAACAATATTATTTATAAAAAATAAGTTTATTTGATTGTTATTAGCTGGTTACATTAAGTTTTAATTTATATGACTGTTCTAAAAATGACGTTTTATAAATAATACAGCTAATAACGTAAGTGATTACGTTTATAACTCTCTCCATGAGAGTATGTGTTTATTATTTGCGAAAGAAAACAACTTTTTTAGTCTCTTTTCTTCAAGCCCATATGGTTTTAAAGATATTTGTTAACTCTTTTTCAGTTGTGGCTTAAAGTTGTGGTTGTTGTTATTATCGTTAGCTGTTTTTGTTCAAGTCTTTTGCATTTCTGTTAGTAAACCACCTTGAGTTAGTCTGTCGTTATACGCGTTTATGAGAAGTGCTTCGAGTAATTTTAACGGTTAATCGAACGATTTGCATTATTTGGATTTTATTGTCAGTTGGTTTAATAATATTTTTTTTTTTTTTTGTACAATTTTGGGAGACAACAGTTGGTGACAAATGTTGTGTTTTGTTGTTTTTATTCAACTAATAGTAAGAAAAGAAAAGCAAAAGAAATTGAAAAGTTAAAAAAACGTTTCTTTTTTATTATAAAGGAAAGAAATATTTGTGCATATAAGTACGTAACATAATTTTGGAGTTTTTTTAAAAAAAAAGCATTTATTTGTGTTTATTTTTTTTTTTAATTTAAATGCAAAAAACGTATATTTACATTTTTCTCTAGTAGACGTAACACCAACGCAATTTCTATACAAAAACAAAAAATATATATAAATAAAGAGATAATGTATTGAATTTTGATTTTAAATTATTGAAAATAATATGTGAATGCATATAAATTTAAATGTGCGTGTGTGAGTTTGTGTGTAAGCTAACAGAGTTTGCACCGTGAATAATAGTTCATCACATGAGCTGTTAATATTTAAACAAAAACCTTTAATAAGTTTAAATATATTTGCTGTTTAGTAATAATAAAAATAGCTTTTACTTATGAAAAAAAAAAACAAAAAGAAACAACAAAAAAAAAAAAAAGTTTGACCATATGTAACGAAATATGATTTTCGCTTTAAGCAAAATTGCAAACTAATGATTTTTTTTTTAAATATTTATTGTTGTTGCTGTAATCAAATATTATACAGCTTTCAACAATATTTTATAATCGAAAAAAAAATATATATTTTAATCAAATGCATTCTTGCATTCAAGCGTGTAATAACAAATACTTTAACATTAGCCAATATTAATAAAAGTAATAAAACCGAATTAAATACAATTAAAATAAAGAAAAACAAAAATACATAAATATAAAACATGATCAACTGTTTGTGTATGTGTATGTGTGTATGGGTGTGTGTACCTCATTCTCTTGTTGTTGTGTTGTATTTTAGAAAGGAATAATAAATGATCTAATTTAATTGCACAAAATGTGTATTCAAGTTAAAATTATAATTAAAAAGTCTACAATAATATAAAAATTTTAAAATATTCATAATAATTACAGAGTCAATAACTTAAATTATAGCAGCAGCAGCAAAAAAAAAATAAGTATATTGAATTCCTTAAGCGAATTGTTTCAGAAGCAAAAAGTATTTTCAGTAAAAATTACACAATTTCTTGAGTTTTGATCATCTTTCAAAATTTATTTCTAAACAAATTGAATGTTTTGGAATGCAAATTCCATTGGCGGTCTATTGGAAATCTAAGTAAATGGATGGTTCACATTCCACATGACATAGTTTTTTTATACAATTCCTACCCAACTCCTCCTACATGCTTTTTTCGGGATTTTTTAATAACTTTTGATTGTAAATTCCATAGCAAATGACAGTAAGACTAGAATATGATTAGACTATACTATAACTATGCAACAACTATGAATAGAGTATAACTAGATTATGGCAGAACTATGACTAGACTATGTCTGGCCTATGACTAGACTAACTAAGGCTAGACTACGCCTGAACTAAGACTATGACTAGCGATGACTTGACTATGACTAGAATATGATTAGACTATACTATGACTACACTATGATAAGACTATGACTATGATAAGACTATGCCTCAACTATGAATAGAGTATGACTAGATTATGGCAGAACTATGACTATTCTATGCCTGGCCTATGACTAGACTATACTATGGCTATACTATGACTAAACTATGACTATGGTAAGACTATGCCTCAACTATGAATAGAGTATGACCAGATTATGGCTGTAATATGACTAGACTATGCCTGGCCTATGAGTAGACTAACTAAGGCTAGGCTACGCCTGAACTAAGACTATGACTAGCGATGACTTGACTATGATTATGATAAGACTATGCCTCAACTATGAATAGAGTATGACTAGATTATGGCAGAACTATGACTAGACTATGCCTGGCCTATGACTAGACTATACTATGGCTATACTATGACTAAACTATGACTATGGTAAGACTATGCCTCAACTATGAATAGAGTATGACCAGATTATGGCTGTACTATGACTAGACTATGCCTGGCCTATGACTATGACTAGCGATGACTTGACTATCGACTAGAATATGATTAGACTATGCCTGAACTATAACTAGACTATGTCCGGACTATAGACTGTGACAAGTTTTTTACTGGAATGTGACTAAATTATGACTAGGCACTGTGACTAGATTATGACCTAGGCTATGACAGCACTGCAAGTAGACATGCATGCGTTGGGGGAAATATCAAATCAGTCTGATGATGGATGATTTAGTTAACAACCAGATCGATCTACTATAAAAACTTGCTCTAGACGTTAGAGACTTGGTTGAAGATTACCGACATCTGTTCTTGTCAAGGGCTACTTAGTAATTGCCAGCATTTGTATAAAATCGATCACCTCCAAATCATCCATATTTAAAATCTTAGCAAACATAAGGTGCCGAATAAGATTATCTTATTATACCTAAGATGTTATCCGCTCTCCTGTCTATTTGATGATTTACAACTACGCCAGGCTTTCTAGAATCGGATATCTTCCGGAGTGATGTCTTTTCTGGCTTATGAATTCTAGCTCTAAACATACCATATCATATGATGTGTCGTTTCCTGTTACACCACTGGCATAACACCAGTGTTAACTTATTTACCGAGCCACTCTTAAAACCAAGTATGAACATAGTTTTTGGAAAGGCTAATATATTCATATCTTACTAAAGCAGGATTTGGTATATATTATCCACTAATGGCTCATTCGATTCATAATTTCTTAAATTGACTAAAAGAGAATTTAGTTTTTCTTTCGATCGTAACTACTCGTTTGTACTTCTAATACATATTTTTAGTCATTTAACCTTCTTGAAATCAACAATATTATACAGAAGAGTTAAAGAAAAATAATTCAAGGCCTGATTGGCAACAAGTTGCCAAGATTCTAGAAAATAAAATATTTTGAACTGATTAAGATCAGTACACAAATATGTATAGACTCGGACTAGTTTATTTTGAATACATTGAACTCTAATAAAAAGAATTCTAATAAATATATTTGAAATTAATCGCGATAACTTTAATTATGGACCCTTTTTTTAATTTCTAAAAAAATTTTTAACACAAGCTTCAGTCTTTTTTTTTTAAGGGCGTGGCTTTTAGATATTGATAAATTATCTTTTTTTTAGGATTATTGCAATAAAATAATTGTTTTTTTATTTGTTTCTGTTTTAATGAACTTGTTTGAAACAATTCTTATTTGCAATTCTTTTTTTTTTAAGCCAATCGTGCTAAAATAAATACCGCATGACTTGTAAATTGAATTCGTTTATTAAACTCGAAAACCTTGTTTTTTTCTAAGCATACAATCTCAATCAATGAAATGCTGCTCTAACAGCAGGCAAAATAATTCTTTTAAAAACAATCAAGTTCGTGTCTTAAATCTTTTGTTTTTCACTTGATATACAATAAATTATTTTAATAGCAAAGCATACATATATTTTTGCACGTATATTTGATAAACTTTACAAAGATTTTTGTTCATGTAGTTGGTACTGGGGCAAATGCAAAAATAGAAATAAATTATAAAAACGAATGACCTTTGAGTTATTAAACGCGCTTTAGCTGGCATTAAAAGAGGAAAAGCACAAACTGAAAAAGATATTTAAAATAACAAGAAGTATTTACTAAATAATTTGTAGCTGCAAGCTAACTAAAGTAATGTTTTTACAAATCTGTTGGTGTATTTAAGCATGAATTCTATAAGTGTGCCAATTAGCTTTGAAACTAAAGAACTTAAGGAATTATTGAATATAACAATTAAACAACGAAATAAAAGAGATTAACTGTAAACAAAAACCAAGGTGAATTATAAGAAACACAAAAAAACAACATTTGAATAATTTATTTATTAAACACAAAACTAAAAATAATATTAATTAAAAAACTCTTTCATAGTTTTAACTATAATTAGAAAACATTTGCTTAATGTTTATTTATCTAAAGTCTTAGTTTTTAAATCTTTTACGTGATTGCAGCTACCTAATTTTTTTTTTTTCAAAAATTGTACAAAATATTTTTGGACATGGTTTTTTGCAACGCAACTGGTTAAATTTGTAAATATTTTTTAATAAAATTTTTTCTTTTTTCTTTTTTTTGTTGTTGTTTAAATATAAATTGAAAAAAACTATAAAATTTTGCTAAAACATGTCTTTTTGTTTATCAAAAACAAATATTAAATTCTTTTATTTAAAAAATAATAATAATGACTTTACCGGCTTTTAAACAATCAGCTTTAATGCAAAAACCACAGCGATACAACAACAATAAACAAAATTTACGTTTTAGTTGTTGGTATCTTAAAATGTTTAACATGTCTACTACGACAGCCAAAATGCTGCCCATAATGCTGCTACTAATGCTGCAGCTGACGATGATGATGAGTAGTTACGTTAACGCACAAGGTGAGTAGCTTTTTACACTTGTTTGGAAAAACACAATAACTTGAAATTTATATTTTTTTCATTTTTGTACACTCCGCTCAGAGTTCGTCTTCATATACAGAATATTTAGTCATTGAAATCTTGCTTTTTTTTTTAGGGAAAATCTTATTTGTCTTTGTGCCAAATTAATTGCAGGTTGTTGTTGCTGTTAGTCTGTTTTTATAATTGTACAATTTATAAGATTTTTTCCAGGAGTCACCCATACGATTTAAGTGAATAAATACCTTTAGGTTGACATAACATAAGATACGAGTATTTTTTTCTTTATATTTTTTTTTCACAAGTTAAGTCATCAACCTCTTTGTTTGTTATTTATTTATTTTACATAGAGAACGAAAGAAAGAATGAAAAAAAATATTTTTCTTCCTTAAATATTATATCATACACTTCGGGACATCAAATGAATACATATTAAGTTAAGGGAAGAGTGCCAAGTAAAGTTGTTCTAATAAAGAAGGGAATACTTGAACTTAACAAAACCCATTTGAACAAAAACCGGAGAGTTATAATCGACTATATTGGAACCCCAATTGGAAAGACTTTGAATCCCTTTGAATTAATATCGAATTTATATTTGGTTTTGAATTTTGGTTTATTTTTTTTCATTTTTTTGGTAATTTAATTATTGTTAAAACATTTTCTTTTCTATTGAAAAAAGGAACGTATAAAAACCGTACTATCTACTAGATAAAAGTACCTATTAACAAACTTTTTGGGAAAAAGTAAACTTTAGAAAGAAAAGTACTTTTCGAGATAGGTACACAGAGAAAACAGATTAGTTGTTGCAACCGAATTTGTTGCCAACCAAATTGTGGCGGTTGCACCAACTATCATAAAAATCGTTTGACACAACTACAATTTTCGTGTAGAACCACTGAATTTTCGGTTGCGTCAACCGATAAAAATGATTATCACCATGAAATATTAAATGGAACCTAATCGGGATTTTTACGCTCATTTTTATCCTGGAACATAATATAATTGATATCTTTAATAAATAAATTTTAAATAAATTGAAATGTTTTACTTACTCATTTGAATTAAAACTTTTTTTTCCATAATTGGTATTGAACATAGAACTCATATGTTCGAATCGCGTCGCCTTAGACAACAATCGGTTATGAGTATAAAAAAAATAAATGTATAGCATATTATTTAGTTGTGCTCGCCATTTTGGTATTTTGTAGCAGCAAAAGAATGCATTCGGTTGATCCAACCCAATTTAAGAATTGTCACAACCGTATGTTGGTTACACACAGAGAAAACAGGGCCTAATAAATATGTACCTAATAAAATAGAACAAAATTGATAAGATATCTCTACGGATTTTTTTTAAGAAGGAAGTCTTATCTATTTATTTAATAAGAAAAACCTTTACACCTTTACTTTTAAATTTTTATTATGTTTCAAATATAGAATTATTTTTAAATATTTAAATGTATAAGTGCTTATTTGTAAGTCAATGTGGCAACTAATTGCACCATTGGAATCGCCAATTCTTAGCATTTTTGTCATTAGTTTTCAATAAAAATGTTTGCCGGGTTCCCTAAGGAAAAATTAAATTTTTGGGTAATTTACTTTTAAAATTTAATAAATGTTTTGAAAAAGAAAGTATTCTTTAATGAATTAACTATCTTATCTTTTGAAAACACGCAGTTTCCTTTAAAAATTGCATCTTGAAGAAGATACCACTTTTATAAAAAAATAATTTTTTAAGAAGGCAACATTTGAAAAGAGTACCTCTTCGTCAAAGAACTTATTAAGATGTTAAATTTTTAAGAAGAATATATTTTTAAAAAAAATACGGTTTGACAAAAGTACCTTTTGAAAAAGGTGCTCTTTGAAAAAAATATATTATGGAAATATAAGGTTAGGTTAGCAGGTTGCTGTAGAAAGAAAGTATATTCCAGCCCACTTGGGTTCTGATGTGGTCCCATTGTGCAACCTGAAGGAAATAGAGAAGAAAGGGAAGATAAGACGGAGAAAGGTCAATAATTAGATACAGCAAGAGATAAAAGAGATAACCACCCACTGCTCCCAATAAAAGAATTTAAATTCCCGAGTTCCGCTGCTGAAAGCTCAGAGACTATATTGAAGGATCTACTACCTAGAAAGTGAAATGGAAATATAAAGCACTATTTGAAAATTTCAATTTAGAAAAATATATTTTGAAAGAAATAAATGTATGATCGAAGGAAAATATCTTTTTCAGAAATTATGTTTTTAAGAAAGCAGTTTTTGTAGGTATCTTTCCAAAAATGTACCTTTTGAATAAACTATACATATTTGGATAAAGTAACTTGCAATTTTTGCAGAAGTTTCCGAAAAAAGTACCTCTTGTAAAAAATTTTTGTTTTTTTAAAAACACCTAACCAGGATTTGGCCGGAATCGAACCGACAATCTCCGGACTAATATCATTTCTATCTCTCATTGCTACCTGTCAGCCACCGCGCACCCAAATCTATTGAAAAAGATATGCAAAAAAATACAGTTTAAAAACCATTCTTCTTGAAGAAAATAAAATACATTTCAAAGGAGTTACATTTCGAAAATAATGTCATACATTTATTTATTTATTTTTATTACAGTAAATTTTAATTTTATGATCAAATAATTTATCTAACTTAAAGCAACCTCTTGACATTTTCATAAACTAAATATCGAATAAAAATAAAACAACTACACCCGCAAATTATACTAAAAGTGTGCCTTTGCTAGCTTCTCCTTATTGATTAAAATCTTAAAGTGTAATAATTATAAAGCAAATACAAACAAAACCACAACCACCCAGACCACTAATAAGCAACACCAGATCGTTACACTGCCTAAAATCAAGAAAAACGTCGCTAAGGTAAACCGCTTGTTAAACTACTAGTTTTCAATAAAAACGTACTATTTTTTTTATTTAATATTTTTTTTTCTAACCTGACTTGATGTCTTCTCTATTTCTTGTTTTCAGGTCTTCTTGTATTTTTTTTTTCGCAACTGTCAAAGTTGTTTGTTTTGCTATTTGTACTTTGTTGCAGATTTTGTTTTGCCTTTTTAGTCTTTATGAAATTTATTTAAAAACAATAGGGTTTCTATTAACTATTACAGCAATGAGAAATGCTACGTATGTATGTATGATTGTAACTACAAACGAGTTAAAGATGGACAACAAACTGTTTGTTAGTAAATCTATGTGGCCATTGCCTCTTCCACGGTATGGCTTGATTTGAATTTTCTATGGTTGGCTTGTTGTTGCTATATTTTTTTTGAGAAAAAGTGGCAGGCGCCTTATTGAGGTATTCTTCACTATTTGTTTAGTTTTGTTAACTTTTTTCAATTGTTGCTGTTGTACTTGTCTTAACATGCTTTAGCTCTTTCTGTGCTTTTTAACCAAATGTCAGTTTGTGTTTTTGTATTTGCACTGATGGTTGGTTTGTTAGTAAAATTGTATTTGCTTTGATATTTTTATTTCAAGTTATTTATGGCACAAGTTTGCCATGAGCAAATAATTGTACTGGGCAGCAGTTTGGACATTCATTGTTGTACAAAAATGTTTAACACAATAATAATAGCCACTTTTTCGGTAGGGGTCTTAGTTTACAACTTTCTTATTATTACTCAAATGCTAATTATAGAAAGGAAAATTTTGATTTGAGGCACACGGTGTTTCTTTCATATGTTTGTTTCGTTTTGATATGATTTTTTTAATACATACCTACTCAAGTTATTTATTTAAAAAGTGTTTTTAGCAAGGAAATTTTTAAAGATAGATTTTTATAAGAGGATTTCTCAAACAGTAAAGTTTTCAACTTATGTTCAAACGGTCCAAGTAAAGGAAGAACCTGTTCTTAGTGTGCAGCACTAAGAAATTAATTTCATTTAGTTGTATTTGTTTAGAAGTTGCTTTTATAAAAATTAATGCATTTTTAAATACGTACTTTATAAAAGGTCTTTATTTTCAGAGATAATTTTTTAAAAGGTACTTTTTGAAAAAGTTAAAACGTTACGCTTCTTCTTCTTTTAAAAAAAAGTATGTTTTTAAAATGGCGCTTTTTTTAATCTATATTTTAAAATAAATTACTTGAAACTAATTTTCATACAGGTACTGTTATATAAATGGCTCCATGAAAAATGGCCCCAATGGTCCCAAACGTAAAAACTGAAAATGACCCCAAAATAAATTTATGTTGATTTTAATGTAAAAATTTAGCGGCAATTTTTCTTGCTTGAGGAAAACCTAGAACGTAGTGAAAATTTTTGGCTTGGGACCATTTTTGATTTTGGAAAAAATTTTGTATTTTAATAAAATTAAAAATCGTCCCAGATTGGATAATGAAAAATGGCTCCAAATTAGATAAATTAAAACTAAAATATAGTCCCAAAAAAAGGAAAAATAGCCCCAAAGTTTTTGTTATTATTTTAATTTAAAAAAAATAAAAAACGGGTCTAAACTCAGAAATAAAAAATTTTCTTAAATTTTAGAAAAAATGGAAAAAAAATGAAAATATGAAAAGAATTTAAAAAAAAAATGAAAAATAGCTGTTAAAATAGGAAAAATGACCCGTTTTATTGTTTTCAATGTAAAAATTTTTGGGGCCATTTTTTCATTTTTGGTTTGGGACAATTTTTAATTGGGGAAATGGAGCCTATAATAATACTTTCCTATTTTAAAAAATATTTTGCGAAATACTTTTCTAAAAGGGCATTACATTCTTTGAAAACTACTACTACACTTAAAGGTTATTTTTACTAAGGTACTTTCTAGCTTGTTTAAAAATACTCACTAAGCGGTACGTTTTTCAAATTGATTTCTGAAAAATGTAGTATTTGTACAATGTTTGAAATAAGATTTTTTTTTAATACATTTTTCAAAGAAGGTGTTTTCTTTGGACTCTATTTTTGGTGGTACTTCCGTTTGTTATAATTACATATATTTGGAAATTGTGTACTTCTGATTTTTTCAAATTTTCTGTTGTATAGAAAAATAAACTTTCTATTTTGCAAAGTTTTCACTTGACATTGTTTGACTTTATTATTATACGAGTATTTTTAAGTGTAAAATTTTCAATGCCATGTCTTAGCAATTTTACTTGAAAGACTTTTTGCTTTATTAAAAGCAATCGAAAAAACACACATTGTGTCTGAATGGAAAATTAAAAAAAAATATAAAAAATTTAATAGTTTTCTTAACGAGAAAAACGCAAAACAACAAATAATCATGAAATTTATTTATTATTTTCACACTGATGCTCATGAAAGACTTAATGGCTGAGTTGATTTGAGTTTTACACAACAAAGAAAAAAATCAAAAACGAAATTTTTAACTGCACATTGAAGACAACATGCAAACTTACAATTTTACAAACAAAAGGAAGCCTCATGCAGAAAACTATAAAAGAAACTTGAATTTTTTTCCTTTTTATTTAATATAACTTTCAGCTGTAGTGGCCCATAAGCAATTAAGTTTGATGCAAATTAATTAGAGCATATTTAAATATTTCTTTATTTTAAAATGATTTGCTTAACAAAAAGTTTCCTTTAATTTGTCTTAATTTATAAAAGTGCATAGCAGGTGTCTAAACTTATGTAAGTTTAGATTGCCTTAAACAAAAAGCACAAATCTCCTTAGATGTAGATACAGTTTATACAAACAAACAAACAGTTTTTATTACATTTTGTTGTTACAATTTTGTTGTATGTACTTAAATCAGCAAATCAATAGTGTTATAGTTTTTTTTTTTCAAATATTTGTTAGCTTTTCGGTAAAATCTTGAAAAGCACAACTTTGCACGAGTTTCAAATACGTTAAAAATACTCGCAATAACAACCAATAAAAAACTTTAACTAGTTAAGCAGAGTTGTAGCAAAAAAAAAAACTAGAAAAACTTGTTGGAAAATTTGTTTATTTACAATTTTTATTACAAATCCTCTAGATACTTGTACTTGTAAACTGCATTGCAAAGAAATGTGCATACAAAAGATACGTACTAGCATGCATACATAGATATTCGTAACTACAACTTGGTATTTACTTTTAAAATCTAAGTCTATGTTATGCTCTAGAAAAACCATATTAGTATGACTGCAGAAAAGGTACTTTGCAAAAAAATCTTAAAAAAAGATCTAGAAATTGCTTTAGATATACAAGTTTCATTTGCCGTTTTATTTTTTTTTTGTAGCAAAATATTAGGCTGTTAAAATTAATTTACTTCTGTTTTTGTTTTGCATTATTGTTATTTTGAGGAAAAGTTGCCGCAGACAGACAGACAGACAGCATTTGTTTCTTTGTTTATTCGTGAGTCTGTGTATGTGTGTGTTTGTGTGTCTATTCGCTAATGGAAGTAACAAGTTTTGTATGAAATAATTGTTTCAAATAAGATAAACAAACAAAACAGTTTTAATAAATTGAATATTTGTCTAGATAAAATCAAAAGACTTAAGACACAAACTTTAATGTTAAGCAAATCTAGGAGTGACGAAAAGCTAAAAGTTTATTAGGATTTCTAAATATATTATTTTAAATGAGCGTTGAAAAAACAGAATAAACATAAGAAATCGTTAAATAATCGAAATAAAACGTTTGTAGAAAAAAAAAGCTTCAGCAAAAATATAAAAACTTTCGAAATTTGATCCACTGTTGCAAATGCGGGAAAAACTTAATAAAAAAAATTAGATAATGACTTGATAATGTCAAAAGACTAAAAAAATTACAAACTTTAATATGTTAAGCTAATCTTGCAGTGAAGAAAGAGATTATTCAGATAATCCAGAAATTCTTAATTAATTATAAAATTTTCTTAGATATTTCTCAAGTACAAGAAAAATAATAAAGGGTGTTTTTTATAGGGTGACACAAGTTTAAATCATAATAAAACAAGGAAATATATTTTTAATATCAATGAAACGGGCTTTATTGGAAAGAAAATTTTATGAAATTAATGTTTAAATATGATTTCTGCCATATGGCCGCCACGGCTGGCGCGTAGAAGGCCGTATTTCACCGATAACTCTTGGAATGTTGATTTCAAGGTGCTCATTAGTTTTTGGTATAGCGAATTAGACAAGTGACTAAACATAACCCTAAAGAAAATAATCTAATGGAGTTAAATCACACGATGTTGGTGGCCAATTATATGGGCCGAAATTATTATTTCATTAAAAGTTTCATTGAGTAAATCAATTGTAGCGCCCGCTGCACGATGAGTTTGACGAATAGAACAATTATTTTGATTAAAAATTTCAAAAACTTGCACGCATTGCTCTGGTGTAAGTCGATTCATAATGAAATTTCACAGCAAACTAAACAAAAATCAGCTATCAGCTGTGGGTGCTCAAATAAAGCAGTGATGCCAACTCAAAGTTGTGACGCTCTATAAAAAACACCCTTTATATCATACTTATATTATAAAGAAAAAATGTTTGATGAATGTTTGTAGTTCGTACACTTCGGAACCATCGATCTGATTTCCAAATTTTTTTTCAGCAAAATGTAGAATGAAGTCTCGAATCACACATAGGATAATTACATTCCCGTTCAATTCCTTAGATTATCATCAAGAGGCTATTAACTCTCCATAATCAGGAAATATTTATTATCTATCAAATCAAAGCTCTTAAAAGAAGCAACATATAACAGTATATTTTTTGTGTGAGCCCTTCAGTTCATTTGTCCGCCCGTTCTCTGTTCGAAAGCGAAAACCACATTGTTTGTTACGCCTCAATGGGTAACGCGACTGCAAAAAGAATACATAAGCCATAGGTGATAGTGGGCAATTTCCTTAAAACATATATACAGGGCGCTCGCGATAATATGAACTAATTAAAACCAAGCCAGTTCACTTTTGCAAGATTGTTCATATTTGCGAATGGCATCTAATTTCCCCTTAGAAACATTTTTCCCATAAAAATAAAACTTTATTATGTTAAATTTTTTATTGTTGTTTATTGTATTGAAGCAGAATTTATCTACAACTGTGTTTACAAAGATTTCATCACTGTTTCGCTAAAAATTCGTTAAAAAAATGCAAAAATAAGTTAGTCACATTTGAAAGCCTTATACACTATGTTCATATTTTAGCGTAGCCAATGGAAGAAAAAAAGGCTTCATATTTTTGGGTGTTCATATTTTCGCGAGTGCACTGTATGTAGATCGGTTCCAAAAAAAGATACATAAGCCATATGCTTAGTTGAAAACTATAATCGGGAGTGTGATAGTTACCAATTTCCTCCCTTTTAAAACTATTCAACCGATTTTCATCAAACTCAAAACACGTATAGATCGGCATCAAAAAGACTAGGATCCAATATCACCCATATTGGAACTTAAAACACAGGTAGATCGGTTCCCAAAAGGATACATAAGCAAAATGGTTTTAAATTTGGAAAGGTAGTAGATGGCAGTTTCTGCCTAACCGAAAGAACACAAAATATTTATGTTTTGTAGAATTGGGGCATCAGGATTCAATTGTTGAACTAATTTTGATAAAACTTAAAAAATAGATAAGTCTGCGTGTAAAAGCATACTCTAAGAATGGTTGCATGGGGATTATTTCTGCATTCGAAGTTATCCAGTAGATTGCCATGAATATTTAACGCTCTTTAAATGGAGCACAGCTAGTACCTATAATAAATGGGAAAGTCAAGTTCTAATTTGTAAGACTGTCTTAAGCAGCGATGTTACATAAATCTAGAAGTGAATATTTTTCAATTTATTAATTACCTGTCCCACGATATATAATATCTAGTACTTTTTATTTCTCATGATCTGTAATAATACATTTTCACTGTAGCAGTTGCATTAGTGCCTACTACGCACTTCTCATAATTCCTTATAAGCTAAAGTGTTTAATAAGAAATTATGTTTTGTACTTAGTGCGTGTGTTACGTGTTTTTCGTTTTCAAATGCAGTTGAATCTAAATACACCTTTGTGTTTATATATTTACAAAATTTAATGGCTCCATTGTACCAAATGGACGATAATTTAAAAGTATATTTCTGATGAATCCACAGCTTCATAGATCTCGTATTGGCAGGTCTACGGTTGGCGTCTAAATAAGTTTTTGTATTGTGGAAACAATAATTAAGACGTCATTATTAGAAATAATGGAAAAAAATCGGTGCTAGGGGTTCTACGACTATTTATTACTGGCTTTAATCTGACTGACTTTTTCTGCCGCTAAGTATTTTATAAGAAATATGGAACTGAATATTTAATGACTAAAAGCTGCATCTGTATGTTAATTAAGTCTTTAAAAAAAATGTATTGTATATTTATTTTAATATTTTTCCGATAGTTATACGCACCACTGTGCACTATTTACTTATTGTGGAACAAACTCTTGACAGAATTAAAGATAAAATACCTGATTTATTTTATATTTCCCTCATTTTTGTTATTTACTTTTAAAATTATTATACTCGAACAGTATTTAAAAAGACAATTTTGAGTGCAACACTTGTAACGTCAGTTTAATTAAAGCAGGTTTCTAATTTAACATTATTTTTTGTATTGTAAATCATTATATTTATCGTATTTTCATTTCAATTAATCATATGTGTGTAAGTTGGTCAACAGGTTTCAAGTGACGACGGCAACTATTAAGAAAGAAAACAAAAAAATAAAGTTGTATTTTTTTATTTTCTGGTCTGTGTGGTCGGTTGTATGTGGTGTAATAGTTGTTGTAAATGAGGATTTATTACTAAGAAAATGAGTATTGAGGAATATTTAAAAGATAAAAGGATAAAATCTGGTTAATATTAGTTTTATATAACAATTGATGGGGAAACTTTCACTTAAAAAGATGAAATTCTCAGGATATTTTGGACTCTCTAGAAAATATAATAAATTTTTCTACAAAAGTGTGTGACACTAAAATTTTTACTTCCTTTCACAACCATAGAAAAACAGAATCCACTTCCATTGCAATAATTAATCTTCACCAACTATTTAAAAAAATCTCTAATCTATGAAACTTTAGACTGTTTTGTAGTTTATATTTTAAAATTTCTTAATTGGTTAACTAAAAAAAAACATAAAAATATAAATAAGTTTCTGATCATCAATGGAATTTTGGTTTTTGTGGTTTCTACAATATTTACTGGCTAAAAGAACAAAACTCAAACAAGTTGTACTCTATTTTTCTTAGTTTTATTTTAATATTTATTGTGAACAAAAATTTTAATATCTTATAAGTAATTTTAAGTATACGAGTATTTTTATACCACTTTTTATGATCTTTTTATTTTTGATTAAACCCTTAACCTTGAATAAACAAAATACGAGCTTGCTTACACACTCAATATTTTATATTGTTAAAAATAATAATTTAAATTTTAATCAACTTTTTTTTGCATTAGTCATTTTGTCTAAGACTGCTTATAAAGTATTGATAGTAATAAAATTAAATAATAAAATTCAAATATTCAAACCGGAACTTCTTTTTCAAAATGAAATTAAAGTCTACTTAAAGTCTTTATTATTCTCTTGATAATTAAAAAAAAATTAAATTAAACTCGTCTGTATTGTTAACAAAGTTGTTGTATGAAGTGAATGAAAATGAAAGTGAATTCAAAAAAAATATATTACAACACTTTTATCTTTTAGACATTTCTTTTTAATTTGCTTTCGAAGACAAGCAATAAAACTGAACTCTGTTTCTTGTTGAAAATAGTTTTTGTTAACATTGAAAAAAAAGCACTCATATGGTATAAAGTTTTGATATGCAGCCATTCATTTCACATCACAAATGAATTCACTACAAAATTTAAAAACTATAAGCGAATGTGTTGAAAAATATTTAGTAAAATAACTTTATTTCTTGTTTGTTTTTTCTTCTTTACCACTAAAGAAATTATAACACATGAGGTTAATGTCCAAGTGTATGTTTCAAGTGTTCCACTATAATGTTTTTTTTTTTTTTAATTTTTTAAAAAACCCTATGTATTTAATCAACAAGGTTGTAAATAACAAGTGATTTTTATGTTGTTTTTACTAGTTACGTGTTTTTTTTTAAGGAAAGAAAACTATTAAGAGAACGATTAATTGTAGTTAGTGCCGTTTTTATTTTTTTGGCCGGCAAATTCATAATGTTGGCGACCAAGTGTGACGACTATTGCCACTATTTTGTTTGGCTTATACTCGTAATGAAAAAATCATATGAAGAAATAAATACACTTTTAGTTAATTTTGCCATTAGCATAAAAATGTTGGCAAATCAATTCATAAGAATTTTTGCAAAAACTTAAGGCAAAATTTAAAATATTCAAAAAAGCTTAGCATTTAACATAAAATAGCAGAAAGTTAACTTGTTTGTAGTATTAAATTAAGTATTAAATTTAAATTAATAAATTAATTGATTATTTCATTAAATTTTTTTTTCCATCGATGAACTGGTTTGAATATTGAAAAGTAGACTATTCGAGTCACTAACTTCAAACAGAAAAATCATGAAGAAACCACAATGTGCTCTGATGATAAAAATAAAAAAAAAAAACATATTAGAGCCCACTTAAAATTTCTGGAATTTTAATTCACAACACAATAACACCTTTGGTTAAATTTTAATAAATTAAGACAAACAAATTAAGAAGAAAAAAATTTCAAGAATTTACAAAGTATTTGGCACTGCTCACTTTTCCAATCATAACCTGAGTAAAAAGTAAATGTGTGTGCTGAATCTGCTTAGTACAAGTAGTTGAAAAAAGTATTTACTTCGGAATGGGCGTGGCCCTGCCAACTTTTCTATACAGAATGTTGCATTTTAACGGGAACAAATGTGCGGGCAAAATTTTACAACAATCTATTTAGTACAAGTACTTGGAAACCCATATTTACACTGTATGGGTGTAACATTGCCCATTTTCCAAAATACACTGTTTTCACAAGCACATAAAATGCATCCAAAGTTTTTTTTTAAATTGGTTTCGATGGAAGTCAATTAAAAATAATATTTGTTTCATTTGGGCATGTTGAACTGCCACCAGCCGTCTTTTTACCAGAAATACCTATAAAATTTAATATTGTGGATATTGAAAAGAACATTACTTGTCTAAACACAGAAAAAGCCCCAGGTATTGATGAAATAAGCAACAAAATGCTTCAAGGACTACCTTATGTTGCAAAAAGAATAATACTATTCATTTTTAATGGGATTTTGTGAATGCTGTTAGAGACACTTTTAAAAAAAGCAATATTGCTCAGCGCTTTATATTGACGTCGTACAGGCTTTTGATAAAGTATGGCACGAAAGTCTGATTCACAATTAACACAAAATCTATCCGCAAACATCGTCAAGCTTTTAAAAAGCTACTTAAGTGAACGAAAATTTATAGTTCGAGAAGGCAACTTTTTAAGCCCTCCGCAGTCGATCGAAGCCGGAGTACCTCAAGGCAGCATCTTCGGTCCTTTACTTTACTTAATATATGCCTCTGACTTACCGTTAAGCAGTAACCTTCACACGTCCACATTTGTTGAGGATACAGCTTTTCTAAGTGTTCATGAAAATTCTGTAGAAGCTTTATGCAACTTACAAGGGTACATAGCAAAACTGGAAACATGGCTAAAACAATAGCGGATAAAAATTAATGAGCAGAAATCTGTACACGTCACTTTTACGTTGCGCAGGGAAACATGCCCGCCAATACAAATCAACACCGAGACTATACCGCAACACACTGTAGTCAAATATCTAGGCGTTCATCTTGATCGTCGTTTAACGTGGAAATTGCATGTAGACGCAAAGTTGACACAAATGAAATTAAAAGCATCCCAAATGCATTGGCTTATTGGAAGAAATTCTATACTAAGCCTAGACTGTAAACTTCTATTATACAACGTGATCCTGAAACCAATATGGTCCTATGGAATCCAGTTATGGGGGACATCCTCAGCATCGAGTGTAGAAAAAATTCAAAGGCGACAAAATAAAATTCTACGTACAATTACAGCAGCCCCCTGGTATATCCGAAATCAGCGAATTCACAAAGACCTTGATGTTCCGTTGGTGAAGACAGTATTTTCAAAACACGCGAGAAAATATATTAAAAAACTTGAGTTGCACCCAAATCCACTTGCGCGCAATATTCTTCATTATAGAGGCCACACCCGGCTGAAAAGGAGGGATACTCTTTTTCTCAGCCGTACACGAGAGATGTAAAACAACATAAATTAACCGTTGAAATTAAAAATTTTGTTTAGCATTGGCTAAACTTATATTTAATATTTTTAGATTTAAGATTTGAAACACTTATTGATGTTTCAATCTATAATTGAAGATTCAATAAATAATAAAAAAAAAAAAAAAAAATTTGGGCATGGCACTGTCCACCTTTGTTATAGCAGTAAGGGAAAGCACCATGAACTTAATGTGCATGCAGAAAATATTTAAAATGTTATATATTGTCACCTTAAAGACGAAATAACCTATCTGCAGGTTTTTTCAAAAGTTAACAGGAGAGGGAAAAAACGTTATAAAATTGGAAAATTAAATATTTTGATTTGGTAATAACTTTGTCATTTGTAATATTAGATGTTCAAAATTTTGCACTCATATGCGTTATGATATAGGGAATAATAATCCATAAAAAAATCAATTTTGGAATTTTTGCAGATAGGTTATTAGGTCCTTAAGATGATGATATGATATCCTACATTTAGAAGTTACATTATCCATTTTTAAAGCCGTAATGTTGTATTATGACGATAAATTATTGTGTGCAAAACGTTTAATAAGAAGAAATTGGGCATGGCTTTGCCCAGTTTTATTTGATTATAAAGCGGTATTTTGATAAACCTTAATAAGTGTGTTCAAATTTTCATAACAATCGCTTTAGTAGGAGCAGTTGAAAATATAATATTTATATATTTGTATTGGCAAACTACCGCCCAATTTTCAGCATTATGAAACTGTGAACAGTGTTGGCTAAAGTAGTTACCGCGTTTGACTACAAAGCAAACTATTATTTACGACCTGAGTTCAAACCCTGGTCAGGGCAAGTCAATCAAAATCATAAATTTCTCAGATGTGCTTTAGTGTGGCATTGTATTGATCGTTGCTGGACTGTTTAAGTGGAGAAGACATAACAGTGGTCACTCAAAAAAAGTGTCCCAACAGAGATTGATACTTTTCGAAGCTAATGTACACCACAGCGATCTCATTCTTCGGTTAGCAGAATCTTCGGCAAAGTAAAACAATTATTAATGTGACTGCTACCATAGCTTAAGATCTTTAATTCGTCTACTTAACACCAGAGGGACTGCAACACTGCTCCAAAAATTAACAAACGCGCAGAGTTGAAAAAGACTTAAGCCTTCTTTTACATTTTCAATATCTACCCTTACCCTTTGTCCTTAGTTCTGACACAATGCATGGCATAAGCAGAGGTTATCTCCTGATTGCTGGTCCGAAAAAAAAGTAAATAGTGGCGATCTGAGCAAACTCACATTAAAAATGCAAACGAAAATATATTTCGAAAATCACTACTTTTATGTATCAAAACAAATATTTTGCCTAAAGCCCTTAAGTTTTTAAAAATATAAATCGCTGTTATGGTGCAATCGCACCCAGTACCAATCTCACTGGACTGCTTTTTTTACACATTTTTTTTTTTTTTTTATAAATAGCAGATGTCCAGTAATTTCAAAACTATATGACGTGATGAAACACACTGGAATGCAAACCTCAAGCGCCATGTAAAAGATGTTTATACCACATAAAATTAAAAACAAAGTCATTGAAAACCAGATAAAACTTGAAAATAATATAATACATGGTAATTGCTACTAAATTTGCTTATCAGCGGTAATTTCAACTATCTTGAATTTAAATATACGATAAAAAAGTATATTTTTCCAATTTACTCAAAACATTTAGTTTCACCGCTAAAAAAGTTTCGCAAAAAAATAAAAAAAAACATTTTATTAAATAAACTTGTTTCTTTTCAAGTGGATGTTAATGTTTGCTTTATAATTATAAAAACATAATATCCCATTCATTGTTATATTAGCATAATATAAAAAAAAAACATTTTGGTTTTTTTTAATTGAAAATTTTTGTTGTTTCTTATAAATATTTTATAGTGTTTTTTTTTTCATTTTTATCTTAACTATGATGCAATCTTAAAAAATATATATGTATATATATAATATATTATATATATACTATTTTATTGATAAATTAAATAAAAAAAACCAAAAATTTAAATTTCAACTTTTATACAACTTTCTTAGACATAAAATCATGATTATATTAGCATACATTTATTGTGTAGTCTGTTTAACTTGGTAACATCAAAGTGTTAATTAAGTGTTAGATAATGATTTAGAAAACAACTAATTCCAAATGCTGATGGTTTATTTTTTAAGCATTTTGTTAATGTTGTAAACAAAATAATTGATAATTGTATGGCCCCAGCATTATGCTGTTCGTGTTAAAAAAAACTTGGTCTGTACGTGATACAGTTTACCCTCAAATGAGATTCAGTGTATGTGAGTGCAAGTGGCTGTACAAAGAAGTGTTGATTAATAAAGTTTTCTTCTTAAGTCTTTTGTTTTGAAATGTCTTTAGAAAATAAATGCATTTTTCTTTCATTTAATGGAATTTGAAAATGTTTTTAATACTAAATAAATCGAAATATTTAATTAAATTAATTACTGTATTGAACGTTACCATGCTTTCTCAAGTGCTCTCCTTTTTTTTTTGTAAATATTACATGGGTCGAGGTATATTTATTTACTTTAGCAAGTTGTAAAATTTATCTAAGACGAGAAGGTTTTTTAATATCATTCCGTTTAGAAAATGATCATGGCTCTAACTTGTTACCTCCGGGTACTTTTCGTTTAGGTTTTATATAATAAGAGACTTTGGTGATCTTTTTCACTTATTTTCGAAGAGATGCACTTACGAGGTTTCCCTTTATCTTTTCTACCTTTTTCAAAATTTAATAATGTCGAAATTCAAATCAACAACAACAATTCAGATTAATAAAACACCATGAGCCTCTAAAAAAAATGTTTAATTATAAAAAAAAATACTTTCAACACTGTTTGTTAAACTCAAATTGAATTTGAAATATGAATCATTTTAAGAAAAATTGATTATTTCAAAATCACGTTATTTAACAAGAGAACAAAGAAACAAGTAAAAAAAGGAATCAATAAGGAAAAACGAAAATTCAATTGAAAAATTAATCAGTTCCCAACCAAATACTTAAATCGCGCAGGTAGGTTAGTTCTTCTATAAATATTATTACAATATTTTTAATACCGGTATTTATCATATTTATGAAAAAATTAACTTATTTTTAGTTAAACAGTTCTTCTAGTATCCGACTAATCTGTACAGCCGTCTGTGTTAAGGTTAAAAAAGATCACTGACTGGCTTAACTTTATAATATTTGGAAAAAGAGAAAATAACTAGCTTTTGAATAATATAACAGAACCTTAACTGATTTGGGAGCTTTAACAAAATAAAACATCTAAGACATGAACACTGTGGCAATAAGAGCTAAACATTTGATAGCGAAACTCTCGCAAACAAAAGCCTCAAGACACAAACTTTTTAATACAAATAAAAAAAGCTTACGATATGAAATACTATTGTTATAAGGGGCTGTGCACATATTACGCAGCGCTTAAAACCCCCCACCTTCTTGGAGCGTTACGTAATATGTGCACAGTCCCTAAAGCAGTTCATAGTTTTATCAGGATTAGTTCTTTACTCTATTATTTATTTTACTACATCTTAAGCATTGCTTATGTTATTAAGGTATTTAGTATATTACTAGCATTTTTATGTACCAGCAGTCTATACATAAAACTAGAATTCATAATTTATATTTTTAATTTTATTTGATATAGTGTGTTTTTTATAGAGTATCACAATTTTTAGTTGGCATCATTGCTTGATTTGAGCACCCATTTAACAGCTGATAGCAGATTTTTGTTTAGTTTTCTTTGAAATTTCTTTTGATGAAAAAATAATTTCACGTAAAGATCGTTTGATTTAACCCTATTAGATTATTTTCTTTAGGGTTATTTGAAGTCACTTGTCTACGCCGTAAGCCGCAAACAATTGAACACCTGGAAATCAACATTCGAAGAGTTATCGGCGAAATACGGTCGCAAATGCTGCAAAACGTTGTTGAAAATTTTTGTTCCAGATTGCGCCTTCTACGCGCTAGCCGTGGCGGCCACATGGCAGAAATCATATTTAAACATTAATTTCATAAAAATTTTCTTTCCTATAAAGCCCGTTTCATTGATATTAAATATATATTTTCTTGTTTTATTATGATTCAAACTTGTGTCACTCCATAAAAAACACCCTTTACTTGTTTTTCTGCATTTTATTTTATGTGTTTTATGTCCGTTAGTTACTATAAATCTACATTAGGTTAGAAAAAATATTGTAAATCAAGTCAATTGCAAAACCACTCCTTAGAAAAACTAGAAAAAATAAGCAATATTACTTTACCCTTAGAAAACGGCATGACGCTTGCTTAAGTTTACAGGGGAAAATATATTTAATTCTTATATAAAGATGTATTACATTAAATTAGAAGGTTATAGCAGTTTTTGAACTTAGCAAAATTTTAAAATCGATTTACCTAAAAATCTGTTTTTTAGCTTGAAATATTTTCATTAAATATGAAAATAACATTAACATCATCATATTAAAATATTTAACAAATAACTTCAGATGGCGTCATATCATTCTGTTTTTTATCTGTTATTTTTTTGCACTTTATTGCCAAATCTATGCAGTAACTCGTCATTATCTCACCATCATTGCTACCACCACGATCATCATTTATCTCTTGGTGCTATTAACTAAAGTCCATATTATCATTAATATTGATTTTATTTTTTTTTTTTTGCCTTTTAAAACCAAATATGAACAGCAAATTAAATAAATCTGCTTAAAAAGTCAAAGTTACAATGGCAAGAAACTATAAAAAGAGACCAAATGAAATTAAGGAGTGTAAAGAGAATTATAATTTATAGTAAAAAAAAAAAAAACAGAAAAATATTGTTGGCCATTAAGATTTTTTTGTGTTTGTCATAATCTTTGCAATATTCGTATTTGTATCTATATTTTGTTACTACTCTTTATATGTTTTTCTATTGTAATTGTCGATGTTTAACATTAAAAATAAAGAATAAAAAAACACATTAAAAACAATATCAAACTGTGAATAAAAGAAAATATTCAATAATACGAAATAAACTGCTTTGGCTGCCAGTATTGATAGTGATGCTGCGACTGCTACTATCTGTCGGTACATTGCTATTTGTGGTACGAGTATGTTTTATATTTATGTTCATACTGATGAAGATGATAATGATGACGATAATGACGGTGTTGTTGTCAAAATGAAAGTAGGCCATTCACACAACATTCATAAACCATACAACTACTTCATTTTCAACCATCGCCACCAACATTGTGTATCTCTTTTAATACGTTTTTTTTTTCGAAAACCAACTACCTGAAAACTAAACTTTAAATACAGAAACATTTACATTTTCGAAATACCTGCTTGTAATGGTAATTTTTACTTGTGGTACATCTTTTAAAAAAAAGTCAAATGTAGTTGTATTATAAAAAGTTTTATTTTTGAATTTTCTTTTACTTTGTTTTGCCTTAAGAAATATTTAAAATAATATCTAGTGATAATGCGCTAAAGAAAGCACAAGAATTTTAAACAAATAATTGCTCAACTATGAAAGGACAATTTTAAAGAAAATTTCTTAAAAGAAAAAGACTTTAAAAACAATTTATTTTGGTTCAAGGAAATATTGTTTGAAATTTTCATTTCATATACAACAATAAGCGATACAACTAGGCTTGTGAATTGCGCAAATAATTGCAAAAAAAAAAGCGCAGGTAAAGTGGTAATAGAAAAATTACAATATAAATATTATTATTTTAAACCGCTAGGGGCACGAGGAGGCGTGGGAGGGGGTAATTCCTGTATTTACTAAACTATTAACCCAATTTGTATTTCAAACAGAACAAAAATATTTTTTTTTTGTTGAATGAAAGATGGCGCTTTGTCCGCCTTATATACGAGAAGCGTCGCATCATTTTGACAGAGAGATGGCGCTTCGTCCACCTCATTCAAGAGAAGCGTCATCGTTAGTATTTCAAGTAGAACAAAATTATTTATGTTGTTGAAGGATAGATGGTGCTACGTCCCCCTCATGTCGTCGTTCGATTTCAAATAGTCAAGCATAAAATAGGGGGTTGATGAGTGGGGAGAATGGTTCCCTCATCAATCATCTAGTATATGTATATACATATATCAATATTTCAATAACCGTAAATTTAAAAAAAAAATTAGAGAAAAATTAATACAATTTCTACATCAAAATTAAAAAAAAATAATTGTAATTAAGAAAATCGTAACGAAAATGGAATATGGGAAGAAGATTTTGGTTCAAATCCACATTCAATATGCTTTTTCACGGTCAATAATAGTTCTTAGAGAATTTTTTTTTTAATTTTACGGCTATTGAAATATATCTCCCTGAAAAGCTACCCATTTTTAGGTAGCGAAATATGAAAAAAATAATACAATTAAAATAAAAGCAGTTTTTTGTTATTGTTATTTTTATATAAAAAAGTGGATCTATTACTTGAAATAAGCAGACTTAAAAATATTTGAACTATAATTATGATACAATTTTCCAAATATTCAATTTATTTGCAGAGATATAAAAACAAGACTTAATTGCCTGTCCAACGATATATAATATGTGGTACTTTGCACCTCTTTTGGTCCTAACTAATTCATTTTCATTGTATTATTCACACTAGTGCCTACTACACACTTCTCAAAAATCCATTTAAGCTACAATATTTAATAGCAAATTGTGTTTAGAAATTGTTGCGCCCCATTCGTGTTTTTCGTTTTTAAACTGAATTTAATCTATACATCTGTATGTGCGTATTCATTTACAATTTTTTGTATGACAAGTGGCTACTTGACCACTGAAATAAGAAATTTAATTTTACCAATTTGTAAGCGAAAATATCTTGTTATAAAAGTTTTTTTATGTCATGGCCATATTCTGGCAACTTGTATGGTACGTAAAAAAAGTTAGGCAACATCATTTGTATTTTTAAATTTTACTTAAGTGATTTCTATTTAGTTTTTTTAATTTTATTTTTAAAACTTGAATATGAAAACACCAATTTCAAATAAAATTGTTGCATATTTTTAAAATTCGGTTACTCATTTAGCGGTTATGTGAAACATCACATGAGTTAGTGATATTAAGTTAGTGTGGATAATTTAATTAAAGATTCCTTTGTATAAAATATTTTTCAATGTATGAAGATCCAGAGAAAATGGATGACAATATAAAAGTTCTATATATTGCAAAGGAATCCTCTGCGTTACAAATCAAGCAGTGTAAATTGCAGCATTGTCGTATTGGCAGGTCTACTGTAGGGGTGTACATAAGTTTTTGAATTGTTGAAAGGATGCTTCTAATATATTATTTTTACGATGCAGCAATAATTTTTCACAATTTAAATACCAAGTCACAATTATTCGATATAATGTAAAACATTCGGTTAGCCTTATATTTTGAATAGTGTTAAGTTTACTCGTATGTAACAGCTATTTAACACCATTCTATACCAGCAGATACAAACATTTTTAATTTAATTTTTAGTTGTATTAAAATTATTTCAATTGTCTTATGTTACTTTGCTATTGCAATGTCTTAGCTACTTAATGATTGCTGATGTCTTTAATGGGTTAAGTTTTTGTAATAAAAATACAGTACGTTTTTACCTAAATTTTGTTTTATATTGATTTTTAAGTTGAATTTGAAAGTCTTCGAAGTCAATTTCTTGTTATTTTTAATCTTAAATAATAATTCTATTTTATCTGATTTTAATCATTCAATGCTGCACAGTTATTTTTATAAGTTCAATAAACTTAAATTGTAGTAAGTGGTATACTAAATTTCTAAAGTTTTTTATTATTTGGAGAATAGATTTTTTTTTTTTTGTTATTTTGGCAATTTTTTTTTCCAGTTCTTTCACTATAAATCAGCAAAAAAATGTGTGAAGGTGTTTAATGGCTTGTTAGCATAAACATCATATCATAGTTTATTAACAAAATTAATATGATGAAAGTTTATTCCCCAAGTGTTTTTTTTTAAACCGTACATACATTTAAACTTGTAAAGTGGCTTCAAATAGCATTCTCTTGGGAGATGACTCCTCTATATCACGGTGAGATTTGTTTAAATTCTGCTTTCCGAAAATTTCATGTGTAGGAAAATTTGAAGAATAAGATCGATGCGATAAAAACCAATCGAATCTCAATGTGTGTATTATTGAAAGCTACTATGAAGAACACAAGCTTATAATCGATTATTGTAGAATTAAGTGACAAATATTTCTATAGAATATTTTAGGCTGTTACGTCACCATTCAAGACTGGTTTTTTGCATCAGTTTATTTTTCGGTTCTGGGAACCGTTTGAAGCAAAAATGTTGCTCGTGATGTTTTCTGAAAGGGCTGAGTACATCGCTAAAGCTACGTTCACATTTATCAAATATTTGTCGAAAAAAACGTAACCAAGAAAAAAACTAATAATTTATTCCCTTTAATTCCAATATTTCTTTAATTTTAGGTTCGAATTTTTTAAAAACTGTATAAAAATACTCTTTTGGAGAAGAATTAATTTAATTTTGTAATATAAAAATCGTGTTAAATGACTCTATCCCTAAGCAAAACTATTGGTTACTTTTTTTTGGGCAAATATTTGATAAATGTGAACGTAGCTTAACCTTGAACACAAGTAATGGAAATTCGTGAGAATTTAAGCTCTCCCTAAAATGAGTCCCAGATGTTTTTGGAATAATGTACCGAAAATCAGCCATTGGAATCATTTAATTTTTTTTTTTTTTTTTTTTTTGTACAGTAAAATTACTATTTATCGTGTATATCTTAAAATTTCCTTTGTCATAATTAATAATTACTCTTCTCTATCAAATATTTGCCCAATGTAACCACTGTAACTTTAGATAAAAAAACAACTAAATATGCTTGTCGACATAAATATGACTATAAAATTATAATTTTTTTCCCATTTTTTTTCTTGCTGCCATCAATCAATCAATTCACAAATTTACATGTTTAAATATCTGTAAAAAAACAGTTTTCATTGTAATGTCACTCACTGTAAATCATGTTGTTAACTGTGTTTAATTTCTTGCATTTGCATATTTAAGAAAAATTTATTTCTCTCTTTTTTTGCTGCACAAGCAAGTATTTTGGAGGTGGCTAAAAATAAATTTTGTTCCATTTACTTAATGCATAATGCATGGGCGTTATTGCTAAAAATAAAAAACCCAAAAAAAGTATTTACAAAAAACAGACAAAATATAAAAAATTGCTTTAAAAAGAATTAAACCAAAAAGAAGCTTAAATTTGCATTAATGCGAATTTTGAAGAACCAAAGATGTTTAACTGCTGTCGGCAACAGTTTAAGCAGGGTTTGTATCTTTGCTTAATACACTAGTGAACAATATTTTCTGCTGATTTGTTTTTTTTTTTTTTTTTTTTTGTTAATTTTTTTATAAATATTGTGGTTTAATAACATTTGCATTAAGAATTCTTCTTTTTTTTTGGTATTTCTTCATTATTAACGTTTTTGTTTAACCATTAATAGTCATTTGTATGTGAGTGGCTTTTTGTGTACAAAACGTTTTCATGATGCTGACATTTTTCTCTAAATGTCATTTGTTTATGCTTTACGTACTGTAAATGTTGGTTTTAAATTTTTTTAAATGCTGTTGCAGAGTAGTTGACATTTTTGTTTGTAAGACTTAGCCATGAGTTTTATTTCCACAATTTTTCTTAAATTTATATTTGCTTGGTTGATGGTTTGTTAATGAAAAGGTGTGTATTTATTTATGTAATAGAGCTTTTATAAAAAGTTTAAATAAATAAATTAGATTTAAAAGAAATAATGTTATATTGCACAGTAATTATTTTCAAGTGCATTTTTCTTTTACCTTTTTTGTTTGGCAAAAATATATTATATATTTGCTTTTCTGGAAATCCATTTTGAAAAGTCAGTTATAAAACTAATTTCCTTTACTCATATTTCTTCCGTAATAACGTCTCTATTATATCAAACACCAGCGTTTACGTTTTTTTTTTTTTTTGTCTTTTTGTCATAAATCATTTAACAGTCATAATCATAAAAATATCTATCTTCAATCTAAGTAAAGTTTTTTTTTTTTCGTTAAACGAAAAATTAACGCTTGAACAAATGCATGAAACGTCAACAACTTGCATTGCAGTTAAAATGGCAACAAACAAATGTGTTTATACAATCATCGACAAAAAGATGTACAGTCCGCTGTGCCATATATTCGAGATCAAAATAGTTGTCGTATGGTACCAGTGCCTTTCGCTACAGAAACTCTTTAAAATTTTCCTTAATGCATATGAAAAGTAATATTATCAGGCTCAAGTTCAGTTTTATTGAATTGATGAAAATTCAAAATTACTAAGAGTTTTTTGTGTTGGAAAATATTATTATTTATATCCAATTAGTTTTTAGCAGAACGTATCAGTACTGATTTCAAGGCCGCTACACCTCTCATCAGCGTTCAATTGTCCATCTTTACAATTTCCGTAAAGTGGATACTAATTGAGAAGAATATCAACTATTTAACCAGTTTTCAACAGAAATAGAATATGAGAATTAATAATTTAATTCAATTTTTATTCTACAATGAAACAGTGCTGGTTAGTACGAAATTCCCTCATTACTGTTTGGAACTAATAATCAACACTAACTCATAGTCCGTTATCATCAAAGTATTCTACTTTGTATTTTAACGTTTTTGTTGTTTTTACTCTATATTAGGGAAATTCACATATTACTGTGACCCCTGTTATTAGGGTATTTATAGCTCGTGCCCAAGCGGAATTAATATTTTTATATTATTATTATTACGAATAAACGTAATTATTATTTGAACTTATATTGATTTACATATGAAAAGTAATATTATCAGGCTCAAGTTCAGTTTTATTGAATTGATGAAAATTCAAAATTACTAAGAGTTTTTTGTGTTGGAAAATATTATTATTTATATCCAATCAGTTTTTAGCAGAACGTATCAGTACTGATTTCAAGGCCGCTACACCTCTCATCAGCGTTCAATTGTCCATCTTTACAATTTCCGTAAAGTGGATACTAATTGAGAAGAATATCAACTATTTAACCAGTTTTCAACAGAAATAGAATATGAGAATTAATTTTTAATTCAATTTTTATTCTACAATGAAACAGTGCTGGTTAGTACGAAATTCCCTCATTACTGTTTGGAACTAATAATCAACACTAACTCATAGTCCGTTATCATCAAAGTATTCTACTTTGTATTTTAACGTTTTTGTTGTTTTTACTCTATATTAGGGAAATTCACATATTACCCCTGTTATTAGGGTATTTATAGCTCGTGCCCAAGCGGAATTAATATTTTTATATTATTATTATTACGAATAAACGTAATTATTATTTGAACTTATATTGATTTACATATGAAAAGTAATATTATCAGGCTCAAGTTCAGTTTTATTGAATTGATGAAAATTCAAAATTACTAAGAGTTTTTTGTGTTGGAAAATATTATTATTTATATCCAATCAGTTTTTAGCAGAACGTATCAGTACTGATTTCAAGGCCGCTACACCTCTCATCAGCGTTCAATTGTCCATCTTTACAATTTCCGTAAAGTGGATACTAATTGAGAAGAATATCAACTATTTAACCAGTTTTCAACAGAAATAGAATATGAGAATTAATTTTTAATTCAATTTTTATTCTACAATGAAACAGTGCTGGTTAGTACGAAATTCCCTCATTACTGTTTGGAACTAATAATCAACACTAACTCATAGTCCGTTATCATCAAAGTATTCTACTTTGTATTTTAACGTTTTTGTTAAGTTCAAATAATAATTACGTTTATTCGTAATAATAATAATATAAAAATATTTTCCTTAATGTTTTACAGAAAATATTTACTAAAAACTACTTCAATGTTTATTTAAAAATTAGTAAAAATTTCGTCATGGGTGCCATCTGGTTTCATCTAATTGTGTAGTGGTTCATGTCCTTGCTTTGTGGTTCTAGATTTTGCTCCACATTTTTCATTTCCGTATTTTCCCTACTTCTGAACCTCTCCCATCTGCTACAACAAAGCTTTTAATATATATACGTATGTGTAATAAAATCTTATAATTGAGCTAAAATAATACCGAAATAATATCCGAAACTTTTCTTTTCTTCTTGATAATTAATTAAGTTTATGGTTTAGGAAAATAATTGTCAAACCATTTTACTTTGAAGAGCTTATTTAAGTGATGAAGGCATAGCACTGGTCACTAAAAAACTGTTCCGACAGCGATTGATGCTAACCAAGCTAATGTACAGAACATCGCCCTCCTTCGTCGGTTAGCAGAAACATCGGCGAAGTAAAACGATTAATAAAATGCCAGCTAATAAGGCTTAACAAAATTAATGCGTCTACTTAACACCGGAGGCGCTTCAACACTGCCTTAAAATTTAACATAACACGCAAAGCAGAGTTGTGAAAGAGTTAAGTCTTCTAAATTTTCAACATCTATCTTCACTACCGTATCCCTCTCTCTGAGTTCCGGAACAATGCACTGCTTACGTAGGGGTCATCCCCTGAGTGCTGGTCCTAATTAAAAATAAAAGACATGTGGCACTCGGGGACTGCCGCAGTAAAGCTATTGCATAGCATTTTTTATCAACTTATAAAATTATGTTATTACGTTTTGTTTAATAATTCGGTTGTTATTCTGGCAATACTGTATGTTAATGAAATCTAAATCAATAGCATACTTTAGGGGTTAACACACATTGGGCGAATTAAATACTTAAAACAACAAAAGACTTAAGAAACAAACTTAGTGTCAGGTATTTTCGTTGCAAAAACAAGACAGGTTTTTTCTTTTCAAAAACAAAAGCCTTAAGAAACAAACGTTTCAAAATTTTTTGATTCGGTCGCCTCAAAGCCCGCGATAAAAGCTACGCAATAACTTAAAAAAGGCACAGTTTGCATGCGTAAAGTTCAAATTGCATGTGTACAAACACATCTTCCTCTATCCTCTTTCCTGGTGCTGTTTCTATACACAAAAAAAATATCCTCAAATTGAAAAGTCACGCACACACATTTCAGAATGTTTTTCAAATAATACTCAAGATCTATTTTTTCCCAAGTAACGTTCAGACTTTTTTTAATTTTTTAATGTTTCGATTTGAGAAGATCTTAATTACATTTACGTTTTTTAAACTAACTGAAAACTTTAATTTAATATTTATTTAAAGCAACTCATTTTTTTAGTTAATTTTAAGATTATTTTATTTTATTATATTATTTTATAATCGATTAAAAGGTGCTGTTTCTACAATACACATAAATGACTTGCGTAGATATTTTGTACGGGAATCGCTCAAAAACTGAGTACTTTTCATAAAAATTTTCTACTCAAACCATTTGTTTGTATTATACAAACCGCACATAAGCCTTGAATATGCTTGACGTTTATTATAAATAATATTTGGATTATTTTGTCACTGACTGTATATATACCAGCGATCTGCAACGGATATAAAACTATCGAGTGTTTCCGATCATTTAGTCTGAGGTTTTGTGATCCAAACGTTTATGTTTAACAACAAGCAAGGAATTTAAACGAATAGATAGATTCAAACACTAAATTTTAAATAATCGTACATGAAAATAACATGATTGTTTATGATTGGAATGAGTGTAACCGCACCGGATCGAAATAAACATACTGCTTATATCAGTCTTGTATGAATCTTTAATACCGAGCAAGGATCAGGCCAATTGTTTTTATACAAACAAATAATTTAACATTTAACACACAGACACACGTATTTGTAGTTATATGTATGTGTGTTATTATTCGTAGAGTAACTCGAGTATTTTTGTAACGTTCACAACCAACGATCGAATCGTTACATCCGTGAAGGTACAACTCGTCAGGTAATAGTCCATTTAATTCTTCAATTATTACGTGACGAGTTTTATGTTCACGGATGTAACGATTTGGACCCAGTTCATGCCCAAAATCAACACAAGTACAAGTAACCGATTATTCTTAAACAAGCCGTATGGATGGTAAACAAATCAATCCAGGCATACGTTGTGGCTGATACATTATTGTTACGGAATGTTCGAAAATGAAACTTGATTGGAAACAAAACTGCCAAAAACTTGATGAGATTATACTTGTTATTTAGCACTAGTAAATGAGACGTTTCGATCATACTTGTTGCAGTTCACTGATATCTACCAAATGAACGCACACTTAAAATAATGTTAAGCCGGATGTTCGTAGTTTTGTGGCCAATTTGATTTCTTACAATAAATTTTTGTTTTTCGTTTCTTATAATAATTATATGGATATGGGATTAAACATTAAAATTATCAACACTTTGTTTTGCAAAAAAACAAAAAAAAAACTCAATTTAATTGATGTATGCTACGATAGAAGTATTTTAAAATTTTGTGGTGCTTTTGACCGGCTACAAAGTGCTGAGTTTAGAACGGAAATTGCTAAAAGGTTAAGATTTTATATTGAAACTGTAGTAAAAGCATAAAAAAACATAAAAAGAACAGGGTTGTTTGTATATCGATCGTAAATGTTTGGTATGCGAACTAAAAAAAAAAAACAAAAACCAAAATATCAAGTGCATTGTATGAGTTGAAGTTTATAAATAAATTTCAAATGGATGTTTTTCTTGACCAAAAAGGGGGTCAGGTTTAATGTTTATTGGCGTTTTTTCCATTAAAATTTTCATTTGTTAAATGCATAATTTTGCTGTATTTTTGTTTGTGTGCTTTTTTTTTTTGTTATATATTCTTTTAAGGTCGCTTTTACAAGGTTTCTTGGTTGGCGGTTAAATCTTCTTGAATAATATTAGATTTCTATTTTAATTAATTAAAGTACGTAATTGAACACGATGATTTGTTTTTAAAAAATCTTTCAAAATCTCGTCATGTTTTCCCCTAAAATATGGTCTTTGAAAAAAGAAACATGTTTGGCTTTAGAATTTTTATAAATTAACGCAGTTTTTCTTTGTACTAATTTTACCAGGAAGTTATTAAAAATCTATATAAATAAATTTCTTAAAATTGCTCTTAAAAATTCAGCAAATATATGTAATTCACTAATTGTATTACATACAACACGAAAAAAGAACACCATTAACGTTTTCTGGTTATCCTTGAAATGTAGAAATATCAACTAAAAATAAACCGAAAACCAGTAAATTTTATAAAGTTTATTTAATTCCAGAAAATCAACTTAAAACAATATGCCAACTTCAATATTTTTCTTTGTCCCACCAAAAAAAAAAATGTACAATAACGACCTGGAAATAATGTCCCTTGTTGAATATAAAAAAGTGTCTGGAAAAAAACTCACTTTACAGCTACTCGTATGTAGGCTGAAGGTTTGCAATATTAAGTGCAGAATAAAAAATATTAAAATGTTAAAACGAGATACGAAATTAATGATAATATTAAAAAAAAAAACAGGCAGCACAGTGCCGATAAATGCAACGGGAATTTTATGTGTTTTAAAATGTGCATGAAAAATTTTATAAAAAAGGAGACTGACAGCCGCAGCAACAGGAACTTGAAAAAAAGTTACTTTTAAAGTAAGTACGTACTTGCCATATGAGAAACTCTTTACGGCAAGTCATTCAATAACAGTGTGTTGATGTTGATAAATCTAGACAAGAATTGTAATTTATTAATGAGATAAACAGATTTTGTTGCTGTTATAATTTTGTAAATATCTCAAAAGGATCTCAGCAGTAGTGACTTGTCATCCTCAAGCACTCAAAAAGACCTTGAATTAATTTTTTTACATTTTAACAAGACAAAGACTTTTTCCAACTTTTTAAAAAATAGTAGTTATTTTTTTTTAATTAAAATAATTTTGATTAAATTAAATCAAAAATATTTTCTTTAAAAAAAAATATATTAACAGAAAAGTAGAATAAATTAAAGCCAACAAAAGAAAAAAAAACAAAAAATAAAAAATTTACTAACATGAAACAAGTTTGTGTCTTAAGTCTTTTGTTTATATAGTTGCGTTTTAAGCCGTAACAAATAATTGTTTTAACTGCTTTACATTTATATTTGCTTAAAAGCTATTAATAATATTTATTTAAGATACTATGCTATGTACATATCCGATCGCTTAGTTCCAAATTATCGTAAGTGGCAAAAAAATATTAAATTTTCACAAAAAATCTTTACAATTTGAAACTATCGCTTGGTATTTAAAATTTTAGTAGGAATACTAGCAAAAAAATTATATTTCATATCTGATAAACTGGCAGTAAAGGCTTAATGTTTTAATAATTTGTTTGTACATTTAACGCCTTGTTTACACGTTAACTCATGTTTGTATATGTTTGTGAGTTTATTTTTTCTTAATATTTTATTATTTACTTTAGTTGCTGTTTTTTTTCGGAGTTGTTAATTTATGCAGATTTGCAATCGTTATTTTACTGCATGTAATTGCTAAAATAAATCAACAATTAGAGCGTCTAAAATATGCGCTCAAGTAGTGTAGAGCATATTTACTTAAAACAATTTACTAACTTCTAAAGTAGCAAGCAGCTGCTGATTTCTTTTCAAATCTACTGAAAGTGAAACAATTTACTTTAACATTGCAGACAGATTAATTGATTAAAGAAACGAAGTTTATTTTAACACGCTGTGAAATTTCCAAAAATTTCTAATATTACAAAAACTATTAGAAAAAAAAAATAATAATAAATAAGTATGTTAGAAATAGTTAAAAATTATTATTGACTTAAACTATTGAAAGAAGCACGAATTTTAAAACATTTTTAGTGTAAGAACCTCTCATATAACGCCATCAAAAATTGCCCAATAAAAAATGGCCCTAAGCCAAAAATAAAAAATGATCATCAAGTGCGTGAAGTTGTTTTCAATGGAAACTATTTTTGGGAAATTTTTATTTTTGCTTAAAGAAAAATGGCCCCAAACAAAAAAATTAAAAGTGGCCCCGAAATTTATATAAATACTAGCCTATCCCGGTGTGCTTCGCTACCCCCTCGTTATAAAATAAAATTAGAAGTATTTATATATCCTATTGTGAAAATTTAATGACGATCGGTCCAGTAGTTAAGACTATACGATTTTTAATTTACCTAAAAAGGGGCGTGGTCCCACCCACGTTTCTCCTGATACGTATTCCACATTATGCCAATACCATATATGCCAAATATCATCGACGTAGGTCAAAAAATGCCCAAAATATGGCGATTTAAATTTTTGGGTTATATGGGCGGTGCCACGCCTCTTTGTCCAATCAAAACTTCATATAGCCTATTATTCCTTCCAAAGTCACAGTAACATGCTGTGAAAATTGGCCCCAAAGTAATTATTTGGGGAAAATGTTTCGGTTTTGGGACAATTTTTCATATTTAGGGTGTTTTCTTTTCTACAAAAAATTATACATCTCCAAGCAGAAAATGTACTCTTCGTTTCTTAAAAATGTTTTGCTCTCTAAAAAAAATCGCCCTTACTAATGGTGGAAGGCATTGCAATTTTAGCCCAGTAAAAATCGACAGTGTTGAAAATAGGGCGTTCTACTTTTTCATAAGTTGTGTTCAGTTCTAGAGAAATAACAAGCTACATTATTACAGGGTTTGCAAGAGATTTTATAAATGTACCTTTCAATAAGATGCCATTTTGTGTGTAGAAAAGAACACATCATTAGTTTGGGGACATTTTTAATTTTTGAGTTTGGAGCCATTTTTCATTGAGGCCATTTTTAATAGAGCCTTTAAAATTAGTATCTCTATATTTTGTTTCATCTGACAAAGATTTGAGCCATAATTATCGGATTTCCGGCTGTTTAAAATTTCTGAATATTGTTATGGATAAAATTTACAGTCTAAATTAAAAGGTGGTGATATTTTCAATTCATGTAATAAGAGATTTATTTTCTGCTGGTGTTTTATCACACCCCCTAACAATATTGATCAAGCTATTTTGTGAAATACAAGACCAGGTGGGTTTAACTTTTGTAATTTTAGAACTTAAAAAGGGGGGTGGGGGTGTAAATCTGAAAGGATAATAAAAAGGTGTCTTCAAATTTAAATAAAATGACAGTATTTTTTTACTTAAATTTCTTTTAATTTCTGAGTTTGAATCTGTGGTGATCTTATAAAAAACTATAAATATAACATGATGCTCTTGTTCTTGTTTTGTAAGAAAACAACCGTTTGCTTGTTAAAGTTCATGTCTTGTTAAGGTAAATTAATAGTTTCACTGTCAAAAAGAAAAAAAAAGACAAGAAACATGAAATACGGAAAATATATATGAACAATTTTTGTTTGTTACTGAACTAGTTTTAAATATATTATTGATAGTTTGGAATTTTTAAGCTTCAAGTCAAGTTTAACCCCAACAGCAAATAATAAATCATTAAAACATGTGTAAAATATCTGAGTTTAGGTTTTTGGTGTGCTCTCAAACTGACCATGATATTGTTTATATAATTAATTATTATTTTTTATTCTTAACAATTATTTTAAATAATAGTTGACGTTAAAATAACCACAAGCTTACAGAGCTTGAGTCAGTATCGTTTGCTTTTGTTTTATTTGCTGGTTGCATATCGGCTGGTGATTTTCCATAATATTTGTCTCGAAGTGTCTAATGTGTCTTTGTTATTGAGAACTCGTTTAGCAGGTTCTCGATACTGGCAATAGATAATTTGCAACATTTATTTAGATTTTACAATTTCTATGGTCATGTTGTAAAATGAAAAAAATAAAACCGCAATGAAAAAAAAATTTCTAGGAATTTCAGTTTTTTTGTTTTACTTAATATTGAAAGTTAGAATGTTTGTTTTTTTTTTTTTTTTGAAAATTTCGTATATGGGGTGGTACTTGTTTGTGTGTGTTTTTTTGCAAAAAGAAACCTTTTTGTCTTAACTTTTAAATAAAAATAACAAACCAGTTTTATTTCATGGAATATATAAAAGATTTTACAACAATAGTCCTTGAAATAGTCTAGTGCTTTTTTAGTTGTTTTATTATGAGTTTTATTTCTTTTATTATATGATTGATTGGAATTTATTTCATTTTCTATATGTTTTATAGATTTTAAATATTATTTACGTGTTTCGTTATAATAAATAACATTTTATGAATATAAAAATTGTTTAGGAATTTAAATTGATTTAATTTATTTAAAGGTAAAGCTTTTAGTAAATGTTAAAATGGTTATTATATAAAATAAACTTAGAAATATTTAAGTTATTAGTCAGCACTAGCGATGCCAATCGGGACTGGATTTGTGAATCCCGGGATTCGGGATTTCAAAAATTCCAATCCCGGAATCGCGGGATTTTTTCAGGAACCCGGAATTTTGTACATTAGTTAACCCACAACAAATATATAAAAATTTTCAATACATAAATTCTTGATTAATAAAATTAAATTTGTTTCTTTTAGTTTTATTGACAGTTTTAACAGGGTGAAACAAAAAAATATAAAAGATCAATATTGTGGCCACACGGTGACAATAGTGGAGTTCTATCTTTGGTGCGTTTTCTTTTGCAATTATTTTCAATTGCATCAGATTTGTTATTAACCGTGAGCAATCTTTTTGTAATATATTCGGTCTAGAAATTAGATATGTACCTGTCCAAAAAAATTATGAATGAAAACATCCAGTTGAGAAACATTAATGTATGCATACAAATCCAATGTCTGTTAAGGGTGTTATCTGTTCATATATCCGTGCTATAAACGCAATTCAGAAAGCATTAAACAGCAAAACAGTGTATTTTGTTGCTGGATTAGGAAAAGGCTATTACATTTTCATTTGACTCGCGCAAGAGGAATGGCATCGACAATGAACTTGCTTATGTGCTTATAGGAGAGAGTCATGATGACTAATAATATATAAGTATGTAGATATAAATAAAAATAGATAAAAGAAAAAAATCGCGAGATTTTCGGGATCGGGATTTCGGGATTGGCATCCCTAGTCAGCACTAAGAAGAAAAAGTGTTATGAATATTGATGTAATTTTTCCAAAAATTAATATTATAATGTACAACAATATAAATATTTTTTTCAAAAGGAAAAGTTTTAACGCCTGATTTTGATGGACGGTGAATAATTCATACATTTAGCGCAAATTATTAAGAATCATCTTCTTGACATGAAAGTTAGTACAGTTTAATATTTAATATTTAATTTTGATTTTCATCCTGAGAAAATGGAAGACAGTATAAAAGTTCTATATATTTCAAAGGAATTTTCTTCGTTGGAACTCACGCAGTATGAATTAGAGAATTGTCGTATTGGCAGGTCTACTGTAGGGGTGTACATAAGTTTTTGAATTTTTGAAAGGCTGCTGAAAATATATTATTTTTACGATGCAGCAGTAATTTTTCACATTTTAAATAACAAGTCAATATTATTCGATATAATGTAAAACATTCGGTTAACCTTATATTCTGAATGGTGTTAAGTATACTCGTCTATAACAGCTATCTAACACCATTCTATATCAGCAGATACAAACATTTTTAATTTAATTTTTATTTGTATTAAAATTATTTCAATTGTCTTATGTTACTTTGTTGCTTCAATGTCTTACCTACTTCATGATTGCTGATGTCTTTAATGGGTTAAGTTTTTGTAATAAAAATACAGTAGCTTTTTGCATAGATTTTATCTTATATTGATTTTTAAGTTGATTTGAAAGGCTTAGAAGTCAATTTCTAGTTATTTTTAATCTTAAATAATGATTCTATTTTACCTGATTTTAAACAGTCAATGTTGTACAGTTATTTTTGTTTCATATCTTATTAACATTTTTAGAATTTCAATAAACTTAAATCATAATAAAGCAAGGAAATATATTTTTAATATTAATTTTAATTTTTAATTTTAATATTAAACGGGCTCTATTGGAAATAAAATTTTATGAAATTAATGTTTAAATATGATTTTTGCCATGTGGCTGCCACGGCTGGTGCGTAGAAGGCGCAATCTGTAACACCAATTTTCAACAACTTTTCGCAGCATTTGTGACCGTATTTCTCCGATAACTCTTTGAATGTTGATTTCCAGGTATTCAATTGTTTGTGGCTTAGTGACTTAACATAACACCAAATAAAATAATCTAATGTGGTTAAATCGCACGATCTTGGTGGCCAACTAATTGGAAACCATTACGTGAAATTATTTTTTCATCGAAAGTTTCTTTGAGTAAATCAATTCTAGCGCCCGCTGTTGATGAGTTTGACGAATAGAAAAATTATTTTGATTAAAAATTTAAACAATTTGCACGCGTTGCTCTGGTGTAAGTCGATTCATAATGAAATTTCAAAGCAAACTAAAAAAAATCAACTATCAGCTGTTAAATGGGTGCTCAAATAAAGCAGTGATACTAACTCAAATTTGTGACACTCTATAAAAAACACCCTACAGTAACTGGTATACCAATTGGAGAATAGATGTTTTTAGCAAAGTTTTTTCTTACAGGCATGTTAGCATAAACATCATGTCGTATGTTCTTTATTAAATTAAAAAGTTTCTTCAGATATCCTTTTTTTGAGTGATGAGCTCTTCAGTTTTCCAGAGACATATATTTGAATTATGTTACCTAAGAATGTCACTGCGTTTTAGCAGATATAACACTTGTATAGGCATGGTTATTTACTTCAAGTGACGCTTAAAATATATGACACCTTTTATATCAGAAGTTTCCTGTTTTCTACGTTTGTATCTTAAGTCTTTTGTTTTATTTTTCTGTTTTACTTCAACTCTTTATAAAAATTAAAAAAAAGTTCTTAAGAACTTAAGTGTGATATCATGAGTCAAGTAATAAAGAATGGCTATTAATTTGTATTTATTAATGCATAAAACTTTGTGGTTTGAAAAAAAGGGAAATACCTTAATTTTTGTTAAAGCACAATGATGATTGTTTGGATGATTATGTGAATGAGTCTTTTATACATTTGTAGTTATAATTCTTTAGGTCAGTGATGTTGTTTAGGGTCTAATGAACTTTTTCTTTGTACGTTTTACAAAGTTTATAATGAGAAGCCTTTGGCAATAAAGATTAACATTAAGAAGAGTTAAAGATTTATTCTTAAAGTTAAATTTTTACTATTTTGATTTATTTATCTCCATTTTTTTTAGTTCTCTTGATTTCTAATCCACTCCCATTTTATCATTTTTTTTTATTTTTCTCAAATAAAAACTTCAACTCTAAACTTTAAGCATAACAAGTTTTTATTTAAGTACAGGTATTTATCAGCTATTGTTTAAACTATATTTCATGTTTTTTTTTTCTTTGTTAAATTCTTGCTAGCGCAACGTTAGCAATAACTGATCTTAAACAATGATGGTTTTTTCACTACATATTTGCTTTATTGTACTGGTGTAATGACGACCCCTTTAGGCAATTTAGTGAGCAATATTATATTATAATAAATTGTGGCTATTTATTTAAAAACTAAAGCATTATATTACAACATGTTATCATTATGGTGAAAAGTCTGCTGATATATTAAATTTGAGAGAAAAAACAAAAGACTTACGATAAAACTTTTTTAAAAGAATTAATTGTTTACATTAGTCATTTTATGCTGATATTATAAGGTTAAAAAATTTAAATAAAAACAAAAAAGTTGACATCACATATTCACTAAATAAAACTTTAAACCATACAAAATTACAACGTTTTCAAGGACACACTTAAAAACTCTCAAGACTGCATACGCTTTTACTGGGGTTCGGAGCTATCTGTCAGACTCAGTCGTTAGCCGTAAAGAGGAATAGTTTTGTGGTATGGTGTATGAGCTTTACAAAAATTCTGGCATTAACAACTCAATATGATTTGTTTGCTGTTTTTTTTTTTAATAAATACTAACAAAAGGTTTTCAAAATATTATTAAAAATTTTTTTTTTAATAAAATCATACACAAAAATGCTACCTACACTCATTAATCGATATATATTTTCTAAAAAATTTACTTTTGTATAGAAGTAATAAGCTGAATGCTTTATGTTTTAACTTGTGAATAATGATGCTTAGCATTATTTATTAAAGCAATTCATCACAATGATTGTATGATCGTATTTTTTTGTAAACAGTTTTTTTTTAATATTTTCATTAATTTTCCTATCGTAAAATTATAGGAAAACAGTTACTTTGCAGTATTTTTATTTATTTATTGAAGACATGTTGTGTCTTTATGAAATTTTTAGTTTGATCGATGACTATTTTTACATTAGATTATATATTAGTAATTAGTATTATTGTGTTTCGTAAGGACGATAAGTAAGAAACCTTTTTTAGTTTTAAATAAAAAGGTTTGTTAGGGAAATTGTTTGAAATTAAAAAGTTTTTCATATGAAAGTTACCATCAACGGCGAAGTTGCCGGTATCACAAGAGCTGTTTCGAAATATCTAAGCCAGACTATAAAAGACGTACTAAATTTCAGACTAAAAATTTCCTTCAAATTGATTTAATAAATTTCAATATTTAATTATAATTTTACTAGCTTATCCCGGTGTGCTTCGCTACCCCCCTCGTTATAAAAAAAAATTAAAAGTATTTATATTAAAACTGTATAAATTTTGTTCAGCTCTACGGGAATTTGGCTATTTGTGGGCACATTTATGTTTGTCACTCATTTGGACCAATGGGAAATTAAAGCCAAGGATCCATACTTATAGACTATGTAAGTCCGATTTCTCAATTGTATTTGAGAATTTTTCTATAACATTTGTTTGTCACTCATATGGACCAATGGGAAATTAAAGCCAAGGATCCATACTTATAGGCTATGTTAGTCCGATTTCTCAATTGTATTTGAGAATTTTTCTATAAAATTTTAAAGATTAAAATTGTGTAAATTTTGTTCAGCTCTACGGGAATTTGGCTATTTGTGGGCACATTTATGTTTGTCACTCATTTGGACCAATGGGAAATTAAAGCCAAGGATCCATACTTATAGACTATGTAAGTCCGATTTCTCAATTGTATTTGAGAATTTTTCTATAACATTTGTTTGTCACTCATATGGACCAATGGGAAATTAAAGCCAAGGATCCATACTTATAGGCTATGTTAGTCCGATTTCTCAATTGTATTTGAGAATTTTTCTATAAAATTTTAAAGATTAAAATTGTGTAAATTTTGTTCAGCTCTACGGGAATTTGGCTATTTGTGGGCACATTTATGTTTGTCACTCATTTGGACCAATGGGAAATTAAAGCCAAGGATCCATACTTATAGACTATGTAAGTCCGATTTCTCAATTGTATTTGAGAATTTTTCTATAACATTTGTGTGTCACTCATATGGACCAATGGGAAATTAAAGCCAAGGATCCATACTTATAGGCTATGTTAGTCCGATTTCTCAATTGTATTTGAGAATTTTTCTATAACATTTGTTGGTCACTCGTTTGGACCAATGGGAAATTAAAGCCAATGATCCATACTTATAGACTATGTAAGTCCGATTTCTCAATTGTATTTGAGAATTTTTCTATAACATTTGTTTGTCACTCGTTTGGACCAATAAGAAATTAAAGCCAAGGATCCATACTTATAGGCTATGTTAGTCCGATTTCTCAATTGTATTTGAGAATTTTTCTATAACATTTGTGTGTCACTCATATGGACCAATGGGAAATTAAAGCCAAGGATCCATACTTATAGGCTATGTTAGTCCGATTTCTCAATTGTATTTGAGAATTTTTCTATAAAATTTTAAAGATTAAAATTGTGTAAATTTTGTTCAGCTCTACGGGAATTTGGCTATTTGTGGGCACATTTATGTTTGTCACTCATTTGGACCAATGGGAAATTAAAGCCAAGGATCCATACTTATAGACTATGTAAGTCCGATTTCTCAATTGTATTTGAGAATTTTTCTATAACATTTGTTTGTCACTCATATGGACCAATGGGAAATTAAAGCCAAGGATCCATACTTATAGGCTATGTTAGTCCGATTTCTCAATTGTATTTGAGAATTTTTCTATAAAATTTTAAAGATTAAAATTGTGTAAATTTTGTTCAGCTCTACGGGAATTGGGCTATTTGTGGGCACATTTATGTTTGTCACTCATTTGGACCAATGGAAAATTAAAGCCAAGGATCCATACTTATAGGCTATGTTAGTCCGATTTCTCAATTGTATTTGAGAATTTTTCTATAAAATTTTAAAGATTAAAATTGTGTAAATTTTGTTCAGCTCTACGGGAATTGGGCTATTTGTGGGCACATTTATGTTTGTCACTCATTTGGACCAATGGGAAATTAAAGCCAAGGATCCATACTTATAGGCTATGTTAGTCCGATTTCTCAATTGTATTTGAGAATTTTTCTATAAAATTTTAAAGATTAAAATTGTGTAAATTTTGTTCAGCTCTACGGGAATTTGGCTATTTGGGGGCACATTTATGTTTGTCACTCATTTGGACCAATGGAAAATTAAAGCCAAGGATCCATACTTATAGACTATGTAAGTCCGATTTCTCAATTGTATTTGAGAATTTTTCTATAACATTTGTTTGTCACTCGTTTGGACCAATGGAAAATTAAAGCCAAGGATCCATACTTATAGACTATGTAAGTCCGATTTCTCAATTGTATTTGAGAATTTTTCTATAACATTTGTTTGTCACTCGTTTGGACCAATGGGAAATTAAAGCCAATGATCCATACTTATAGACTATGTAAGACCGATTTCTCAATTGTATTTGAGAATTTTTCTATAACATTTGTTTGTCACACATATGGACCAATGGGAAATTAAAGCCAAGGATCCATACTTATAGGCTATGTTAGTCCGATTTCTCAATTGTATTTGAGAATTTTTCTATAAAATTTTAAAGATTAAAATTGTGTAAATTTTGTTCAGCTCTACGGGAATTTGGCTATTTGGGGGCACATTTATGTTTGTCACTCATTTGGACCAATGGGAAATTAAAGCCAAGGATCCATACTTATAGACTATGTAAGTCCGATTTCTCAATTGTATTTGAGAATTTTTCTATAAAATTTGTTTGTCACTCATTTGGTACAATTGGAAATTAAAGCCTAGGATCCATACTTATAGACTATGTAAGTCCGATTTCTCAATTGTATTTGAGAATTTTTCTATAAAATTTTTAAGATTAAAATTGTGTAAATTTTGATCAGCTCTACGGGAATTTGGCTATTTGTGGGCACATTTATGTTTGTCACTCATTTGGACCAATGGGATATTAAAGCCAAGGATCCATACTTATAGACTATGTAAGTCCAATTTCTCAATTGTATTTGAGAATTTTTCTATAAAATTTGTTTGTCACTCATTTGGACCAATGGGAAATTAAAGCCAAGGATCCATACTTATAGACTATGTAAGTCCGATTTCTCAATTGTAATTGAGAATTTTTCTATAAAATTTTAAAGATTAAAATTGTGTAAATTTTGTTCAGCTCTACGGGAATTTGGCTATTTGTGGGCACATTTATGTTTGTCACTCATTTGGACCAATGGGAAATTAAAGCCAAGGATCCATACTTATAGACTATGTAAGTCCGATTTCTCAATTGTATTTGAGAATTTTTCTATAACATTTGTTTGTCACTCGTTTGGACCAATGGGAAATTAAAGCCAAGGATCCATACTTATAGACTATGTAAGTCCGATTTCTCAATTGTATTTGAGAATTTTTCTATAACATTTGTTTGTCACTCATTTGGACCAATGGGAAATTAAAGCCAAGGATCCATACTTATAGGCTATGTTAGTCCGATTTCTCAATTGTATTTGAGAATTTTTCTATAAAATTTTAAAGATTAAAATTGTGTAAATTTTGTTCAGCTCTACGGGAATTTGGCTATTTGTGGGCACATTTATGTTTGTCACTCATTTGGACCAATGGGAAATTAAAGCCAAGGATCCATACTTATAGACTATCTAAGTCCGATTTCTCAATTGTATTTGAGAATTTTTCTATAACATTTGTTTGTCACTCATTTGGACCAATGGTAAATTAAAGCCAAGGATCCATACTTATAGACTATCTAAGTCCGATTTCTCAATTGTATTTGAGAATTTTTCTATAACATTTGTTTGTCACTCATTTGGACCAATGGTAAATTAAAGCCAAGGATCCATACTTATAGGCTATGTTAGTCCGATTTCTCAATTGTATTTGAGAATTTTTCTATAACACTTGTTTGTCACTCATTTGGACCAATGGGAAATTAAAGCCAAGGATCCATACTTATAGGCTATGTTAGTCCGATTTCTCAATTGTATTTGAGAATTTTTCTATAACATTTGTTTGTCACTCGTTTGGACCAATGGGAAATTAAAGCCAACGATCCATACTTATAGGCTATGTAAGTCCGATTTCTCAATTGTATTTGAGAATTTTTCTATAACACTTGTTTGTCACTCATTTGGACCAATGGGAAATTAAAGCCAAGGATCCATACTTATGGGCTATGTTAGTCCGATTTCTCAATTGTATTTGAGAATTTTTCTATAAAATTTTAAAGATTAAAATTGTGTAAATTTTGTTCAGCTCTACGGGAACTTGGCTATTTGTGGGCACATTTATGTTTGTCACTCATTTGGACCAATGGGAAATTAAAGCCAAGGATCCATACTTATGGGCTATGTTAGTCCGATTTCTTAATTTGTATTTGAGAATTTTTCTATAAAATTTTAAAGATTAAAATTGTGTAAATTTTGTTCAGCTCTACGGGAATTTGGCTATTTGTGGGCACATTTATGTTTGTCACTCATTTGGACCAATGGGAAATTAAAGCCAAGGATCCATACTTATAGACTATCTAAGTCCGATTTCTCAATTGTATTTGAGAATTTTTCTATAACATTTGTTTGTCACTCATTTGGACCAATGGTAAATTAAAGCCAAGGATCCATACTTATGGGCTATGTTAGTCCGATTTCTCAATTGTATTTGAGAATTTTTCTATAAAATTTTAAAGATTAAAATTGTGTAAATTTTTTCAGCTCTACGGAAATTTGGCTATTTGTGGGCACATTTATGTTTGTCACTCATTTGGACCAATGGGAAATTAAAGCCAAGGATCCATACTTATAGACTATCTAAGTCCGATTTCTCAATTGTATTTGAGAATTTTTCTATAACATTTGTTTGTCACTCATTTGGACCAATGGTAAATTAAAGCCAAGGATCCATACTTATGGGCTATGTTAGTCCGATTTCTCAATTGTATTTGAGAATTTTTCTATAAAATTTTAAAGATTAAAATTGTGTAAATTTTTTCAGCTCTACGGAAATTTGGCTATTTGTGGGCACATTTATGTTTGTCACTCATTTGGACCAATGGGAAATTAAAGCCAAGGATCCATACTTATAGACTATCCAAGTCCGATTTCTCAATTGTATTTGAGAATTTTTCTATAACATTTGTTTGTCACTCATTTGGACCAATGGTAAATTAAAGCCAACGATCCATACTTATAGGCTATGTAAGTCCGATTTCTCAATTGTATTTGAGAATTTTTCTATAACACTTGTTTGTCACTCATTTGGACCAATGGGAAATTAAAGCCAAGGATCCATACTTATGGGCTATGTTAGTCCGATTTCTCAATTGTATTTGAGAATTTTTCTATAAAATTTTAAAGATTAAAATTGTGTAAATTTTGTTCAGCTCTACGGGAACTTGGCTATTTGTGGGCACATTTATGTTTGTCACTCATTTGGACCAATGGGAAATTAAAGCCAAGGATCCATACTTATAGACTATCTAAGTCCGATTTCTCAATTGTATTTGAGAATTTTTCTATAACATTTGTTTGTCACTCATTTGGACCAATGGGAAATTAAAGCCAAGGATCCATACTTATAGACTATCTAAGTCCGATTTCTCAATTGTATTTGAGAATTTTTCTATAACACTTGTTTGTCACTCATTTGGACCAATGGGAAATTAAAGCCAAGGATCCATACTTATAGACTATGTAAGTCCGATTTCTCAATTGTATTTGAGAATTTTTCTATAACATTTGTTTGTCACTCATATGGACCAATGGGAAATTAAAGCCAAGGATCCATACTTATAGGCTATGTTAGTCCGATTTCTCAATTGTATTTGAGAATTTTTCTATAAAATTTTAAAGATTAAAATTGTGTAAATTTTGTTCAGCTCTACGGGAATTTGGCTATTTGTGGGCACATTTATGTTTGTCACTCATTTGGACCAATGGGAAATTAAAGCCAAGGATCCATACTTATAGACTATCTAAGTCCGATTTCTCAATTGTATTTGAGAATTTTTCTATAACACTTGTTTGTCACTCATTTGGACCAATGGGAAATTAAAGCCAAGGATCCATACTTATAGACTATGTAAGTCCGATTTCTCAATTGTATTTGAGAATTTTTCTATAACATTTGTTTGTCACTCATATGGACCAATGGGAAATTAAAGCCAAGGATCCATACTTATAGGCTATGTTAGTCCGATTTCTCAATTGTATTTGAGAATTTTTCTATAAAATTTTAAAGATTAAAATTGTGTAAATTTTGTTCAGCTCTACGGGAATTTGGCTATTTGTGGGCACATTTATGTTTGTCACTCATTTGGACCAATGGGAAATTAAAGCCAAGGATCCATACTTATAGACTATCTAAGTCCGATTTCTCAATTGTATTTGAGAATTTTTCTATAACACTTGTTTGTCACTCATTTGGACCAATGGGAAATTAAAGCCAAGGATCCATACTTATAGACTATGTAAGTCCGATTTCTCAATTGTATTTGAGAATTTTTCTATAACATTTGTTTGTCACTCATATGGACCAATGGGAAATTAAAGCCAAGGATCCATACTTATAGGCTATGTTAGTCCGATTTCTCAATTGTATTTGAGAATTTTTCTATAAAATTTTAAAGATTAAAATTGTGTAAATTTTGTTCAGCTCTACGGGAATTTGGCTATTTGTGGGCACATTTATGTTTGTCACTCATTTGGACCAATGGGAAATTAAAGCCAAGGATCCATACTTATAGACTATCTAAGTCCGATTTCTCAATTGTATTTGAGAATTTTTCTATAACACTTGTTTGTCACTCATTTGGACCAATGGGAAATTAAAGCCAAGGATCCATACTTATAGACTATGTAAGTCCGATTTCTCAATTGTATTTGAGAATTTTTCTATAACATTTGTTTGTCACTCATATGGACCAATGGGAAATTAAAGCCAAGGATCCATACTTATAGGCTATGTTAGTCCGATTTCTCAATTGTATTTGAGAATTTTTCTATAAAATTTTAAAGATTAAAATTGTGTAAATTTTGTTCAGCTCTACGGGAATTTGGCTATTTGTGGGCACATTTATGTTTGTCACTCATTTGGACCAATGGGAAATTAAAGCCAAGGATCCATACTTATAGACTATGTAAGTCCGATTTCTCAATTGTATTTGAGAATTTTTCTATAACATTTGTTTGTCACTCATATGGACCAATGGGAAATTAAAGCCAAGGATCCATACTTATAGGCTATGTTAGTCCGATTTCTCAATTGTATTTGAGAATTTTTCTATAAAATTTTAAAGATTAAAATTGTGTAAATTTTGTTCAGCTCTACGGGAATTTGGCTATTTGTGGGCACATTTATGTTTGTCACTCATTTGGACCAATGGGAAATTAAAGCCAAGGATCCATACTTATAGACTATCTAAGTCCGATTTCTCAATTGTATTTGAGAATTTTTCTATAACACTTGTTTGTCACTCATTTGGACCAATGGGAAATTAAAGCCAAGGATCCATACTTATAGACTATGTAAGTCCGATTTCTCAATTGTATTTGAGAATTTTTCTATAACATTTGTTTGTCACTCATATGGACCAATGGGAAATTAAAGCCAAGGATCCATACTTATAGGCTATGTTAGTCCGATTTCTCAATTGTATTTGAGAATTTTTCTATAAAATTTTAAAGATTAAAATTGTGTAAATTTTGTTCAGCTCTACGGGAATTTGGCTATTTGTGGGCACATTTATGTTTGTCACTCATTTGGACCAATGGGAAATTAAAGCCAAGGATCCATACTTATAGACTATCTAAGTCCGATTTCTCAATTGTATTTGAGAATTTTTCTATAACACTTGTTTGTCACTCATTTGGACCAATGGGAAATTAAAGCCAAGGATCCATACTTATAGACTATGTAAGTCCGATTTCTCAATTGTATTTGAGAATTTTTCTATAACATTTGTTTGTCACTCATATGGACCAATGGGAAATTAAAGCCAAGGATCCATACTTATAGGCTATGTTAGTCCGATTTCTCAATTGTATTTGAGAATTTTTCTATAAAATTTTAAAGATTAAAATTGTGTAAATTTTGTTCAGCTCTACGGGAATTTGGCTATTTGTGGGCACATTTATGTTTGTCACTCATTTGGACCAATGGGAAATTAAAGCCAAGGATCCATACTTATAGACTATCTAAGTCCGATTTCTCAATTGTATTTGAGAATTTTTCTATAACACTTGTTTGTCACTCATTTGGACCAATGGGAAATTAAAGCCAAGGATCCATACTTATAGACTATGTAAGTCCGATTTCTCAATTGTATTTGAGAATTTTTCTATAACATTTGTTTGTCACTCATATGGACCAATGGGAAATTAAAGCCAAGGATCCATACTTATAGGCTATGTTAGTCCGATTTCTCAATTGTATTTGAGAATTTTTCTATAAAATTTTAAAGATTAAAATTGTGTAAATTTTGTTCAGCTCTACGGGAATTTGGCTATTTGTGGGCACATTTATGTTTGTCACTCATTTGGACCAATGGGAAATTAAAGCCAAGGATCCATACTTATAGACTATCTAAGTCCGATTTCTCAATTGTATTTGAGAATTTTTCTATAACACTTGTTTGTCACTCATTTGGACCAATGGGAAATTAAAGCCAAGGATCCATACTTATAGACTATGTAAGTCCGATTTCTCAATTGTATTTGAGAATTTTTCTATAACATTTGTTTGTCACTCATATGGACCAATGGGAAATTAAAGCCAAGGATCCATACTTATAGGCTATGTTAGTCCGATTTCTCAATTGTATTTGAGAATTTTTCTATAAAATTTTAAAGATTAAAATTGTGTAAATTTTGTTCAGCTCTACGGGAATTTGGCTATTTGTGGGCACATTTATGTTTGTCACTCATTTGGACCAATGGGAAATTAAAGCCAAGGATCCATACTTATAGACTATCTAAGTCCGATTTCTCAATTGTATTTGAGAATTTTTCTATAACACTTGTTTGTCACTCATTTGGACCAATGGGAAATTAAAGCCAAGGATCCATACTTATAGACTATGTAAGTCCGATTTCTCAATTGTATTTGAGAATTTTTCTATAACATTTGTTTGTCACTCATATGGACCAATGGGAAATTAAAGCCAAGGATCCATACTTATAGGCTATGTTAGTCCGATTTCTCAATTGTATTTGAGAATTTTTCTATAAAATTTTAAAGATTAAAATTGTGTAAATTTTGTTCAGCTCTACGGGAATTTGGCTATTTGTGGGCACATTTATGTTTGTCACTCATTTGGACCAATGGGAAATTAAAGCCAAGGATCCATACTTATAGACTATGTAAGTCCGATTTCTCAATTGTATTTGAGAATTTTTCTATAACATTTGTTTGTCACTCATATGGACCAATGGGAAATTAAAGCCAAGGATCCATACTTATAGGCTATGTTAGTCCGATTTCTCAATTGTATTTGAGAATTTTTCTATAAAATTTTAAAGATTAAAATTGTGTAAATTTTGTTCAGCTCTACGGGAATTTGGCTATTTGTGGGCACATTTATGTTTGTCACTCATTTGGACCAATGGGAAATTAAAGCCAAGGATCCATACTTATAGACTATGTAAGTCCGATTTCTCAATTGTATTTGAGAATTTTTCTATAACATTTGTGTGTCACTCATATGGACCAATGGGAAATTAAAGCCAAGGATCCATACTTATAGGCTATGTTAGTCCGATTTCTCAATTGTATTTGAGAATTTTTCTATAACATTTGTTGGTCACTCGTTTGGACCAATGGGAAATTAAAGCCAATGATCCATACTTATAGACTATGTAAGTCCGATTTCTCAATTGTATTTGAGAATTTTTCTATAACATTTGTTTGTCACTCGTTTGGACCAATAAGAAATTAAAGCCAAGGATCCATACTTATAGGCTATGTTAGTCCGATTTCTCAATTGTATTTGAGAATTTTTCTATAAAATTTTAAAGATTAAAATTGTGTAAATTTTGTTCAGCTCTACGGGAATTTGGCTATTTGTGGGCACATTTATGTTTGTCACTCATTTGGACCAATGGGAAATTAAAGCCAAGGATCCATACTTATAGACTATGTAAGTCCGATTTCTCAATTGTATTTGAGAATTTTTCTATAACATTTGTTTGTCACTCATATGGACCAATGGGAAATTAAAGCCAAGGATCCATACTTATAGGCTATGTTAGTCCGATTTCTCAATTGTATTTGAGAATTTTTCTATAAAATTTTAAAGATTAAAATTGTGTAAATTTTGTTCAGCTCTACGGGAATTGGGCTATTTGTGGGCACATTTATGTTTGTCACTCATTTGGACCAATGGAAAATTAAAGCCAAGGATCCATACTTATAGGCTATGTTAGTCCGATTTCTCAATTGTATTTGAGAATTTTTCTATAAAATTTTAAAGATTAAAATTGTGTAAATTTTGTTCAGCTCTACGGGAATTGGGCTATTTGTGGGCACATTTATGTTTGTCACTCATTTGGACCAATGGGAAATTAAAGCCAAGGATCCATACTTATAGGCTATGTTAGTCCGATTTCTCAATTGTATTTGAGAATTTTTCTATAAAATTTTAAAGATTAAAATTGTGTAAATTTTGTTCAGCTCTACGGGAATTTGGCTATTTGGGGGCACATTTATGTTTGTCACTCATTTGGACCAATGGAAAATTAAAGCCAAGGATCCATACTTATAGACTATGTAAGTCCGATTTCTCAATTGTATTTGAGAATTTTTCTATAACATTTGTTTGTCACTCGTTTGGACCAATGGAAAATTAAAGCCAAGGATCCATACTTATAGACTATGTAAGTCCGATTTCTCAATTGTATTTGAGAATTTTTCTATAACATTTGTTTGTCACTCGTTTGGACCAATGGGAAATTAAAGCCAATGATCCATACTTATAGACTATGTAAGACCGATTTCTCAATTGTATTTGAGAATTTTTCTATAACATTTGTTTGTCACTCATATGGACCAATGGGAAATTAAAGCCAAGGATCCATACTTATAGGCTATGTTAGTCCGATTTCTCAATTGTATTTGAGAATTTTTCTATAAAATTTTAAAGATTAAAATTGTGTAAATTTTGTTCAGCTCTACGGGAATTTGGCTATTTGGGGGCACATTTATGTTTGTCACTCATTTGGACCAATGGGAAATTAAAGCCAAGGATCCATACTTATAGACTATGTAAGTCCGATTTCTCAATTGTATTTGAGAATTTTTCTATAAAATTTGTTTGTCACTCATTTGGTACAATTGGAAATTAAAGCCTAGGATCCATACTTATAGACTATGTAAGTCCGATTTCTCAATTGTATTTGAGAATTTTTCTATAAAATTTTTAAGATTAAAATTGTGTAAATTTTGATCAGCTCTACGGGAATTTGGCTATTTGTGGGCACATTTATGTTTGTCACTCATTTGGACCAATGGGATATTAAAGCCAAGGATCCATACTTATAGACTATGTAAGTCCAATTTCTCAATTGTATTTGAGAATTTTTCTATAACACTTGTTTGTCACTCATTTGGACCAATGGGAAATTAAAGCCAAGGATCCATACTTATAGACTATGTAAGTCCGATTTCTCAATTGTAATTGAGAATTTTTCTATAAAATTTTAAAGATTAAAATTGTGTAAATTTTGTTCAGCTCTACGGGAACTTGGCTATTTGTGGGCACATTTATGTTTGTCACTCATTTGGACCAATGGGAAATTAAAGCCAAGGATCCATACTTATAGACTATCTAAGTCCGATTTCTCAATTGTATTTGAGAATTTTTCTATAACATTTGTTTGTCACTCATTTGGACCAATGGGAAATTAAAGCCAAGGATCCATACTTATAGACTATCTAAGTCCGATTTCTCAATTGTATTTGAGAATTTTTCTATAACACTTGTTTGTCACTCATTTGGACCAATGGGAAATTAAAGCCAAGGATCCATACTTATGGGCTATGTTAGTCCGATTTCTCAATTGTATTTGAGAATTTTTCTATAAAATTTTAAAGATTAAAATTGTGTAAATTTTGTTCAGCTCTACGGGAATTTGGCTATTTGTGGGCACATTTATGTTTGTCACTCATTTGGACCAATGGGAAATTAAAGCCAAGGATCCATACTTATAGACTATCTAAGTCCGATTTCTCAATTGTATTTGAGAATTTTTCTATAACATTTGTTTGTCACTCATTTGGACCAATGGTAAATTAAAGCCAAGGATCCATACTTATAGACTATCTAAGTCCGATTTCTCAATTGTATTTGAGAATTTTTCTATAACATTTGTTTGTCACTCATTTGGACCAATGGTAAATTAAAGCCAAGGATCCATACTTATAGGCTATGTTAGTCCGATTTCTCAATTGTATTTGAGAATTTTTCTATAACACTTGTTTGTCACTCATTTGGACCAATGGGAAATTAAAGCCAAGGATCCATACTTATAGGCTATGTTAGTCCGATTTCTCAATTGTATTTGAGAATTTTTCTATAACATTTGTTTGTCACTCGTTTGGACCAATGGGAAATTAAAGCCAACGATCCATACTTATAGGCTATGTAAGTCCGATTTCTCAATTGTATTTGAGAATTTTTCTATAACACTTGTTTGTCACTCATTTGGACCAATGGGAAATTAAAGCCAAGGATCCATACTTATGGGCTATGTTAGTCCGATTTCTCAATTGTATTTGAGAATTTTTCTATAAAATTTTAAAGATTAAAATTGTGTAAATTTTGTTCAGCTCTACGGGAACTTGGCTATTTGTGGGCACATTTATGTTTGTCACTCATTTGGACCAATGGGAAATTAAAGCCAAGGATCCATACTTATGGGCTATGTTAGTCCGATTTCTTAATTTGTATTTGAGAATTTTTCTATAAAATTTTAAAGATTAAAATTGTGTAAATTTTGTTCAGCTCTACGGGAATTTGGCTATTTGTGGGCACATTTATGTTTGTCACTCATTTGGACCAATGGGAAATTAAAGCCAAGGATCCATACTTATAGACTATCTAAGTCCGATTTCTCAATTGTATTTGAGAATTTTTCTATAACATTTGTTTGTCACTCATTTGGACCAATGGTAAATTAAAGCCAAGGATCCATACTTATGGGCTATGTTAGTCCGATTTCTCAATTGTATTTGAGAATTTTTCTATAAAATTTTAAAGATTAAAATTGTGTAAATTTTTTCAGCTCTACGGGAATTTGGCTATTTGTGGGCACATTTATGTTTGTCAATCATTTGGACCAATGGGAAATTAAAGCCAAGGATCCATACTTATAGACTATCTAAGTCCGATTTCTCAATTGTATTTGAGAATTTTTCTATAAAATTTTAAAGATTAAAATTGTGTAAATTTTGTTCAGCTCTACGGGAATTTGGCTATTTGTGGGCACATTTATTTTTGTCACTCATTTGGACCAATGGGAAATTAAAGCCAAGGATCCATACTTATAGACTATGTAAGTCCGATTTCTCAATTGTATTTGAGAATTTTTCTATAACATTTGTTTGTCACTCGTTTGGACCAATGGGAAATTCAAGCCTAGGATCCATACTTATAGCCTATGTTAGTCCGATTTCTCAATTGTATTTGAGAATTTTTCTATCAAATTTTAAAGATTAAAATTGTGTAAATTTTGTTCAGCTCTACGGGAATTTGGCTATTTGGGGGCACATTTATGTTTGTCACTCATTTGGACCAATGGAAAATTAAAGCCAAGGATCCATACTTATAGACTATGTAAGTCCGATTTCTCAATTGTATTTGAGAATTTTTCTATAACATTTGTTTGTCACTCGTTTGGACCAATGGGAAATTAAAGCCAAGGATCCATACTTATGGGCTATGTTAGTCCGATTTCTCAATTGTATTTGAGAATTTTTCTATAAAATTTTAAAGATTAAAATTGTGTAAATTTTGTTCAGCTCTACGGGAATTTGGCTATTTGTGGGCACATTTATGTTTGTCACTCATTTGGACCAATGGGAAATTAAAGCCAAGGATCCATACTTATAGACTATCTAAGTCCGATTTCTCAATTGTATTTGAGAATTTTTCTATAACATTTGTTTGTCACTCATTTGGACCAATGGTAAATTAAAGCCAAGGATCCATACTTATGGGCTATGTTAGTCCGATTTCTCAATTGTATTTGAGAATTTTTCTATAAAATTTTAAAGATTAAAATTGTGTAAATTTTTTCAGCTCTACGGGAATTTGGCTATTTGTGGGCACATTTATGTTTGTCAATCATTTGGACCAATGGGAAATTAAAGCCAAGGATCCATACTTATAGACTATCTAAGTCCGATTTCTCAATTGTATTTGAGAATTTTTCTATAAAATTTTAAAGATTAAAATTGTGTAAATTTTGTTCAGCTCTACGGGAATTTGGCTATTTGTGGGCACATTTATTTTTGTCACTCATTTGGACCAATGGGAAATTAAAGCCAAGGATCCATACTTATAGACTATGTAAGTCCGATTTCTCAATTGTATTTGAGAATTTTTCTATAACATTTGTTTGTCACTCGTTTGGACCAATGGGAAATTCAAGCCTAGGATCCATACTTATAGCCTATGTTAGTCCGATTTCTCAATTGTATTTGAGAATTTTTCTATCAAATTTTAAAGATTAAAATTGTGTAAATTTTGTTCAGCTCTACGGGAATTTGGCTATTTGGGGGCACATTTATGTTTGTCACTCATTTGGACCAATGGAAAATTAAAGCCAAGGATCCATACTTATAGACTATGTAAGTCCGATTTCTCAATTGTATTTGAGAATTTTTCTATAACATTTGTTTGTCACTCGTTTGGACCAATGGGAAATTAAAGCCAAGGATCCATACTTATGGGCTATGTTAGTCCGATTTCTCAATTGTATTTGAGAATTTTTCTATAAAATTTTAAAGATTAAAATTGTGTAAATTTTGTTCAGCTCTACGGGAATTTGGCTATTTGTGGGCACATTTATGTTTGTCACTCATTTGGACCAATGGGAAATTAAAGCCAAGGATCCATACTTATAGACTATGTAAGTCCGATTTCTCAATTGTATTTGAGAATTTTTCTATAACATTTGTTTGTCACTCGTTTGGACCAATGGGAAATTAAAGCCTAGGATCCATACTTCTAGCCTATGTTAGTCCAATTTCTCAATTGTATATGAGAATTTTTCTATCAAATTGTAAAGATTAAAATTGTGTAAATTTTGTTCAGCTCTACGGGAATTTGGCTATTTGGGGGCACATTTATGTTTGTCACTCATTTGGACCAATGGGAAATTAAAGCCAAGGATCCATACTTATAGACTATGTAAGTCCGATTTCTCAATTGTATTTGAGAATTTTTCTATAACATTTGTTTGTCACTCGTTTGGACCAATGGTAAATTAAAGCCAAGGATCCATACTTATGGGCTATGTTAGTCCGATTTCTTAATTTGTATTTGAGAATTTTTCTATAAAATTTTAAAGATTAAAATTGTGTAAATTTTGTTCAGCTCTACGGGAATTTGGCTATTTGTGGGCACATTTATGTTTGTCACTCATTTGGACCAATGGGAAATTAAAGCCAAGGATCCATACTTATAGACTATCTAAGTCCGATTTCTCAATTGTATTTGAGAATTTTTCTATCAAATTTTAAAGATTAAAATTGTGTAAATTTTGTTCAGCTCTACGGGAATTTGGCTATTTGGGGGCACATTTATGTTTGTCACTCATTTGGACCAATGGAAAATTAAAGCCAAGGATCCATACTTATAGACTATGTAAGTCCGATTTCTCAATTGTATTTGAGAATTTTTCTATAACATTTGTTTGTCACTCGTTTGGACCAATGGGAAATTAAAGCCAAGGATCCATACTTATAGACTATGTAAGTCCGATTTCTCAATTGTATTTGAGAATTTTTCTATAACTTTTGTTTGTCACTCATATGGACCAATGGGAAATTAAAGCCAAGGATCCATACTTATAGGCTATGTTAGTCCGATTTCTCAATTGTATTTGAGAATTTTTCTATAAAATTTTAAAGATTAAAATTGTGTAAATTTTGTTCAGCTCTACGGGAATTTGGCTATTTGTGGGCACATTTATCTTTGTCACTCATTTGGACCAATGGGAAATTAAAGCCAAGGATCCATACTTATAGACTATGTAAGTCCGATTTCTCAATTGTATTTGAGAATTTTTTTATAACATTTGTTTGTCACTCATATGGACCAATGGGAAATTAAAGCCAAGGATCCATACTTATAGGCTATGTTAGTCCGATTTCTCAATTGTATTTGAGAATTTTTCTATAACATTTGTTTGTCACTCGTTTGGACCAATGGGAAATTAAAGCCTAGGATCCATACTAATAGCCTATGTTAGTCCGATTTCTCAATTGTATTTGAGAATTTTTCTATAACATTTGTTTGTCACTCATATGGACCAATGGGAAATTAAAGCCAAGGATCCATACTTATAGGCTATGTTAGTCCGATTTCTCAATTGTATATGAGAATTTTTCTATAACATTTGTTTGTCACTCGTTTGGACCAATGGGAAATTAAAGCCTAGGATCCATACTAACAGCCTATGTTAGTCCGATTTCTCAATTGTATTTGAGAATTTTTCTATAACATTTGTTTGTCACTCGTTTGGACCAATGGGAAATTAAAGCCAAGGATCCATACTTATAGACTATGTAAGTCCGATTTCTCAATTGCATTTGAGAATTTTTCTATAACATTTGTTTGTCACTCATATGGACCAATGGGAAATTAAAGCCAAGGATCCATACTTATAGACTATGTAAGTCCGATTTCTCAATTGTATTTGAGAATTTTTCTATAACATTTGTTTGTCACTCATATGGACCAATGGGAAATTAAAGCCAAGGATCCATACTTATAGACTATGTAAGTCCGATTTCTCAATTGCATTTGAGAATTTTTCTATAACATTTGTTTGTCACTCATATGGACCAATGGGAAATTAAAGCCAAGGATCCATACTTATAGACTATGTAAGTCCGATTTCTCAATTGCATTTGAGAATTTTTCTATAACATTTGTTTGTCACTCATATGGACCAATGGGAAATTAAAGCCAAGGATCCATACTTATAGACTATGTAAGTCCGATTTCTCAATTGTATTTGAGAATTTTGCTATAACATTTGTTTTTCACTCATATGGACCAATGGGAAATTAAAGCCAAGGATCCATACTTATAGGCTATGTTAGTCCGATTTCTCAATTGTATTTGAGAATTTTTCTATAACATTTGTTTGTCACTCGTTTGGACCAATGGGAAATTAAAGCCAAGGATCCATACTTATAGACTATGTAAGTCCGATTTCTCAATTGCATTTGAGAATTTTTCTATAACATTTGTTTGTCACTCATATGGACCAATGGGAAATTAAAGCCAAGGATCCATACTTATAGACTATGTAAGTCCGATTTCTCAATTGTATTTGAGAATTTTTCTATAACATTTGTTTGTCACTCATATGGACCAATGGGAAATTAAAGCCAAGGATCCATACTTATAGGCTATGTTAGTCCGATTTCTCAATTGTATTTGAGAATTTTTCTATAAAATTTTAAAGATTAAAATTGTGTAAATTTTGTTCAGCTCTACGGGAATTTGGCTATTTGTGGGCACATTTATCTTTGTCACTCATTTGGATCAATGGGAAATTAAAGCCAAGGATCCATACTTATAGACTATGTAAGTCCGATTTCTCAATTGTATTTGAGAATTTTTCTATAAAATTTTAAAGATTAAAATTGTGTAAATTTTGTTCAGCTCTACGGGAATTTGGCTATTTGGGGGCACATTTATGTTTGTCACTCATTTGGACCAATGGGAAATTAAAGCCAAGGATCCATACTTATGGACTATGTAAGTCCGATTTCTCAATTGTATTTGAGAATTTTTCTATAACATTTGTTTGTCACTCGTTTGGACCAATGGGAAATTAAAGCCTAGGATCCATACTTATAGCCTATGTTAGTCCGATTTCTCAATTGTATTTGAGAATTTTTCTATAACATTTGTTTGTCACTCGTTTGGACCAATGGGAAATTAAAGCCTAGGATCCATACTTATAGCCTATGTTAGTCCGATTTCTCAATTGTATTTGAGAATTTTTCTATAAAATTTTAAAGATTAAAATTGTGTAAATTTTGTTCAGCTCTACGGGAATTTGGCTATTTGTGGGCACATTTATCTTTGTCACTCATTTGGACCAATGGGAAATTAAAGCCAAGGATCCATACTTATAGACTATGTAAGTCCGATTTCTCAATTGTATTTGAGAATTTTTCTATAACATTTGTTTGTCACTCGTTTGGACCAATGGGAAATTAAAGCCTAGGATCCATACTTATAGCCTATGTTAGTCCGATTTCTCAATTGTATTTGAGAATTTTTCTATAAAATTTTAAAGATTAAAATTGTGTAAATTTTGTTCAGCTCTACGGGAATTTGGCTATTTGTGGGCACATTTATGTTTGTCACTCATTTGGACCAATGGTAAATTAAAGCCAAGGATCCATACTTATAGACTATCTAAGTCCGATTTCTCAATTGTATTTGAGAATTTTTCTATAACACTTGTTTGTCACTCATTTGGACCAATGGGAAATTAAAGCCAACGATCCATACTTATAGGCTATGTAAGTCCGATTTCTCAATTGTATTTGAGAATTTTTCTATAACATTTGTTTGTCACTCGTTTGGACCAATGGGAAATTAAAGCCTAGGATCCATACTTATAGCCTATGTTAGTCCGATTTCTCAATTGTATTTGAGAATTTTTCTATAAAATTTTAAAGATTAAAATTGTGTAAATTTTGTTCAGCTCTACGGGAATTTGGCTATTTGTGGGCACATTTATCTTTGTCACTCATTTGGACCAATGGGAAATTAAAGCCAAGGATCCATACTTATAGACTATGTAAGTCCGATTTCTCAATTGTATTTGAGAATTTTTCTATAACATTTGTTTGTCACTCGTTTGGACCAATGGGAAATTAAAGCCTAGGATCCATACTTATAGCCTATGTTAGTCCGATTTCTCAATTGTATTTGAGAATTTTTCTATAAAATTTTAAAGATTAAAATTGTGTAAATTTTGTTCAGCTCTACGGGAATTTGGCTATTTGTGGGCACATTTATCTTTGTCACTCATTTGGACCAATGGGAAATTAAAGCCAAGGATCCATACTTATAGACTATGTAAGTCCGATTTCTCAATTGTATTTGAGAATTTTTCTATAACATTTGTTTGTCACTCGTTTGGACCAATGGGAAATTAAAGCCTAGGATCCATACTTATAGCCTATGTTAGTCCGATTTCTCAATTGTATTTGAGAATTTTTCTATAAAATTTTAAAGATTAAAATTGTGTAAATTTTGTTCAGCTCTACGGGAATTTGGCTATTTGGGGGCACATTTATGTTTGTCACTCATTTGGACCAATGGGAAATTAAAGCCAAGGATCCATACTTATAGACTATGTAAGTCCGATTTCTCAATTGTATTTGAGAATTTTTTTATAACATTTGTTTGTCACTCGTTTGGACCAATGGGAAATTAAAGCCTAGGATCCATACTAATAGCCTATGTTAGTCCGATTTCTCAATTGTATTTGAGAATTTTTCTATAAAATTTTAAAGATTAAAATTGTGTAAATTTTGTTCAGCTCTACGGGAATTTGGCTATTTGTGGGCACATTTATGTTTGTCACTCATTTGGACCAATGGGAAATTAAAGCCAAGGATCCATACTTATAGCCTATGTTAGTCCGATTTCTCAATTGTATTTGAGAATTTTTCTATCAAATTTTAAAGATTAAAATTGTGTAAATTTTGTTCAGCTCTACGGGAATTTGGCTATTTGTGGGCATATTTATGTTTGTCACTCATTTGGACCATACTTATAGACTATGTACGTCCGATTTCTCAATTGTATTTGAGAATTTTTCTATAACATTTGTTGGTCACTCATTTGGACCAATGGGAAATTAAAGTCTAGGATCCATACTTATGGGCTATGTTAGTCCGATTTCTCAATTGTATTTGAGAATTTTTCTATAAAATTTTAAAGATTAAAATTGTGTAAATTTTGTTCAGCTCTACGGGAATTTGGCTATTTGTGGGCATATTTATGTTTGTCACTCATTTGGACCATACTTATAGACTATGTACGTCCGATTTCTCAATTGTATTTGAGAATTTTTCTATAACATTTGTTTGTCACTCGTTTGGACCAATGGGAAATTAAAGCCTAGGATCCATACTTATAGCCTATGTTAGTCCGATTTCTCAATTGTATTTGAGAATTTTTCTATCAAATTTTAGAGATTAAAATTGTGTAAATTTTGTTCAGCTCTACGGGAATTTGGCTATTTGTGGGCATATTTATGTTTGTCACTCATTTGGACCATACTTATAGACTATGTACGTCCGATTTCTCAATTGTATTTGAGAATTTTTCTATAACATTTGTTGGTCACTCATTTGGACCAATGGGAAATTAAAGTCTAGGATCCATACTTATGGGCTATGTTAGTCCGATTTCTCAATTGTATTTGAGAATTTTTCTATAAAATTTTAAAGATTAAAATTGTGTACATTTTGATGAACTCTAAGGGAATTTGGCCATTTGTGGGCACATTTATGTTTGTCACTCATTTGGACCATACTTATAGACTATGTAAGTCCGATTTCTCAATTGTATTTGAGAATTTTTCTATAACATTTGTTGGTCACTCATTTGGACCAATGGGAAATTAAAGTCTAGGATCCACACTTATGGGCTATGTTAGTCCGATTTCTCAATTGTATTTGAGAATTTTTCTATCAAATTTTAAAGATTAAAATTGTGTAAATTTTGTTCAGCTCTACGGGAATTTGGCTATTTGTGGGCACATTTATCTTTGTCACTCATTTGGACCAATGGGAAATTAAAGCCAAGGATCCATACTTATAGACTATGTAAGTCCGATTTCTCAATTGTATTTGAGAATTTTTCTATAACATTTGTTTGTCACTCGTTTGGACCAATGGGAAATTAAAGCCTAGGATCCATACTTATAGCCTATGTTAGTCCGATTTCTCAATTGTATTTGGGAATTTTTCTATAAAATTTTAAAGATTAAAATTGTGTAAATTTTGTTCAGCTCTACGGGAATTTGGCTATTTGGGGGCACATTTATGTTTGTCACTCATTTGGACCAATGGGAAATTAAAGCCAAGGATCCATACTTATAGACTATGTAAGTCCGATTTCTCAATTGTATTTGAGAATTTTGCTATAACATTTGTTTGTCACTCGTTTGGACCAATGGGAAATTAAAGCCTAGGATCCATACTAATAGCCTATGTTAGTCCGATTTCTCAATTGTATTTGAGAATTTTTCTATAAAATTTTAAAGATTAAAATTGTGTAAATTTTGTTCAGCTCTACGGGAATTTGGCTATTTGTGGGCACATTTATGTTTGTCACCCATTTGGACCAATGGGAAATTAAAGCCAAGGATCCATACTTATAGACTATGTAAGTCCGATTTCTCAATAGTATTTGAGAATTTTTCTATAACATTTGTTTGTCACTCGTTTGGACCAATGGGAAATTAAAGCCTAGGATCCATACTAATAGCCTATGTTAGTCCGATTTCTCAATTGTATTTGAGAATTTTTCTATAAAATTTTAAAGATTAAAATTGTGTAAATTTTGTTCAGCTCTACGGGAATTTGGCTATTTGGGGGCACATTTATGTTTGTCACTCATTTGGACCAATGGGAAATTAAAGCCAAGGATCCATACTTATAGACTATGTAAGTCCGATTTCTCAATTGTATTTGAGAATTTTTCTATAACATTTGTTTGTCACTCATTTGGACCAATGGTAAATTAAAGCCAAGGATCCATACTTATGGGCTATGTTAGTCCGATTTCTCAATTGTATTTGAGAATTTTTCTATAAAATTTTAAAGATTAAAATTGTGTAAATTTTGTTCAGCTCTACGGGAATTTGGCTATTTGTGGGCACATTTATGTTTGTCACTCATTTGGACCAATGGGAAATTAAAGCCAAGGATCCATACTTATAGACTATCCAAGTCCGATTTCTCAATTGTATTTGAGAATTTTTCTATAACATTTGTTTGTCACTCATTTGGACCAATGGTAAATTAAAGCCAAGGATCCATACTTATGGGCTATGTTAGTCCGATTTCTCAATTGTATTTGAGAATTTTTCTATAAAATTTTAAAGATTAAAATTGTGTAAATTTTGTTCAGCTCTACGGGAATTTGGCTATTTGTGGGCACATTTATGTTTGTCACTCATTTGGACCAATGGGAAATTAAAGCCAAGGATCCATACTTATAGACTATCTAAGTCCGATTTCTCAATTGTATTTGAGAATTTTTCTATAACATTTGTTTGTCACTCATTTGGACCAATGGTATATTAAAGCCAAGGATCCATACTTATGGGCTATGTTAGTCCGATTTCTCAATTGTATTTGAGAATTTTTCTATAAAATTTTAAAGATTAAAATTGTGTAAATTTTTTCAGCTCTACGGGAATTTGGCTATTTGTGGGCACATTTATGTTTGTCAATCATTTGGACCAATGGGAAATTAAAGCCAAGGATGCATACTTATAGACTATCTAAGTCCGATTTCTCAATTGTATTTGAGAATTTTTCTATAAAATTTTAAAGATTAAAATTGTGTAAATTTTGTTCAGCTCTACGGGAATTTGGCTATTTGGGGGCACATTTATGTTTGTCACTCATTTGGACCAATGGAAAATTAAAGCAAAGGATCCATACTTATAGACTATGTAAGTCCGATTTCTCAATTGTATTTGAGAATTTTTCTATAACATTTGTTTGTCACTCGTTTGGACCAATGGGAAATTAAAGCCAAGGATCCATACTTATAGACTATCTAAGTCCGATTTCTCAATTGTATTTGAGAATTTTTCTATAACATTTGTTTGTCACTCATTTGGACCAATGGTAAATTAAAGCCAAGGATCCATACTTATGGGCTATGTTAGTCCGATTTCTCAATTGTATTTGAGAATTTTTCTATAAAATTTTAAAGATTAAAATTGTGTAAATTTTTTCAGCTCTACGGGAATTTGGCTATTTGTGGGCACATTTATGTTTGTCAATCATTTGGACCAATGGGAAATTAAAGCCAAGGATGCATACTTATAGACTATCTAAGTCCGATTTCTCAATTGTATTTGAGAATTTTTCTATAAAATTTTAAAGATTAAAATTGTGTAAATTTTGTTCAGCTCTACGGGAATTTGGCTATTTGGGGGCACATTTATGTTTGTCACTCATTTGGACCAATGGAAAATTAAAGCCAAGGATCCATACTTATAGACTATGTAAGTCCGATTTCTCAATTGTATTTGAGAATTTTTCTATAACATTTGTTTGTCACTCGTTTGGACCAATGGGAAATTAAAGCCAAGGATCCATACTTATGGGCTATGTTAGTCCGATTTCTCAATTGTATTTGAGAATTTTTCTATAAAATTTTAAAGATTAAAATTGTGTAAATTTTGTTCAGCTCTACGGGAATTTGGCTATTTGTGGGCACATTTATGTTTGTCACTCATTTGGACCAATGGGAAATTAAAGCCAAGGATCCATACTTATAGACTATGTAAGTCCGATTTCTCAATTGTATTTCAGAATTTTTCTATAACATTTGTTTGTCACTCGTTTGGACCAATGGGAAATTAAAGCCTAGGATCCATACTTATAGCCTATGTTAGTCCAATTTCTCAATTGTATTTGAGAATTTTTCTATAAGATTTTAAAGATTAAAATTGTGTAAATTTTGTTCAGCTCTACGGGAATTTGGCTATTTGTGGGCACATTTATGTTTGTCACTCATTTGGACCAATGGGAAATTAAAGCCAAGGATCCATACTTATAGACTATGTAAGTCCGATTTCTCAATTGTATTTGAGAATTTTTCTATAACATTTGTTTGTCACTCGTTTGGACCAATGGGAAATTAAAGCCAAGGATCCATACTTATAGACTATGTAAGTCCGATTTCTCAATTGTATTTGAGAATTTTTCTATAACATTTGTTTGTCACTCGTTTGGACCAATGGGAAATTAAAGCCAAGGATCCATACTTATAGACTATGTAAGTCCGATTTCTCAATTGTATTTGAGAATTTTTCTATAACATTTGTTTGTCACTCGTTTGGACCAATGGGAAATTAAAGCCTAGGATCCATACTTATAGCCTATGTTAGTCCGATTTCTCAATTGTATTTGAGAATTTTTCTATCAAATTTTAAAGATTAAAATTGTGTAAATTTTGTTCAGCTCTACGGGAATTTGGCTATTTGGGGGCACATTTATGTTTGTCACTCATTTGGACCAATGGAAAATTAAAGCCAAGGATCCATACTTATAGACTATGTAAGTCCGATTTCTCAATTGTATTTGAGAATTTTTCTATAACATTTGTTTGTCACTCGTTTGGACCAATGGGAAATTAAAGCCAAGGATCCATACTTATAGGCTATGTTAGTCCGATTTCTCAATTGTATTTGAGAATTTTTCTATAAAATTTTAAAGATTAAAATTGTGTAAATTTTGTTCAGCTCTACGGGAATTTGGCTATTTGTGGGCACATTTATGTTTGTCACTCATTTGGACCAATGGGAAATTAAAGCCAAGGATCCATACTTATAGACTATGTAAGTCCGATTTCTCAATTGTATTTGAGAATTTTTCTATAACATTTTTTTGTCACTCATATGGACCAATGGGAAATTAAAGCCAAGGATCCATACTTATAGACTATGTAAGTCCGATTTCTCAATTGTATTTGAGAATTTTTCTATAAAATTTTTAAGATTAAAATTGTGTAAATTTTGTTCAGCTCTACGGGAATTTGGCTATTTGTGGGCACATTTATGTTTGTCACTCATTTGGACCAATGGGAAATTAAAGCCAAGGATCCATACTTATAGACTATGTAAGTCCGATTTCTCAATTGTATTTGAGAATTTTTCTATAACCTTTGTTTGTCACTCGTTTGGACCAATGGGAAATTAAAGTCTAGGATCCATACTTATGGGCTATGTTAGTCCGATTTCTCAGTTGTATTTGAGAATTTTTCTATCAAATTTTAAAGATTAAAATTGTGTAAATTTTGTTCAGCTCTACGGGAATTTGGCTATTTGTGGGCACATTTATCTTTGTCACTCATTTGGACCAATGGGAAATTAAAGCCAAGGATCCATACTTATAGACTATGTAAGTCCGATTTCTCAATTGTATTTGAGAATTTTTCTATAACATTTGTTTGTCACTCGTTTGGACCAATGGGAAATTAAAGCCTAGGATCCATACTTATAGCCTATGTTAGTCCGATTTCTCAATTGTATTTGAGAATTTTTCTATCAAATTTTAAAGATTAAAATTGTGTAAATTTTGTTCAGCTCTACGGGAATTTGGCTATTTGTGGGCACATTTATCTTTGTCACTCATTTGGACCAATGGGAAATTAAAGCCAAGGATCCATACTTATAGACTATGTAAGTCCGATTTCTCAATTGTATTTGAGAATTTTTCTATAACCTTTGTTTGTCACTCATTTGGACCAATGGGAAATTAAAGTCTAGGATCCATACTTATGGGCTATGTTAGTCCGATTTCTCAGTTGTATTTGAGAATTTTTCTATCAAATTTTAAAGATTAAAATTGTGTAAATTTTGTTCAGCTCTACGGGAATTTGGCTATTTGTGGGCACATTTATCTTTGTCACTCATTTGGACCAATGGGAAATTAAAGCCAAGGATCCATACTTATAGACTATGTAAGTCCGATTTCTCAATTGTATTTGAGAATTTTTCTATAACATTTGTTTGTCACTCGTTTGGACCAATGGGAAATTAAAGCCTAGGATCCATACTTATAGCCTATGTTAGTCCGATTTCTCAATTGTATTTGAGAATTTTTCTATCAAATTTTAAAGATTAAAATTGTGTAAATTTTGTTCAGCTCTACGGGAATTTGGCTATTTGTGGGCACATTTATCTTTGTCACTCATTTGGACCAATGGGAAATTAAAGCCAAGGATCCATACTTATAGACTATGTAAGTCCGATTTCTCAATTGTATTTGAGAATTTTTCTATAAAATTTTAAAGATTAAAATTGTGTAAATTTTGTTCAGCTCTACGGGAATTTGGCTATTTGTGGGCACATTTATGTTTGTCACTCATTTGGACCAATGGGAAATTAAAGCCAAGGATCCATACTTATAGACTATGTAAGTCCGATTTCTCAATTGTATTTGAGAATTTTTCTATAACATTTGTTTGTCACTCATATGGACCAATGGGAAATTAAAGCCAAGGATCCATACTTATAGACTATGTAAGTCCGATTTCTCAATTGTATTTGAGAATTTTTCTATAAAATTTTTAAGATTAAAATTGTGTAAATTTTGTTCAGCTCTACGGGAATTTGGCTATTTGTGGGCACATTTATGTTTGTCACTCATTTGGACCAATGGGAAATTAAAGCCAAGGATCCATACTTATAGACTATGTAAGTCCGATTTCTCAATTGTATTTGAGAATTTTTCTATAACATTTGTTTGTCACTCATTTGGACCAATGGGAAATTAAAGCCAAGGATCCATACTTATAGACTATGTAAGTCCGATTTCTCAATTGTATTTGAGAATTTTTCTATAACATTTGTTTGTCACTCGTTTGGACCAATGGGAAATTAAAGCCTAGGATCCATACTTATAGCCTATGTTAGTCCAATTTCTCAATTGTATTTGAGAATTTTTCTATAAAATTTTAAAGATTAAAATTGTGTAAATTTTGTTCAGCTCTACGGGAATTTGGCTATTTGGGGGCACATTTATGTTTGTCACTCATTTGGACCAATGGGAAATTAAAGCCAAGGATCCATACTTATAGACTATGTAAGTCCGATTTGAGAATTTTTCTATAACATTTGTTTGTCACTCGTTTGGACCAATGGGAAATTAAAGCCAAGGATCCATACTTATAGACTATGTAAGTCCGATTTCTCAATTGTATTTGAGAATTTTTCTATAACATTTGTTTGTCACTCGTTTGGACCAATGGGAAATTAAAGCCTAGGATCCATACTTATAGACTATGTAAGTCCGATTTCTCAATTGTATTTGAGAATTTTTCTATAACATTTGTTTGTCACTCATATGGACCAATGGGAAATTAAAGCCAAGGATCCATACTTATAGACTATGTAAGTCCGATTTCTCAATTGTATTTGAGAATTTTTCTATAAAAGTTTTAAGATTAAAATTGTGTAAATTTTGTTCAGCTCTACGGGAATTTGGCTATTTGTGGGCACATTTATGTTTGTCACTCATTTGGACCAATGGGAAATTAAAGCCAAGGATCCATACTTATAGACTATGTAAGTCCGATTTCTCAATTGTATTTGAGAATTTTTCTATAACATTTGTTTGTCACTCATTTGGACCAATGGGAAATTAAAGCCAAGGATCCATACTTATAGACTATGTAAGTCCGATTTCTCAATTGTATTTGAGAATTTTTCTATAACATTTGTTTGTCACTCGTTTGGACCAATGGGAAATTAAAGCCTAGGATCCATACTTATAGCCTATGTTAGTCCAATTTCTCAATTGTATTTGAGAATTTTTCTATAAAATTTTAAAGATTAAAATTGTGTAAATTTTGTTCAGCTCTACGGGAATTTGGCTATTTGGGGGCACATTTATGTTTGTCACTCATTTGGACCAATGGGAAATTAAAGCCAAGGATCCATACTTATAGACTATGTAAGTCCGATTTGAGAATTTTTCTATAACATTTGTTTGTCACTCGTTTGGACCAATGGGAAATTAAAGCCAAGGATCCATACTTATAGACTATGTAAGTCCGATTTCTCAATTGTATTTGAGAATTTTTCTATAACATTTGTTTGTCACTCGTTTGGACCAATGGGAAATTAAAGCCTAGGATCCATACTTATAGCCTATGTTAGTCCGATTTCTCAATTGTATTTGAGAATTTTTCTATCAAATTTTAAAGATTAAAATTGTGTAAATTTTGTTCAGCTCTACGGGAATTTGGCTATTTGGGGGCACATTTATGTTTGTCACTCATTTGGACCAATGGAAAATTAAAGCCAAGGATCCATACTTATAGACTATGTAAGTCCGATTTCTCAATTGTATTTGAAAATTTTTCTATAACATTTGTTTGTCACTCGTTTGGACCAATGGGAAATTAAAGCCAAGGATCCATACTTATGGACTACGTAAGTCCGATTTCTCAATTGTATTTGAGAATTTTTCTATAACATTTGTTTGTCACTCATATGGACCAATGGGAAATTAAAGCCAAGGATCATTACTTATAGCCTATGTTAGTCCGATTTCTCAATTGTATTTGAGAATTTTTCTATAACATTTGTTTGTCACTCGTTTGGACCAATGGGAAATTAAAGCCTAGGATCCATACTTATAGCCTATGTTAGTCCGATTTCTCAATTGTATTTGAGAATTTTTCTATAAAATTTTAAAGATTAAAATTGTGTAAATTTTGTTCAGCTCTACGGGAATTTGGCTATTTGTGGGCACATTTATGTTTGTCACTCATTTGGACCAATGGGAAATTAAAGCCAAGGATCCATAGACTATGTAAGTCCGATTTCTCAATTGTATTTGAGAATTTTTCTATAACATTTGTTTGTCACTCATATGGACCAATGGGAAATTAAAGCCAAGGATCCATACTTATAGACTATGTAAGTCCGATTTCTCAATTGTATTTGAGAATTTTTCTATAAAATTTTTAAGATTAAAATTGTGTAAATTTTGTTCAGCTCTACGGGAATTTGGCTATTTGTGGGCACATTTATGTTTGTCACTCATTTGGACCAATGGGAAATTAAAGCCAAGGATCCATACTTATAGACTATGTAAGTCCGATTTCTCAATTGTATTTGAGAATTTTTCTATAACATTTTTTTGTCACTCGTTTGGACCAATGGGAAATTAAAGCCAAGGATCCATACTTATAGACTATGTGAGTCCGATTTCTCAATTGTATTTGAGAATTTTTCTATAACATTTGTTGGTCACTCATTTGGACCAATGGGAAATTAAAGTCTAGGATCCATACTTATGGGCTATGTTAGTCCGATTTCTCAATTGTATTTGAGAATTTTTCTATCAAATTTTAAAGATTAAAATTGTGTAAATTTTGTTCAGCTCTACGGGAATTTGGCTATTTGTGGGCACATTTATCTTTGTCACTCATTTGGACCAATGGGAAATTAAAGCCAAGGATCCATACTTATAGACTATGTAAGTCCGATTTCTCAATTGTATTTGAGAATTTTTCTATAAAATTTTAAAGATTAAAATTGTGTAAATTTTGTTCAGCTCTACGGGAATTTGGCTATTTGTGGGCACATTTATGTTTGTCACTCATTTGGACCAATGGGAAATTAAAGCCAAGGATCCATACTTATAGACTATGTAAGTCCGATTTCTCAATTGTATTTGAGAATTTTTCTATAACATTTGTTTGTCACTCATATGGACCAATGGGAAATTAAAGCCAAGGATCCATACTTATAGACTATGTAAGTCCGATTTCTCAATTGTATTTGAGAATTTTTCTATAAAATTTTTAAGATTAAAATTGTGTAAATTTTGTTCAGCTCTACGGGAATTTGGCTATTTGTGGGCACATTTATGTTTGTCACTCATTTGGACCAATGGGAAATTAAAGCCAAGGATCCATACTTATAGACTATGTAAGTCCGATTTCTCAATTGTATTTGAGAATTTTTCTATAACATTTGTTTGTCACTCATTTGGACCAATGGGAAATTAAAGCCAAGGATCCATACTTATAGACTATGTAAGTCCGATTTCTCAATTGTATTTGAGAATTTTTCTATAACATTTGTTTGTCACTCGTTTGGACCAATGGGAAATTAAAGCCAAGGATCCATACTTATAGACTATGTAAGTCCGATTTCTCAATTGTATTTGAGAATTTTTCTATAACATTTGTTTGTCACTCGTTTGGACCAATGGGAAATTAAAGCCAAGGATCCATACTTATAGACTATGTAAGTCCGATTTCTCAATTGTATTTGAGAATTTTTCTATAACATTTGTTTGTCATTCATATGGACCAATGGGAAATTAAAGCCAAGGATCCATACTTATAGGCTATGTTAGTCCGATTTCTCAATTGTATTTGAGAATTTTTCTATAAAATTTTAAAGATTAAAATTGTGTAAATTTTGTTCAGCTCTACGGGAATTTGGCTATTTGTGGGCACATTTATGTTTGTCACTCATATGGACCAATGGGAAATTAAAGCCAAGGATCCATACTTATAGCCTATGTTAGTCCGATTTCTCAATTGTATTTGAGAATTTTTCTATCAAATTTTAAAGATTAAAATTGTGTAAATTTTGTTCAGCTCTATGGGAATTTGGCAATTTGTGGGCACATTTATGTTTGTCACTCATTTGGACCAATGGGAAATTAAAGCCAAGGATCCATACTTATAGACTATCTAAGTCCGATTTCTCAATTGTATTTGAGAATTTTTCTATAACATTTGTTTGTCACTCGTTTGGACCAATGGGAAATTAAAGCCAAGGATCCATACTTATAGCCTATGTTAGTCCGATTTCTCAATTGTATTTGAGAATTTTTCTATAACATTTGTTTGTCACTCATTTGGACTAATGGGAAATTGAAGCCAAGGATCCATACTTATAGACTATGTAAGTCCGATAAAGTATTCTTTTCGAATAATTGTAGCAAATCGATTGAATTAAATGTGGAAAAAACACACAATGTTGCGATGTCAATGTTTTTTAATAATTGTAAACATTCGCCTGCTGTCTCTGTTTATTTATTAGTAAAAGGCAGGACTGCCAATCTTGCGGCAAAACAATAATAAAAATCCGAAAAAACCCGTGTGCTTCGCTACCCCCATCGGTATAAAATAAAACTGAAAGCATTTATATAGTCAAGAATTTATTTTTTCGTAAGAATTCCTTATTGTGAAAAGTTAATGACGATCGGTCTAGTAGTTAAGACTAAATTACGATTATTAATTTTCCTAAAAAGGGGCGTCTTCCCACCCAGTTTTCTCCTGGTACGTATTTCTAATTATGCCAATACCATATGTACCAAATATCATCGACGTAGGACAAAAAATGCCCAAAATATGGCGATTTAAATTTTTGGATTATATGAGCGGTGCCACGCCCCTTTGTCCAATTAAAACTTTATATAGTCAAGAATTTATTTTTTCGTAAGTATACCTTATTGTGAAAAGTTAATGACGATCGGTCCAGTAGTTAATATCTACTATATTACGATTTTTAATTTTCCTAAAAAGGGGCGTGCGTAAAAGTAGGCGTGGCAAATTTTTCGTTCGATGAAAACGTAAAATGGATTAATACGAACATTTGAAAGAAGAATTAGTCAAATCGATGGAGCCGTTTTCTGATTTTAGGTAAATCGAAAAAAGTTGGACCATGGCGATCATTAGAAAGAAAAAATCGTCCAAATCGGTCCAGCCATTCCCGCGTGATGCCGTGACCAAGGAAAAAAGGATTCATTTTTATATATATAGATTGATGGACTCGTACAAAATTTGAAGGCTATTATAGCTAATATAGAGCCCTAGATATTTAATATTAATTTTGTATATGAGCTAAATATTCACTTTGTATGGGAGCTGCCACGCCTACTGGCATGATCCCGCCCAATTTTCCCATGACTATTCATAATATAATCAACGTGCACAAATTTCTAAGACTATGGCTATTATAGTATTGTAGATATATGATATTAAATATTTACTTTGTATGGGAGCTGCCACGCCCATTAGCCCGATCCTGCCCATTTTTTTCACAACTCGTCAGATTAGTTTAATATGTACATGTGCAAAGTTTCAGAACTCTTGCTGTCATAGTACTCCAGATATTATATGTTAAATTTTTGTATGAGATCTACCACGCCCACTTGTCCAATCACGCCCATTTTACCTTCATTTGCTAATATTATTAATTTATGCACTCCTACAAAGTTTGAAGACTCTAACTATTATATAACTCTAGATATTTGATATTAAATATTTATTTTATATGATAGCTGCCACGCCCACTTGTCCGATCCCGCCCATTTTCGTCCTGATTATCACATGAGTAACATATGTACTATTGCAATGTTTCAAAACTCTTGCTATCACAATAGTCAAGATATATGATGTTATTTAATTTATGTGGGAGGGGCCACGCCCACTAAATTTCTTATGTGCACCCTCCACACAGACCCCAATCACCCCTGAAAATTTCATTGAAATCGGGCAAGCCGTCTAGGAGGAGTATGCGCACAGGAAGTTTTGCACTTAATTTTATATATATAGATTAAAACGTATAAAAATAGTATGTATCTCCAAAAAAAATTTTACTTTCAAGGAAATTTTTATTTAATTTGAGTGCGAATATTTTAAAAGTAAAATGTTTTTACTAATTGTATTTTCTTTTCTACACACAAAATGGCACCTTATTGAAAGATACATATATAAAATATCTTGCCAACCTTGTAATAATGCAGATTGTTATTTCACTAGAACTGAACACAACTTATGAAAAAGTGGAACACCCTGTTTTCAACAGCTGACAGCTAAGTTATACAGGGCACTGTCGATTTTTACGGGGCAAAAAGTGCAATGCCTTCCACCCTTAATGAGGGCGATTTTTTAGAGTCAAACACACTGCCCTTTTAGAGAGCAAAACATTTTTAAGAAACGAACACCAAAGTACATTTTCTCCATGGAGATGTACCATTTTTTGGTAGAAAAGAAAACACCATAAGTTTAAAAACATTTAGTCATACGATTGACATTATTTCAATTGAGCTGTAAAAATATTACTCCTGAATAGTTCTAAAAAGTTGAATACTTAAAAACGGAAAACGGCTGTTCTCAATTCAAGATCATATTTTTTTTTTTTTTTTTTTAATTATTTTAATTTTTGCTAATGTAAGAAAATACGCATTTGGTAGTTAGCTGGTGACAGGTAGCAAGGTGTGGTGTAGTGCTAGTTAAGGCCGTGATGCACTATCCTACACAATCGCGCATTCTGCCAAATATGACGTGTGGTGCAAAAGTAGAGTAGTGCGGACTAAAAATGCAACTGTGTAATATATTTTTTTAACTGTATGAAAATATAATAAAATAATTTTCATGCGATCAGAGGAGTATTTAGGGTCAACTTTGTCTTTATTCGTTAACATTTTATTATTTTTGTTTTATACGACGCAAAGGAAGTAGTTATTTTTATGATATAAATAAGTGATTGCATGTGTACAAAACAAACAGATGTTGTTGTATCAGCTTTGTATCATAGTGTGGCACCTACAACACCATTTTGAAACGCTTTTTAAAAGTCGGTCAGATTTTTCGAATGTAAATGAATCATACAATTGTGTAGCGGTATTCATATCTACTCAACCGAGGTACCTCTGATCAAATCCCAATAGACTTTGAGTTTTGATAGAAGGTTTTCAATACCCTTCATTACGGGAAGTTTCAGCCAGGGTTTAAAATTAGTTTTTTATTTTTACTATACTACCGACTACTGAGAAAATATGATCCGTTTTCATTTTTTATATCAGATAAACTAAAAATATTTACCTGATAACAAATACATTTAGAGTTTCCCAAAAAAAAATATTAAAAATATTCTTGGAAATAGCAATTTTCAAGGTCCATAATTTTTTTTCCGTTCAGAAAGATTTTTTCCTTGAAACGATGCATAATTTTAGTAATTTTAGGGTTGATATTTGTTGATGCAAAGAGAAAAATATTTAAATATTATTCATTTTAAGATCGCCATTTTTGTCATAATAGTCGAAGTTGTGTTCGGTTGGAATGGCATATATTTTGATGTGTGGCATTTTTATAGCGGCATATTTTTTGAAGAAAGAAATTTTTGCTGAGCAATATATTAAAGAGAATTTATTATCATGTTGTGTGATATTAAAAAATTTTACTATGCAGATATTTCTGGCGTGTAAGCTACTTAATATATTATTTAGTATGCAAGTATAATTTTTTTTTTTCTAGAAAACTCCAAATTTATTTGTTATCAGGTAAATATTTTTCTAGTTTTTACATAAAATTATGAAATAGTAGGGCAATTGTTAGTAAATATATTAGTTTTTTAAACCCTGGTTCTCCAGCACTCTGATGGTATTAAAAGCTTCGTTGCAGCTCATGGGCTGTTCAGAAGAAGGAAAAACACGAAAGTTAAGAATCTGTAGCAGAATCAGGAACCACATAGCAGGGAAATGAACCACTACACAATTACATGAACCCATGATAAATGGTACCAATGACAAAATTTTGACTAACTTTTGGATAAACACTGAAGTGGTTTTTATTCAATAATTCCATTGAAAGACGAATTTTTCTATTTTCTACATTAAAGAAAATTTTACAGAGTTTCCATTTTGAACTCAATCTAAGTAAACTATCCCAAATTTAATTTAATTTATTATTTGTGTGTACTTAATTTGATAATCTTTGTGGTTATGCATGAACATTTTTCCAGTAAAATATTGACACACTATTAAGGCACAGTCACACTTGGCAAATATTTTGCGTATCCACTAAATACTAATGAAACCCTTTTGATTCAGCTACTTGTTTATTACGTCAAATAGTGTCATACATAACTTATAAAAAAAATGTCACAGAATTTACAATAATATAGGGTGTTTCTTATAGAGTTGGCATCACTGCTTTATTTGAGCACCCATTTAATAGCTGATAGTTGCTTTTTGTTTAATTTGCTTTGAAATTTCATTATGAATCGACTTACACCAGAGCAACGGGGGCAAATTGTTAAAATTTTTAATCAAAATAATTCTTCTATTCGTCAAACTCATTGTGCAGTGGGCGCTATAATTGATTTACTCAAAGAAACTTTTGATAAAAAAATTATTTTACGTAATGCCCCAATTAATTGGCCACCACGATCGTATGATTTAACTCCATTAGATTATTTTCTTTGGGGTTAATGTTAAGTCACTTGTCTACGTCGGTAAACCAGAAATAATTGAACACCATGAAATCAACATTCAAAGAGTGATCGGCGAAATACGGCCGCAAATGCTGCGAAAAGTTATTGAAAATTAGTGTTCCAGATTGCGCCTTCTCGCGCCAGCCGTAGCCGCCATGGCAGAAATCATATTTAAATATTAATTTCATAAAATTGTAAAGCCCGTTTAAGTGATATTAAAAATATATTTCCTTGTTTTATTATGATTTAAAATTGTGTCACTCTATAAAAAAAACACCCTTTATTATTGGAAACTGTTTAAATCAATAAATACGTGTATAAATCAAAGAGTTTTTCATTTGTATTTAGCGGTTATGTTTTTTTCTTTTATGTAAATATTTGCCAAATGTGACAGCACTTTTACACAAGAATGTCACGTAAATCTCCGCAACAGTTTTTCAAAAAGTGTGATGTTTCTTAGTAGCTTCTTCTGTTGATAATTTTGACAAGATGTATTTTATATGGATTTATGTGTGTTGGTTAAAATATATGTTATTTATAATAAATAAAGCTTAAAGTTTTTCAAAAACGTTCCTTTTTTATGCTTGCTGAAGGGTATTCTGTTTTCCTACCAAAACCAAAAAAACAAACCATATGCTACAATCGCAATGAGTGACTTCCAATGAAACTCAATTATATGAATCAAGATGACAGTTTTTAAGGTATAACTCTGTTTTAAATTACCCATTTAACAATTGTTGCCTTGTTAAAAATTAAACTTAAAATGTACTTGACTAAAAACAAAACATCCTCAAGTCTTCAATTATACTGGTGATACATTCCCAAGAAATACGAAAACCTTACTAAAATCATGTAGCTGCTTTTTATAATATCAGGCACAATCTTAAATAATCAAAAGCGTAACCTTCACTTTTTTTTTTTGTGTTAGTAAGCAATTTTTTTTCTTAATCTTATAGTAGAATATATTATGACACTCAATAGTTTTAAAAATGATTATGACATTTTGATACAAAAATTTATAAACAATGAGAAAAGTAAAATAATTAAAAAAAAAAAAATAGCAACGCATAAAATTACGTAATAAAATTTATGACAATTTGACATGATTTTGCAAAACATCTGTAAATTAATTCAAATAATCGTATATGTTGTATTCAAAAAAAAAAAAAAAGACAAATAATACTTGAGAATTTTTAATTATTAACATTACAAAACTTGTTTATATGGCAAATAAAATTTATAACAAAAGAATCAACATTGATTTAAATTTTATATTTTCGTCTCATTTTGACTGCAAAGATTTCGATGTTTCAGTTTTATAGAAAGAATTAAAAATATGTACTAAGAAAACTCCACGAAATATCAAAACAAGTGGAAATGCCAACAACTTTGCATTGCAGATCTAAAAATATAAACTAAGAAAGAAACAAATCTGTTAGCAATAAACCTGGTTCACTGGAGAAGCTTATGATATTTGAAATTGTAAAAATTAACAAGACAGCAACAACACAACAGTAAAATAGTTAAAATCTAAAATCAAATCATGTTTTGCCAATACATTGTTGTTGTAATAACATGGCATGCAAGAAATATTTATTGCTAGAGAGAGAGCAAATAAAAAGACAAAAACAATTTATTTTATTTTTGTACAACTTTAATCATGGCAGCAAATGAAATAGTTTTTTCAAAAATTATATTCAACGCCCGTTTCAAATAACTATTTTTAAAATTATAGAAATATGTTTGCTTATTAAAGGGCTGCATATTTTAAACTAACGTTCAATACATTTTGTTATGCATTTCATAAACGGTCTTTCATTAAGCGCATCCTGTCTTTAAGCCGTGAGATATCATCGAAAATTTTTATTCGTTTGATGGACCTATTGATGCCATTACGTGTGGAATATAGCATCGTTCAAATATCCGCCACGGTTTCTAAGGATGCAGCGCATCTGAAATAACCAATTGGCAACGCCTCTGACGCGTATATATCAGGCTGTCGATGGCATTGGTTATGTTGGCTTTGATGATCGCTGTGGCTTGTGGCTTATTCGCATACATCTGCGACTTTGGAAAACCACAAAAAAAGTCTAACGGTGTCAACTTGTACGATCTCGATCGTGCGAATATCCAATATAGGATGAGCTGTGTGGCACATAGCGCCGCCGTGTTGAAACCATATGTCGTTGATGTCCAGACCTTTCAATACAGACCAAAAGAAGTTGGTAATCTTTGACCTATAGTGCTCGCTGTTGACAGTGGTGACCTTGCCAACGTCGTTCTCCTAGAAATATTGGCCGATGACGCCTTCAGCCGAAACTCAACACCAAATTGGGACTTTTTCGGGATGCATGTAGATTGGTATCGTCCCACATTCGATAATTTTGTTTGTTTACGTACCCATTCATCCTCATCGCTAAGGTTTGTGACTTAAGTCTTTTGTTTTTAAGACTTTTTATTCGTTTATTTAATTGGTAGATGCAACGTAACGCACACCATTTTTTCATTTCTATTTAACCATTTCACTATTTTCTTTTGTCACAGCTTAAGCTACGTTCATATTTATCAACGTAACCTCTACATAGTTTTGCTTCGTTTTTTTCGACAAATATTTGATAATACAATACATGAAAAATTTTATCTGTGCCTTGGGGTGCCGCCGTGGCTGATAGGCCTAGTAGTCCGGAGTTTTTCAGTTCGATTCCGGCAAGAGATGCTGGGTTTTTTTTGCAGACAAGCTAATCACTTTGCGGGGTTGTGTTTGTTAAAAAAAACTGTTTTATTTTGACGTTCTTATTTTAAATTAAATAATTAAAATAACAACTTGTTTTTAATTTCATAGTTTTATTTATTTATTAAAAAATGGTTGTGTCTTAAGTCTTTTGTTTTAAAAGTCCTATTCATTTTGCGTTTTTAATTATTATTATTTTAAGTTTTTTTTTTTCGAAGAGAAACAACAATAATTGAGTGTATTGTTTTAAGACCAAATGGACTTTCATTTATTACGAGTAAAAATATGTAAAGAATTCAAGTTTGTGCCTTAGGTCTTTTGTTTTAATATATTAAATATACTTCGTTTTTATTTCAAATAAAATGTATTTAAGAATATATTTATTCTTTTTGGGCTTTAAAAAGAGAAAATTTCTTAAGCAAAAAGTTACCAGTTCAGTTTAGCTGTTAAATAAAAAAAAACCCAAATACTTTTACCGCACCTTAATTAATTCTACATATTTTCTGCCTTCTGTTTAATTCTTTATTTCAGAAATACAAAAAAACGAAAACGTGTACAACACAACCAAAAAAACAACAACAATTTAGGTTAATTCTACTTGAACACTTTACGAATATTGATTCATTTAAAAGAATTTCAGAGTTTTTCGTTTATATTTTTTGTTTGCTAAAATATACGAAAACAAACCTATAAATCCTATAAAAATGGTTGTGTATTGATGAAAATGTTTGTGCCAACAATTTCCAGAATTCATTGACTATTTGAAAATGTTACAAGTTTATAGCAGTTGTAGTAATTCAAAATATCTCTGACTGTTCGTTAAATATGATTCATTTTATTTTGTGCTTTTAATTCGAATGACATTTAACAAAGTATTTTATTGGCTAATATTTCTCTAGCTTATAAAATACTTGTGAAAACATATGTTTCTTTTATGGTTTGCTTAGGCTTATTGAATAGTCTGACGTCTGGTAAAATTACAAATATTTGTAAACACGTGTTCGAATTTGTTGGTCAAATGTATGTTGCAGGGTAATAATTTTGTTTGTTTTTTTTTTTTTTTTTTTCTTGATACAAGAATGAGAAAAAGTTATAAATTGTGTTAATCAGGTTAAAAACAAATTGTTTAATTGCAACAGACCAATATATATATATATATATATATATATATATTTTACACAACAGGGTGTTAATTTATTTTAAGTTCAGCGGAAACTGTAGATTGCATGAAAATAAGAAACAAACAAAAGACTTAAGACCCAAACAGGATGAGAGTTAAGTGGCAATTGTCCAGCTGTTTGTTTGAACTGCTGACTTTTCAAAGTTTTATTAAAAATGTTTAAGTTTCATTGTTGAAATCATAATAAACTTTATACGAGGAGGAATGACAAACAAAAAATATTATTTTAATTACACAGGGCTACAAAAATTTATTGGTTTTATTAATTTGATGTCAAAACTTCTTTATCGTTTTTATCTTGGATTAAGGTGGGTTTCCATACAAATTTTACCTTCAAATCATTCGTCCATCATGTGGAAACTGCGCATAAGTGTTTATTTGTGCTCCTAAAATTCTTTACAATTTCCAACTCTCTTTATTTTCTAAGAATTTATAAAGACGCTGTTAGAAAGATAGTGAAGTGTATTTGTTTTTAATTATTACAAACCGTATTAATTATTACAAATCAACCCAAAATTTAATGAGAGATCATATTAATGGTGAAATATGTTGAAGATCCGGTTACATCCGTGACTTGTTATTAATGTCTTAAATTGTATTAATTTCTTTCGAATCAATCTAAAATGATTGGAAGATAAATTAGTGTTTTTGACACGTGTCTACTAACTTTCACAACTAAATATAATTTTGTTAAAAATTTTTCATACAAATTAAAATTTATTACGAAACTTCGTAAAGCGAGTTTTGTTTTTAAAGCAGTTTAATTTTCAATTTGTATTTAATTAGTTTCAATAAGACACAAGATAATTAGTGAAAGACCCTTTAAAATCATAGTTTTTAACATAATTGTTTTGCGTTGTGGTGGGTATAAAAATATTAAGGCTTATGCACAGTAAAATTTTTTTACAGTATTTAATAACTGCCGATTTCACGTTGTCGAAAGAATTTTGAATTTTGTTTTCGTTCGTTCAAATACATACAAAAGCAAAATTTTAATTATGTTTTTGCTTCAAATGTAATTACACGAATGAAAACATATGGAAAAATTTTTTCGACATAGTGAAATAGGCAGTAAATTAGGAAGGGTAGTGTGCACACAGACATCCACTGAGAGACCCAATTGGATCCATTGTGATTCCCTTCAAATCGTATTGATGGCTAATTTTTTAGCCCCTTTTCTGCCTAAGAAGAATTAAAAGAGCCCTTTCGTCCATCATTTAACCACTCAATTCTCATGATGAAGATGATGCCCCCATAGAAACGCCTGCACAGACATCTTTGTCTATTGCTTTGCCCCCTTGGGCACTGAAAGAAGGTAAGCTCTATTGTTTCAGGCTCCTCTCTGCACATCCTGCAATAATCCAGAGTGACATTTTCCCATTTGCTGGCTCTCGCTCTACCAAGAAATGGCCAGTCAACGCCCCTATTAAGATTCTCAAAACCTTCCTATTCATTCCCAGCAGCAGATCAGATTTACCTGATTCGAAGTATTTGCAATATGGCCCTCGAGACTCTACAATCCTTCCGATTGCTCCAGGAATGATTGGTTATGTTGATCACCCAATTTCTAAGTTCTCTATAGTAGCGACCGATTAGAGCTTTTACCGATCTGTCACTAACCTCTTCAATCAGTGCTGACCCTAACGTCGAGCCCAATATACACTAACACTATATTTGTCCATAAGCAATTTCAAGGATCGTCTACACTTGCCGACTAGCTTCGATTTTACACTGTATCCCTTCAAAGCTTTCAGAGCCGCCTGACTGGTATTTATAGGTTTGTCATTACGTGTGTAGTTTCCGCAATATTTGTATGAGGTCCAGATAGTATATGTATATATATATTCTGAATCCTTATAGATAAGGAAGTTGAATGAGCCATGTCCGTCGGTCCGTCTATTCGTCTGTCTGTACGTGAAATCGATTTTCCGAGGAGACTAGAAGAGCTAGAGACTTGGGTCTTGGACTGAAATGTAAGGATTTTTCTTAAGATGATTCGTATTGAAAATCAGCAAAATATCGGTTCTGATATTAGATTATATATACAAATAAATGAAGATATATATAACCCTTTCAGAAATAAAATTATATATACATGAGGTGCCCTAGTATTGAATATGGAATCTTTCTATTATAATTCAACGAACGAACCATCGTGCTACTGAGGCTTGTTAGTGTTATGTGTATATTATCTTAATAATAACTTTATGTATTTTTTCGTACAAACCCCCTTTTTTGTTCACTGATGAATGGAAAATTGGAAAATATTTTAAACAGTGTATATTTTTGGCACATAAGTATATAGCACTTCAGAAAATATGATAGTGTTTTCAAGTATGCAGTTTAAACTTACTTTTTATATTGTTTGAAATGTTTTATTTATAAGAGAAAGGAAAGCCTGTAATATTTTCAGTGAATCACATATTTATGCATTAAATTCGGCACAGCCAAAGATGGCACTCTTACTTGTTTTTACTGAAAACGGTGAAGGATAAGTGGAACTATTTTCGCAATTTATACCTCAAATTGACTGAAAAATAGGCTTTTAACCAACGTTCACAAAGAAACTAATAATTTATTTCCTTTAATTCCAATATTTTTTAATTATGGGTTCACATTTATTAAAAACTGTATAAAAATACTTTTATGTAGAATAAAAATATTTTATTTTGTAATATAATATCAGAAAAATTTGTGGTTACGTTTTTTTGGACAAATATTTAATAAATGTGATCGTAGCTTTACAATGACTTGAAAGCTCAAATTCTACAATTTATGAAATTTTGTGTGTCAGGCTCTTAAAAACACAAACTTTTAAAAAAGAACTTTATCCTGGAATTTTAATTGTCTACTAAATTATAAGTGGAGTTCCGCAACACTTAAAAAATATAGTGTTAAATTCTATACATACACACTTAAAGTATTCAAATTGTAAATAGATATTATTTTTTAAATTGCGAATTTGTATTATTTTCTTAATTTTTCAAAATGTTTTTGTTCTCTTTTCAGATTATTATTTTTCAAATCCAAATTCCCAAAATCGTTTTGTGCCATCTTCTCAATTTCAAAATACACGAACTTTTAACCGTGCTGGCCCATCAACAGCACCCAGCGGTCCCGGTTCATATCAAGAGCAGATTTTATTTATAGGCAACGAAAATAAACAGCCGCAAAATCAAGCCTTAACCTCGGCTGCCTATTCACCATTTGGACAACAATATACCGTAAGTTTAAAAAAAAAATCCACAAACTCCTTACTACTTTAAGGTTTTTGAAAAACTTTCCGCTTCCCAAATATGAAAATATGAAATTTCTTTTAACAATTTCTTTTTAGTTTAGAAATCATAAATAATAAACCTTTATGGACAAAAGAAATGAAAATTATAATTGTAGTTGGTCAAGTGAAAGTTAAATAGCAGTTATTAAGTTATACAATCATTAAAAAATTTACACAAAAAAAAAAACTCTATAAAATAAAATATAAACAAATAGTGTATTGAATCAATTGTAAATTCAGTCAGTCTACTATTCCGTTTAAACATTTTTGAGCGTGACGTATGTGCAGTTTTTTTTTTTTTTTCATTTTAGCCAGCCCTATTAATTGTATATGATTAAAGCTGTAATCAAAGCGAAAACGAACAAAGACTACCATGTTAAAGTTGAAGAGAAATTTTTATTTGAAGTATTAAAATTGTAAAAATATTTGTAGAAAATATTGAGTTGTTTAGAAATGTCACGAATGATTGGTTCGTAATCACTGAGTTTGTATTAAATATATTTTATTAACATTAATTGTTGTTTTAGTGATAAGAGAGATATAAAACCGTTTGCTGTTTGTGTCTTTTGTTTTTATTTCTTTGCGGAAGAAACAGTTTGTTGCTTAAGTCTTTTGTTTATTTAAGTTGTTACAAAAATGCAATAGTTTGCATTTTGCTTTACACAAACAATTATTTGCTATACGAGTTAAATTCAATTAAAAAACATCAAAATAGTTACAACGTTTTATATATTTTACAAATTTAAAGTACGTAAGTTGTTTCGTGTTAATTTTGGTATATCTTTTTTTAACTCAAATGTAATAAAAATATGCATTCATAACCACAATAATTATCTCATATCATTTTAATGATCTTCATATTAATTGCGGATTGTAACAATTTATCACTCACTATAAATAAAACGATCATATTTAAGTTTCTTTAAATATTTTCCACCACAAAAGTTCAACGTTCATGTCACTTTCATTAAATATTATTAACTAAAATATATCTTTTTTGCTGCTATTATTATGTTTCTTATGTTTTTTGTTGTTGTGTATTTGCTGTTAGTAATCAAACTTTGTTTTACAAGCATTATTTTAGTTTTAATGCCTCTATTATTGTCTGAATCACAACAGACTTTGAGGTTTTGTTTTCTAATTTTTTTTTTCTGCTTTCTTTCTTTATAAAAAAGTGAAAACTTTAATTTGAAATGGGGAGAAAAAATAACACCTGAGAAAAGGAAAATAAGATTGAAAATTATACAAGATATAAAAACATGGATGTATAACAAGGTCACAAGAGATTATGCCAAAGTGTTTTTTGTTTTCTCTTCTTGTATTTCTTTTGCCTGTGTGTTATCTAACTTTTGGGTTCAAGAAAACCATTAAATATTATGAGAGAGATAAAAAGACTTTTTGAAGGGGGAAAGAGAGAGAGATAAGGCAAAAGAGAAGGGAAAATAACTTTTTTTAAATTGATAGGAATATTAATAAATGACCTTGATACATTTAAATAATTTTCAATAGATTGAAAAGGTATGATGAAATTTGAAAATGAATGTTGTTTTTAACACTATGCAACCAGATTAATAAAATATTTTTTATTTTGGATTTTTGAAATCTCTTTAAGCGTCTCTTTTTTGCAAAATTTATCAAACAACTTTAAGCGCTTTTATGTAAATTAATTGTAATTTTTTTAAATTACTACGAACTGCTTATTATTAATATTTGTTAATATTTATATAGGCTAAAGTTCGTAAATGTTAATAAATAAAAAAAATATATAAAATTCCCCAGCTAGCATCTATTAGTAATAATAAGTCCCGTATTCTATTTGTATTTTTAATGGTGTATAAAAAGAATATGCAATCACGTTCAACAAGTAGTGAAAGCATTTACACATGAATACTGACGAGCTTTAGTGGGTTCTACCGAAAACTACGTTTGTTATATTCGGTCAGTACGGTTGAAAAATGTAAAAAAGGCATGTTAAATTTTTCCTTCGTTGCTCGAAATATGTTAATATTTCTCGGATTATTAACATTTACGAACTTTAGCCTGTATAAATATTAATAAATTTTAATCACTTTTAATTAGTGTATAAATTATATCAGATAACAAAATATAAAGTGATCATATCCCATAATAATCATAAGCTGGTGCAACTCAAAATTTAAAAAAAAATGTATTTTACTTTATACCCCTTTGCACAGATTTAACCTCTTACGATCTTGAAAGTTTATTTTATATTCCCACTTTCCTTAACCGAAAATGATTCCTCTGCCCCTGATTTAGCTTTACTTCCACACCATCAACGGTATTTTGTCGCTACTGAAAACTTCTAACTTTTGTGTTGTTTCTATTTATATCTTAGTGTGCGATATATGTATGTTAGATAACTTGTTCTTTCACGAAGTTTCGCAAAAGAAACTATGTTTCTGTTGATTTTTAAAGGATCATAACGTAATGATCAGACAGAATTACACATTGTTAATCACCCCTATTGTGAATAAGAGTGAAATTTTTGTTCACGTGAAATTTTAATTCCACTCGAAGGGAAAATGGTATCGTGAATCTCGCGTGAATCCCGCTATCAGTTCTTAGTGAATTTAAAAAAGGGAAGAAGATTAAAAAAATAAAAAATCATAAAACTTTTTGTTAAAAAATATACACGAACATATTTATTTTAAAGAAAACTTCAAAAATCAAAGTTATATATTCAGTGTTGGAGCTTCAGTTTGCTTGCTCCGTTTGGTTATTCTAACTTTTATGTGGTAAAATAATTCGGCTACTTTTTGGAAAGCCAACAAATTAAAGCTTCACAAATCTGCAGGCAATCGGCCTGTTTTTTTGCATTTTGTTGGGGAATGCATCAGTTTGTGTCTTATTATTATTAGATCTTTTCATTAAAATAAACTTTTTAAGCTTTAATATTCGAATTATAAGAAGAAATACATATAATTTCTGTTCTATTCCCCATCAAAAATAAAGTGAAACTATCAATGTGAGAAGTGAAAAAATTCCGAGCGAAATATTTATTCACGATAAGGGGAATTTTTACAGTGAACATTTTTCACGTTGTTATTCTGGACTGAATAAAATTTTTTCATGCGGGTTGTTCACGATTGCAAATACGTGAAAAGTGAAAAAATTTCATATGGAAAACTATTCACGATAGGGATGAATATTGCAAACAACAAAGGAAAATTTAATTCCAAAATCACTTAGATTTCAATTACATAACAACTGAATAGAACAAAGATTGTTTTCGGTAAAAGCCGTGTGGTTGAAATCTAAATAATGTTGGATATTAAATTTTCCATTGTTGCTTGAAATATTTATTAACAATGTGTAATTCTCTCTGATTATTACCTACGATCCTTAGCCTATAAAAATCAACACTGATTAATAAGTATGTAGTTCGATATAATTAAATTCATATACATATTCATATTCATATTCCAAACCTAATATTAAACCTTTACAGATGTTGCTCTCTCATGAGCCTGCTCAGCTCATTATAAGCTGTCCAATACGATCTATTTCTCTTACATTATTGCCACTATTTATAACACCAATTAAATTCATTTAATGACAATACAATCACTTTCAGAACACTCGCAACAATGACTACTATGATATTTCACCGCGCCCCTTTGGCGTACCCGGTACAGCTACAGGCTCAGCATCAGTCAATACATATACACGTTCCAAATCATTTAAGCCCAGTAGCAGTTTTACATCAAACAGCGGATTTGCGCCACAACGAGTCAATGTGCCACATCAACAGACACAATTTCTACAGCATTTCAACGAGCCAGCGGTAAGTCATACAGAAATAATTTATTAACAATTTTTTTTTTTTTTTATTTTGTATTTTTCTTCATCGACTACAAGGTAACCTTGCCAGGAATTTATAATGAAAATGCATAATCATTTTGAAATAAAAAGGAAATGTCTAACAAAAAAAAAGCTTTTGTTTTCTATTTCAGTTAATTTTCATCAAACTAACACCCATTTTTTACATTTATTTTTATGTTAGTTGAACTTAATTGTTTACAGACTAGCATACATACATGGTATCTGGTATATAGTCGTAGTATAATATATAAAAGAAAACTATAAGACAGAAAGTCATCAATTTGTTGTTTAGATATTACAACACGTGATAGTTGTTGAGCTATTTTTTATGTTCAGTTTTATTGCAATCTTTTTTTTTGTAACATGTGTATAATTTGTAAAAGGTTTTTTTTACAATGTCACTCCCATCACAGCCCTGGCACTCGTATGTACACCTATACCTTGAATTGCTGGAAATCACTTGCTAAGAAATTACAGTTTTTAATACTCTATTCTTCATCAACATCATTTAAAAGGAAGCATAGATTGTGGCAACATCTGGTAAAGCAACATAGCAATTAGATATTTTGTTAGAAAAAGTTATTATTGATTGAGAAGACAAGAAGACCAATTCAATGTACAATTCAATATTTCTCAATACTTTTCAATATTTTGATTTCGAACTTAATCAATTATCTCCAAAATGAGGGTTAAAGAAAAGGAAAACTATTTTAATTGATCGCTCGATATTGAACAGTAAAAAGTAGCAGCGCCGCAAATCAAATGCTAGATGTATTTCTTCTACCAAGAGCTCAAGACAATAGTTTATTTATCTTAAAAATATTACAGCATTATATGTGGGCTTACATACATACATCACTGTCTAAACTATTTGTCTATACTCGTATCTAACAAACTTAAGTGTGTGAAGTATTAGAAATCCATGAATTTTTATTTTTTGAATTACAAATGAAGTTAACTGCTCTAGAAAAAATTAAATTTAACAAAGAAAAAAAAACATTGTATTGAAACCACTAATTAAATATACCAAAAAGCGATACCAAAGTTGAAGAAAAGCTACATCAACAAAAAGAGCAAATAAAGCGAGAGAAGTGAACCTTATTTTTTTTTCTTCTTAAACACAAAAAATGCACAAAAATATTGAGAGTAAAAAATTAATGAGTCCAACACCAGCACCACTACCCGGTCTAAGATTAAAAAAAAAAAAAAAACACAAAAAAATATTAAAAATTGTTCAAAAAAGTGCCAACACTTTAAAGGTACTTGACGTGGGAATGTTTTTAGTTTCCTAATATTGCAACAATTGTTTTTATATTATTACCAAAGATGTTGTTGTGTTTTTAATTATTTGAAAAAAAAAAAACTATTTAAATTTCAAGAATTTTGAAACATTTTCAATGCAGAAGATATTGAATGTTAAACAAACAACGAATATGAATAAATATTTTGTTTGAATCGCGCAAAACTAAATTAAAACACAAAATTTTTTAAATAAAGTATCTAAGAATGGTGCAACAGTTGTAGTTAGAGTCCAGCTTATGCACTTGCACACTGGAGTCGATCATAAAATATATTTATTTATAAATCTTTATATAATTTCAAAAGAATTTATTAGCTATACAATGGAAAAAAATAGTTTATTTAAAAAGTCCAATAAAATTGATACGCAAATATGTTCTTATCCATGTACAAAGATTTCTTATATAAATCCAAGAGTTTTTCTTTGAAGCTTTAATTTTGTTTGTCTATGGGCTTGTAATCAAATCTTGGGAAGATATTTTTAAAATTAATTTCAAAACTGTAGTTCAAGTATAGTGATACTTAACAAGCAATGAATAACTTTTTGAATATATTGAAATTGCGACAATAACTGAAATAATAATTGATACTTCATATTAAACATTGCACACACATCAAATTCACGCTTCAATAAAGTATGTGAGCAGTGCCGCGCCCATTTGAAAATGTTCTTGTTCAACAATTTCGGGTTCATGATGCAGCCACAATTGTTGTAACTTAAAGATAATTGATATTTACATAAGTACATATTTCTGAGTATTTTATAATAAAAATAGCTAAGACCGACGTAATTCGCTACAGCAGAAACTTTTTGTCTTTGAGCTGAAGAATAAAACTTTGAAATGTAATTTATTTTTAATATATTTGTTCTATTTATAATTATTTAGTTTAAATTAAACGTTTTTGTCTTTTAAGTCAAATACACTAGTTTGATGCTAAAAAAAAAAAATACATCAAGTTTTTCTGACAAACGGTCAATTCAGACAAGAATACGACAGAGTATTTTTAGTTTTATTTTTTTTTTTACTTCTCTTAAGTGGTGTGGGTTTAGGCTTGCCAGATCCAATTTGCCAAAAAGCTTGACATTGACCAAAAAAAAACTTGATTTTGAAAAAAAAAACTTGACAAATAAATACACTCATACTATTGGTTTTTATTTAATTTTTTATTATTTTTTTTTCATAAAAATTATTAGAATAAAAACAAAAATATCATAAAAAGTAAATATAACAGAAACAATGTAAAAGAAACAAAAAACAATATAACAATAAAAATTCAGTCTTTACATATTTTAAAGAAAACTTAGGCGTTATTTAAAAAAAAATATAGGTACTATCTTAAGAAAAAAAATATATGTAAATTCTATTTATTTTGCCACATATATTTCGTATTCTTAGATACAGAATTACTCTACCATCTGAGTAATGGGGTAAAATTATAATTGCACAGAAAAATATATGTATCATATTAGTCCTTAAATGTATTGATATTAAAAATATGCTCTTTCGATGTGTTTTATAGAAATTTAAACTTACTTTTTTTAAGTATTATTACATATGTAGCTAGAATAAATTTGAGAAAAAAAAATTACTTACAAAAAACATTGACAAATCACTTTTTCACTTGACACTTGACGCGCATTAAAAAACTTGACAATCAGGCCAAATCAGGCCTGTCTGGCAACCCTATGTGGGTTGCATCATCAGAAAGCACACAATTATGTAAAACGAGGTTAGTTTCAGTGTGTTTTGTCTTTCACTGTGGGTACAATGTTATTGCGCAGACAGTTTTGAGTTTGTTTTGTTCGATTTGGGTTGTCTCATAAGAACTAATATTTTGTTGTCGTATTAGTCAATAAAAGTGTTTTGTCTTATGTCGGTGTGGGTTCAGCCTTAGGATAACCTATATTCTTAGACTTTCCCACAGGATTGTATATAACAAAAAGTAAATATTTTCTCTTTTTTGGAGGTGCTACACCCATATGACCAATCCGAGCGTTCGTTTTTTAGCAAATTTGCGCTCGCTTTCCAAGGGGATCCGAAAATACTTCGTTATAGCTATTGCTTCGCTATAAATATAATCAGCAATGCCGTGATATAACGAAATTTGAAGAAATACGAAAAAAATTCGTTATAACTATAGTTTTCTTTATTGAAATCTATTTAACATGAGATTGCTAATAAAAGCTTTTATTTCATAATAATTTCAAATAAGAAATAAAAAAACACATTTTTGTTATTCAGGTAATTTTATTAGGTTTTAATAAAATATTGTGTTAATTTTATTTGTTTTCGCAAGTTCCAAATACTTTTTCGACAATAGTAAAGCAATCGAACTATCGACGGCCTCAATTATAGAATTTTTTTCTCGAATAGATATTGATTTACGCTTTACTTTACTCATTTTGACAAGAATCAAGTCAATACTGATTACATACGTTTCTAATGCATTACATTTGCACACACATTAAGAATTCGTTCTTTTGATAACGGCGCTTCACCATTTTGCTTTAAATTTTATTCTTACTTCGTTGTATAGAGGCTTTTGTACGAGTACTTCGTTGTATAGAGGCCTTACAATTGCGCTTATAAATACATTTAGACTTCGCTGTTTTTATAACGGGACTTTACCATTTAGGATTTATTCTGATTTCGTTATATTGAGGCATTTGAATAATATTTCGCTATATAGAGGCTTTTTTGCTCAGAATTTATTCGTTATAGCTATAGTGCAATTTGGTATGAAAAACTTTGCAATAAAGAGGTTTTCTCAAGGGACTCAATAAAACATACGTTATATTGAGTTTTTCGTTATAACGAGGTTCGTTATATCGAAGTTTTCTGTATATTCAATTTGAAATTTAATATAAGATAAACGAAGACGTTTTCCATATGGAATAATTATTTATATTTTAGTTGTGTCAGAACTTCGTTACAAATCGTTCAATATAAATAAAACTTTGCCCACAGATACTTTTGAATATGGAGAATACGATGGTGATATTAACTTAAAATCAGCTTATCTCGACTTAAGCACTTTTTCTTTTTTTTCCACAGAATTATTTACGCTATTGATTAGCTAAAATTACAAAAATTAATCGTAATAAAATAAAAAATTATTGCATTACAAGATTTTGAGGGAAAATCGTTTAAATTTGCCCATAAAACCCACTACTGAGGTGGGTATGGTTTTTTAATTATTATTTTCTATACAAAATGTATATCCTCATTATTGCTTATTTTTTTATAAATTCAATATATAACAAAAATTACAAAAAGCTTTTAGATGTATTGGAATAAATTTATATGGTTTTACACCATTGAAAAATAATGATGTGCCAGTTTTGGCACAACGGGCACAAGTGTGCTAAACAAAATCAAAATCGAGTTAATTATCTCCAAAATAATTCACTATTATTTTTAATATTATCCTTATTTTTCTTTAAAAATATTGCACGTAATCAACTGAATAACTCTTAAAAAATCTTAGGTAATTTTCATCCTTGTTTCTCAAGATATATCGATATTATTTGGGTGGGGGTGAGGTGGTGGTGCCACACTCACTTGTCCAATTTTTAATCATTTTTCTTTAAGACAACGCGCAAAAAATTTCAAGAATTTAGTCGCATTATTAGTTCCCTAAATATGATTAAATAAAAAGTTTCTTTATACGGGAAGAGTCGCGGCCAATAAGTATTTTAGAATTATTTTTCTCTAGAAGAATGTCCCAAATTGGCAGATTAGATCCTATAAAATCTTATATGTCATTTACTTCATTAGTTCCCAACATATATTAAAATTATTGTGAGGGATATGCCACGCCCATTTATTCAACTATTTTTTAAACATATACAAATACTCAAGTTCTTAGCTGCATTAGATCAATCAGTATTATCATATAAAAAATCCCTGTTTATGGGAAGTGCCACGCCTACGCAAGATATCGAAAAATTAAGTATAATCTTGTACCTTCCTGACCATCACAAATACTGTGTAAAAATTTCAGAAAGATTTGTTCACTGACTTAGAAGTCCATAGCGATCAATCAAATAAACATACAAAGAGATAAATAGACAAGCATCCTTAAAATTTAAAAATAAAATAAAAAAGCAAAGGTTTCTTGTAGGCACATGGTAACAAGAAGTTAAGTTAAAAAATTTCGCAGACTTTTCTGTAGAGATATCGATTACAGGAGCTTTCAAAACAGAAGTCGTATGTACGCCTTGGTATGTATGAAGAAAGTGAAAGACAATGAACGTCCCTAATGTATGATTTGAAATCTTCTGAAAAAAAAAAAAAAACAAAAAGTGTCGTCTTGTTCCTTGTTTGTATTTGTAGCATTCCTTCAGAGCGCGTGATAAAAAGCACAGCGCACTTTTAAGGAGCATTACAAAAATGTACCCCACAGTATTTTATTTATAACCTATTTCCTCCAATAGAGGAAAATGTGATGAAAATAAACCCAAATTTTAAATAATAAATATTTTTTTATTTTCTCTTTGCTATTTTCTCGTTTTTAAAAACGTTTTTCTAATAATTTGATTGCTATAACTAATAAACTTTAATAAAATCCAAAAAAAAAAAAACATATTGAACGCCTTATTTTGTCAATTTTCGTTTGAATATGAATGAATGAATAGTTTTAACAACATTAACTTTTGTTTATTTCTTTAATTATTACTTTATATCGTTGTATGACGGGAGTTGTATGACGGGAGTTGCATACATACATTCAAACCTTATGCTCCAATTTTAAAGCTAAAAGAGTGATTTAAACGTGATTTAAAAGAGACTGGTCATTTGTGCTGTTTGGCTTAGATTTTGCTGCGGTTTACTTTTTTAAATGTAACAACAAAAGTTAACCTAAGAAACAACAACAAAACATACTTTACTTGTTCAGTTATATTTTAAATTTATGTTGCCTGTTACACTTCTGGTCGTGGTTTTATTTATTGTTGTGTTTTTTTTTTTTTTTTTTTTTTTTCTTTTCTTTTTAAATCTCTTTAAGCCACGTTGCTTTAAAGCTGCGATTATGCAATTTCGATAGTTTTATGATTTTTATAATGAAAAAATATTTTTAATTTTTCGTCTATTTCATTTGGTCAGAAAATCTTTTACGCTACTGAGTATTTTACTTTCATTTTTTTTTATTTCCAGTGATACAGATTTTGTTGGCAAAAGCAATTTTGGTATTAATTTTAAATGTTCCATATTGATTTTATTTCTAAGATATTTTTTTCTTAATGAGAATCAGTTTTTCTGTATTGATTTCTTTAATTCGATTGGTGGGAGCATTTTAAGAAAACGAAAAAGCTTGGTGGCCTTGCTTGAGGCAAGTGCTTGCAGGGTCTTATAAACAAGATATGAATTTTAAAATTTAACTTTCAGATATTTGTGGCCAAAAAAGGGCAACCAATTTATAATCAATTCAAAGACACTATTAATTTAGAAAGGGAGGTTAACTTATTTCTTTACTATTTCTTTAATAGTTTGCTGGTATTTGAAATTGTTTTTATGATTTTGAATTAAATAATCTTAATTGATTAAAAGACTGGCTTCAAGTCTTTTCAAAAGAAGTAATTAAGCCGTCCATAAAATATAAGTTCACGTACATAAGTCGATTGCTTATTAAAAATTACAAAATATATTAAAAGTAAATCTCCTCTTTGTTTTTCTAGGTGGATAAGCCCTCCTCGTCAAACCGTTTGCCAGCTTCAACAGGATTTGGCAATTCAGCGGCTAGACCTTTTGGCAATGGTGGATTCTCTCCGAGCTCAAATCGTAATCGCGCTGCATCAACCAACTATAACTCCGATACTCCTGTAGGACCACCAACATCACAACAACAAGTTCCTTTTCGTAACAGCAGAAATCGTTTTCAACCCAGTTCGGCTGCAACTACCACAACCTCAACAACAACTACAGATTTGCCAAACAGCAGCCGTAGATACAATCGTTTCGGAGGCAGAAGTCAAAATTTATCATCTAGCGGCTTAAGACCCACAACACATACCACGACACAGGCCAACAGTCCCGAATCGAGTAGAAAAAATTTAAAATCTAGCAATCGCCGACCAGCTTTTGTAAGTCGTGAGGTAAATGAACCGGTACAAGTGAATAATAGAACACAAAAAAATTATGGCTTTAAGCAAAGCAGAGTAAAATTGCCTCTTAAGGATAAATTGTTTAAACAACAAGTAGCTGCTTCGTCGAATCCTTTTAGGCCTTCTTTGCCATTGCAAACTCTACATCAGAGTGACGGTTTAAGTGAAGAGTACGATGAAAGTCAAGAAAAGGAAGATAACAAGTTAACAGCTTCTATAGTAAATGAGCCGCTTCTAGAAAAACTTCAACTACAAGAAGCTGAAGTAAAATCTCCTTCTCTAGATAGCACAGGAGCGTCAACAAAAATATCGGGGAACAGTTTTGCAACTGAAATAAGTGCCAAACAAGATACGGAAGAACTGCAGGCTCAAAATTTTGCTAATGCTTCGCAGAGCGAGGAAATACAAAAACTTGAAGAAAATGATGAAGAAGGTGGAGAAAATTACTCCGATGAATATTCTCAAGAGGAAAATCAAGATTTTGAAAAGGGTAGTAAAGAAGCTAATACTGAAGGATCTCTAGAAGAGGCAACACATACCACGGAAAAGTCTCTACAAGAGAGTGTGGAGTCTCAGGACAAGCAAGAAAAGGGGACTGCTGTACCGGTGGCAGAAGGTACATCTGCCTCTAAATACGAAGAATCGCAAATAATAGTCACAACTGCTTACCCACATAATACAAATCCTGTGCCAGCAGGTGAACAAGATAAAATAACCGCCACGACGTTAGTGACAACAACCGAATCGTCAGGTGGTACGGATCATCATAATGAAGAAGATTCCAGTGCAGATTATGAAGACGAAGACTATGAAGAGGAAAGCGGTGACGAAGAAAGTGGTGATGATGTGCTGGATGAAGAAGCCACAGAAGAGGAGGAGAGTGAAGAGGGTCACGAGCATGAACATGAAGGGTCTGTTCACGATTTAGAACACATACATGAAGGTTCAGCCCACGGGTTGGAAACTCTTGAAGATGATCATACCACTATCAGCTCTTTAACTGCTACCACTAATTTGCAACCGAATCCTTTGATTTTAGATCGTGAAGTCATTTCAGTTGTTACCACTAAGAGTGTGGTTAATGGCTCTACTGCCTTTGCCTCTCCTATAACGCCACGTTCTACAACTCTGTCTTTGGAAGAAGAGGCAATATTTACCGAAACCAATGTATCACCTGCTTCTGATGAGTCATCAGTTGAAAGTGATTCTGTCACAACACCCCCTCCCAAAGCTGCTAAAGAGGAACTTATTAGCAGCACCACTGAAGGTAATATAGTGGAAGCTTCCGTACAAACAACTAGAAGTATAAATGGACCCCGTTTCTTAACATTTCCTTCCGAATTGGAGAGCCATACGAAAACTATTTCTAGCGATCATAACCATGATACTTCTTCGGAAAACAGCAGTGAAAGTGAGGAAATCGAGTCTAGTACAGCAGCTGCTACAGAATCATCTTCTGAAAATACAAGCTCTACACAGGCATCTTCATCGACGGAAAGTATCATAGACAAATTGGACAGAGTACAATCGGAATTGTCTAGTGGGTTATTGGCAGGAAAATATCCAATTATCAGTCAAATGGGTGTACCTACACCCTCCACCACATCCACTTCTGGAAATAGATTTGCTCCCAATATACGCAAGTTCCAACCAAAATCTACAGCAGCTCCCAAAGTTAAAGTTCATCATGAGCCCTCAGCGGCCAAAGTTAAAGTGCATCATATAGAAGAAACTGAAATGGACGAATTGGCCAGTTTGTTGCCTGAAGGCTTTAGAAGGTCTACTTTCAAAAATCGGAAAATAACCACCACTACGACCACCACCACCACCACCAAGAAGCCCCACCATGAAATAGAATTCAAAAAGCCTTTAAGAAATTCAACTATAGGTCGTTCCTTTAAAAATACTCCCCTAGCGCAAGACGTTGCTTTGACTGGCCTATTGCCTAAAGGCTATAAGCTGCCAACGTCAACTGAAAACCCCAAAAACGATTTACACGATATTTTAAGCAAAATCAAGTTTGATGATAACCTCGATAAATTGCTGCCCAAAGATTATAAAGAAAAGGCTTCGACGGCTAAACCTGCGGTAACTTTGGTAAATGATATATCCAAATTTTTGCCACCAGGTTATAAATTAACCACACCGCCCACAACACCTCTAGTAAAGGGAGACAAAAAGGAAGAGACAAAACAATCTTTGTCTGGTGTTACAGTGGCCGAACCAGATGATATAACAAAATTTTTGCCACCTGGTTATAAATTGAGAACAACTAGGAAACCCTTGCCAAAACTTGACCCAGAACCTATAGATATTTCGCAACTCTTACCCAAAGACTTCAAGCCTTCCGAAGATACGTTTAAGAAGCCTGAAGATATTTTGAAGAAAATTGAATTCAAGGAAGTGGCTTCTTTGTTGCCTCCTGGTTTTAAGCTTAACAGTAATGAGGATACGATACCAAAACATCCAGCTTCTACCAGCACTTCCACAACTTCCACAACAGAAAAGCCAAACCAGGAAGCTAACAGCAATTCCTCTGACTCCAATTCCACTTCAGGTCATAAGGTGGTATTCCCAAAGGGAATACATAAGCGTGTAGGCGCTCAGCGTTTAACTACACCACGATCGATAGAATCAGAAGAAAATATTGCCGGTTCGCCGCCAGTAGTGGTTAGAAAGGGTCCTCCTACCAGAGCCACCACAGAGTTCACAGGTTGGCCTACTCCATCTACCACACCAATTTCTATAGAGAAACTCTTGGAACAAGCCAGGACGGCTACTATTAATTTCGAAGATTTGCTTTTACCTTCTTCTAGCTCTACTACCACCACCACGACAACAACAACTACCACGACTACTACACCTAAGCCAACTAAGCCAGGTTTCTGTACATCCGATTGTGATCTGGCTGCCACTATTAAAATTATAAATGGTGTATCCTGGAAGCCAGAGTTATTAGATCACAATACAGACGAATGGAAAAATTTGGCCAGAGAAGTAGAGGCACAAGTAAGTGTGGATGTCATAATTTTGTTAAGAAAAAATTTAATCAATAATTTTCTTTTATTTTATGCAGCTAAACGAAGTTTACTCCTCTGCCCCAAAACTAAATAAATGGTATAAAAAAGTACGCATTGATAGCTTCAGTAAAGGCAGTGTTCTGGTAGATTATTATGTGGAACTGGCCAATATTACGCAGGATGTTAATACTTTGGAAATTAAAAAACTTTTCCACGATGCTTTAACGCCGCAGCCGATATTGCCACAGAAACCGGAAACAGAAAATGAAACTGACAATGAGGACGAAGAGGAAAGTATTTATCAAGACATTAAAGAGGAAAAGCTAGTCAAAGAAACCTTCTTATTGGGTAAATATGTTATAGATCCAGTAGCTACGGATTTTTCAGGTGAATATTTCATATAATTTAAAGAAAATCTTTTAAAATATTATTAATTAATTAATTTAATTATTTCCATAAAATTAAGTCATACCAAAACCATTGACGCCTAATGTAGAATTTGCCGAAGAGGATTTGTTAATACCACAATGGGCCATAGTGGTCATAGTCATAGGCGTGGGCTCTTTGTTATTTGTGGTCATATTTGGCATAACGGTGGTATGTTATTTTGTATTTAAGGAAATCAATGAAAATCCGTTTTGTTGCGACCATAAAATTTTGTTATCAATGTAGTGAGATAACGTTTATTTGTGGTTGCTTTCAACGAAATTATTTTCTGGTTCCGGTATAGATCTTGTATAGTACGTCTGTATTAATATTTTTTTTTTTTTAGTTAATAAATCGCAATAATCGTGCCAAAAAGACTCCCATACCATTGACCAATGATATGTTGAATGAACTTAAAATTAATCACATGGGTGGGGTAGATAATTATGGTGTGGATGATTTTTATAATATAGATGATGCCTGGAATGATACAAAGCAACCTATTAAGCCAAAGGTAAGAATAAAAACTCTGCCAAGGGGCCGTGCATATACGTATTACGTAACGCTCCAGGGTTACAGATTTGTTACGGATTGCAAATTTCGCACTGAAAAATGCGTAAAAAGCGTTACAAAAACAGCGAGACGTAATATGTGAATGGCCCCTAAGATGGTTCTTAAGCTACGTTCACATTTATCAAATATTTGTCGAAAAAAACGTAACCAAGAATAAAAATAATATTTTATTTCCTTTAATACCACTATTTTTTTTAATTTTGGGTTCGCATTTTTAACAAACTGTATAAAAGTATTCTTTTGGAGAATAATTAATATTATTTTTTGTAATATAAAACAAAGTTAAATGACAGTATCCTAAGGAAAACTAGTGGTTACGTTTTTTTGGACAAATATTTGATAAATGTGAACGTAGCTTTAGTGACATTTTTCCACAAAAAATATTAATAAATCGTATTTGTATTAAATTTTTCCAGCGTTTCACCAACTCCATACACGAGAACGGTGGTAGTTCCAATATTTACGACAGTTGGCGTTCTACACGTCATGGTGACTATTATTATGACTCGCAAAATAACTATTCCTCCCAGAAAGGCGACTCATTGCAAAGATCTCTTAAGCACCATCCTCACACCCAGTACTCCAATCACTCACAGCATCAGCAGTCACTGTATGGTGGTCATCAATATCCCGATGCCTTTGCGGATGCCCATCAAATGTATACGTATAATAATCAAACGAACAGTAGATCATCACGTTATCAGCGTGATTATGATCCCGATTTTTAGTGTAACAAATTTAGTTTAAGATACAAAATATGTACATAAAATTATTTAAAAACCTCTTTACATGCTGAATCACTTGTTGTTTTCTGTAACAAACTGACTAAAATCATATACTCGTACTGTATGCGTGTCTTAACTATTTTTCTTGTAACTTGAAATCTTTTTTTGTTTTACTGTTTATTTCTTAAGTTTTCTCTTTTAAACTAATGATGCTTCTTTAACTTTTAACTTAATTAATATTTATTATTTTAAACCACACATCTTATATGAAATTTGGAATTTTTTTAGTGCCTTCAAAACTGAAATTATTAGTACTAATTCGTAAAAATTTTTATATTCTGAGTTAGTGAAAAAAAATCAAAAATCTTATTTTGTTTTAGGAATTGAGTTTCAGTGTATTTTATTTCGCTGTCAGGAGTAGGAATACAAAAAAAAAAAAACATCATAAAATCAGTCAAATTCTTAGTTTTTAATAGTTTGTAAATTACTCGTATAATTTAAGATTTAATATTAATTAATAATGTAACAAAGAAACATATTTTTATTATAAATGTAGTTTTTAGTTTAAATTTTTAGTAATATGAGAATAAAAATATTACTTAAATTAATTAAATAAAGAAAGAAAAAAATTAAATTTGCGAATGCTGTCAACATGTTTTTTATTAATCGTATCTAATTTTGATGCGATGAAATCAAGGTCGTCTTGCGTGATCAAGATTATGCAACGTGATGATCCCGGAGTATACTGAGAGTCAGTTTTCCCTTCTTCGCTATTGCAGCTTTCATTAGTTGTTGGGCGCTATCAAGGGACTGGTACTTAAAAATTGTTGTTTTTTTTTTTTATTCATTCCTTGAAATGCATTTTTTTTGCATTTTCTACCAGGATTCGTCCAAGTCATAGGAGTGTCAAACCAAAGAAACGCTACCTTACCTTCTTGTCAATAGAGCAGATCGTTATAACATATCACATATACTGAATTAGGTAAATTTTTGGTGAAAAAATTTCACAAGAATAGCAAAAATTACTTATATTACCCTTGCAATTATCCATTTTTACTCTTTGAATAACTTTTCAATGAAAAAAAAACTTATTAAAATCTTCTTTGGAATTCCTTAGTAAGGCTACGTCTTTTTCTTTTTGTTGAAAATTTCCACAGAATAGCAAAAAATTACTTATATTGCCCTTGCAGGTATCCATTTTTACTCTTTGAATAACTTTGCAATGAAAAAATAAATTAATAAAATCTTCTTTGGTTAGTTTTAAATAGATTTGAGCACGTTGTCAACTTACTACAAACTTTTGCACACGTTATGTTTTTATAAAATTGATTTTATTGAATAAGATATAAAAGGTTTTCCAATAAGAGTGATATGAGTTCTTTAAAAAAAAATACACTTATTGTTAAGTAAATTCAAAAGTTTTTTCTTTAATGTTAAGTACAATCGATACAATTAAGTTCTAAATAAAACGTCATTCAAATGGCCTCCACGACTTCTTCTGCAGGAACGAATTCGATGAACCCAATTTTCGAGCACTTTTTCCACTAAATCAAGTCGTATGTCATACATCGCACGTTCAATATTGACTTGTAAAGCTTGAAGACAGTCTGATTTATTTCGAAAGACCAATGACTTCAAATAACCCCACAAGAAATATTCTATTGCTGTTAAATCACAACTTCTTGGAGGCCATTCAATATAACAATTTCTTGAAATAATCGAGTCTCCAAATAATTCAATTGTTGCATTTGCTGTGATGGCAAAATCAGGAAATTCACGACGGTTTCCGTGGTCCAACGGCTTTAGTTCTTGAGTGAGAACTACTTTATAGGGATGCAAACCCAAGTCCTTTCTCAAAATCCGCCATGTTGTTGTGGTTTCAGACAGTCCCAATTGTTGAAAACGTCTTGGAATCGACAAATTGCGGTCTGCAGCAACTCTTGCCTGAACGGCAGCAATATTTGCATTACTTCGAGCGGTTTTTTGTCTTATTGGCACTTGAACATTATGTAAAGAAAATGTAAGCTCCAAATTTTCAACAATTCGACGAATAGAGAGCACACTTGGACGATTATTACGACCATAAAATGGCAAAAGCGCACAAAAAGTTACAATTGGAGAACGATTATTTTGATAATAAAACTGAATAAATTGTAAACGTTGTTCTTGCGTATATCTCTCCATGGTGAAATTGTAAATACTACTGAATACAATGAATAACAAATGACAGATCATGACATATTACAAATGGCCGAAAGGTCACTTCAAACTCATTTCATTCCTATTGGAAAACCATTTATTTTGTTTTTAATTTTCTTGCTAGTGACTTTCATGAGCTATTTAAAGTGCCTAGACATATTCCGATTAGATTGGAATGTTCACAAGAGTTGTTTAGCTTTACCTTAGCTACAACTTTGCCAAATATTGTTTGTAACAAATCAGGATTTCCTGCATTTTATATTAAAAATAGTAAAAAAAAAATTTTTTGGTCAACATTTTTTCGAAAAATTTTCAACAATTTTTTACAAAAAAATTAAAGAAATTTATTCGGTGGACTGTTAGCTATATTATTGCTATATGAATTTCAGTTGTATCGTGACGTCCGAATCACCTGTTGGCGAAAAACTGATGACACCTTTTTTTTTAGGTCCCACTGCTTCTCAGAATATTTGGAGGCCCATAAAAAAAATGGGTCACCAATCTGGCCAAACTGAGGATAGGGCCTTATTACCCTTTCGTAGTAGTGTCGAACACATAGTGTCACATCTGTGCAGTTTTTGCACTGTGTAATTTAAAAAAAAAAATAATTTTAAAACAAAATTTTTCTAAACAAGATTAGAGTTGGGGGTAAAAATGTTATGGATTTACATAAAATAAATGGGAAAAAATCTTTAAAACTCAATTGTTTTAAATTAAATTGTTTTAAATAAATTTCTACATATTTCGGCAAAACTGCTGTAAAAATTCCTAAATTTACTGCCGATTTTACGATGTCGAAAGAATTCTGAAATTTGTTTGCATTCGTACAAATACATTTAATACAAAAACAAAATTTTAGAATTTGGTTTTGCTTCACATGTAATTATATGAATGAAAACATATTGAAAAATGCTTTCGACATAGTGAAATAGGCATTTATTCTAATTAGTTGACATTTAGGGAATCAAAAATTATGTCAAAGTAAAAAAAAATTAGGCAATTAGTGTTGTAAATTTATTTGATTATAAATTTTAATTTAAAACATTTCACCTTTTGCTTTGATTTTACATTAAAGCTCATCATTTAAAATATTCAAAGTGGGTGTTTGTTTGATGTGTCACAAACATGGAATTACCATGTTCCATAGTTCAAACATTAAAATTTACAATGATTTATAACCATTTTATTTAAGGATAATTATAAAAATTGTGTTAACACATAATGTTAAAGTATCGTGAGCTGGTGTTAGGTTTTGTTTTTCGGTCCTCTTCTGATTCATTATAAAATTAAATTTATTATTCTATAGAATATACAAGATTCTTGATTAGCCGAAACACACAATTTGTTAAGGTTTTATCATGAAATAAAAATCATCAAGAGACAACTACTATTCGCACAATGAGTGTCGGAGATATTTTTTTTTTGTGTTTATTTGTTTGTTTTTTTTTTTTCTTAAACAAAATACGCATACATATATAATTTAAATATTTTACACTATTAATTTTACCTTTTGGTGGATAGCACATGTTTTAACTTGCCTTTAAAGATGTTGGTTGATATTTATGCCCTACATTGTCAATGGAACATAATATGGTTATAAATTTGGCTTGGCACGCGAATAACATATTAGAGGATCAATGAGAATTAAATGAGTCCATTAAATTAACAAAGAAATTATTAAATTGGCAAAGTGATTTTTATTATAAAGATTGTAGCGTTTTGTCTAGAAGGCAGTGAAGATTAAAGAATATTCAAAGAAACAAGGGAAAAACTACGCAATTCCACATTATTTGCGAATCTGGTTTTATTGAAATATTATGAATACTCCTCGTATTTTTGTTTTATTCACTGTTAGAAGAAATAAGACTGAAGCATGCCGAAAACTAAGCGATAATCTATATAAACAATGTTATTTTGCTCCGACGTATAGGTTGAAATTAATTAATTTATTTTTTCTATTCCCTGGACTATTGTCTGATGTTCAATTATTTTCCAAAAAAAATTTTCGAATTTTAGTACTGGTTTACACACGTCAAGTTTCCTTGATCAAGTTTTAATTCAGCTGGGAGAAAGAGGGAGAAATTTATATTGCTTTCTTTGTTTTCCTCCCAGCTAAATTAAAACTTGATCAAGGAAACTTGACGTGTGTAAACCAGCACTTAGTCTTTATTTTAGCTGAAAATAGTTACATTTCATATGTTAATGTCATGTGACTGTTTTAAACAGAGTTCGAAAAAAAATATTAAGTTACCGTACAGCATTTTCGCGCGAACAATGCACAAATACATTTCATTCAAAAATACAAAGCACCCAAAAGAAGAATTTAGCGTTTGTGAAGTTGTACACAAACAAAATAAGGTACACAAGGATTGTAAGTACGTGGATTTCTACACAAACATTAATAAAAAATTCAAACAAAAAATTAACAAAAGAACACTAAAAAATAAAAAACAAAATTCACAACCGGTACGCTAAAAGTATACTAAAAAAAAACCGGTACGCTAAAAATACACAACCGGTACAATAAAAGTACGCTAATAGTGACTCGGTAAGTTATCGTACTGTTTCTGTTCGGTAGCTTACAATCGTTGTGTACCTTACTTTGTTTCTGTACAAGTTTACAAACACAAAAAAAATAATGTTTGAGATCGCAAAAAATACAATACGTTAGTGTACTGATTTTTTCGAACGCTGGTTTTAAGTGCAACATATATGTATAATCCTTTTTATGCATTTTAGAGTTTAATAAAAGCAAAAATCTAAATTCTGATACCGCAGAAACCGGTAATTATTTGTCAAGATGATCCTCAATATGACATCAATATTCTGACAACGGTCACCAATAAAATTTACATCAATCTGATGGCAAACGTGTTCATATAAAAAAAATTACTTGATGCCATCTTAATTAATTATAAATTTCTTTACTACTTTTACTTAACCAATTCTTACGAAACTTTTAAACATATATCGATCTCATCTGGCAATATAGCTATTATTAATAGAAAAGTAGGCGGTGCCGTGCCCATAATAGTTAAATCATATATATTTTGAGCTAATTTTACTAAAATAATTCATATTAAATTTTGCACATTTATTAAGTGACTCTGGGAACACAATAGCCCAATTCAGAGTTTTGTGCATTTTGATTGCAAATTTATGCAATAGCAAAAATTTGTCAGTTATTATGAGCAGCCTTTTTCACTTGAGTTTGCAACACTGATTGCAAAACAAAACTACAGCTGATTGATTGAAATAAGTAAAATTATTTCATTGTTATTTATGTATGTATGTTTGTTTAAAACTAAATTGATAAATAAAAAGCTATGTGTATATAATCACCGCCGCTGATAATTTTGACTTGACTTCGCCAGTTTGCATTTAAGTGTTGCAAAAGCATAGGATATATAAACTACGGTTAAAAGTGTAGCATATATGCAATGCTGTAGCATATGCATTTGTGTACATTTTGTTAGTATGTAGCATAAATATCCTATACCCATTTTCATATGCTACGATGCTAGACCAAATGCACTGGATCGTGAATTGGGCTAATATAATGATTAGAAAATTGGGCATTGCCACGACCTAAAAAAGAGAATATGTATATTCTTTCGTTAGTAGTTTTAATACAAATCAATATGCGAAAAGGCTTTTTCCAAAATATACCTCTTTGATGTTCAATTTCCTTTTATTGACTACAACTCTTAGTAGCACTTTTAAAGTCGTCTTCCTCCTTAAGCAGTCATTTAACGAACATTTTTTTTCTTATACGTTAAATTATGTTTTTTTTTCTACCCTCGTGTGGAGTTTTAAATTCATTATCTTGTATCTTGTTGCTTTTTCTTGTTTTTTCTTGTTTTTTCTTGCGATGCGTAGAACATTTTAATTTGCCAACAAGTTATTGTTGTTGATTTTTTTTAACCATTTTATAAAATGAAGAATAAAAAGTATATAAATATTTAAGCCATAATAAGATGGCAGTCATGTCTAGTAAAGTAACATAAAAACGCCCGCATAGTGAAAGAAACATCATGATAATGAATATTTCTAAGTTTTAGATAAGAAATGTGACTAAAGCAAATTACCATAAAATCTTGGCATAATGACAGAAGCAGGAACACCAACCAACTCTCTTTGCAGCACCTCTCTCTTTCTCTTGCGATACTGTATTTGATTATTAATTTGAAATAAAGTAAGCAGAAAATAATGATTTGAAAAAAAAACCCGATAAAAAATTATTTATATGATTTGATACTCGTAAATATTGAAGACAATGACCTCTCATTCTCATTTTTGTTCTTGTTTTTATTATTTTTAATTATAAATTTGCAAAATTAGCTTGAAAATCTACAACGCATTTAATTTCAATAGAGACATTGAAATGTTTTAGTTCCTTTTTTAAGTCAATTTCAATTGCATTTTATTATCAGGGTGTTGCAAAACAAATATTTGGTAGTAGCAAAAATGCTCTCAGCATAGTTAAAGTGTTGTAAATTGTAAACTTTTTATTACCCTTTTTTTCTTTTCAAAATTAAATGACAGCAAAAAGTGCCATAATTTGTCATCAATTTGTAACGATTAGTAAGAATTGTTTGTATTAACGCAACAAGTTAATGGAATGTAACAATTACAATTGAACTTGTTTAGGTAATTGAAAGTAAAACGTTAATGATTGTTATGCTTGGCAGACTTTTAACAGCAACAAAAACAAAGGATTTTGTAAACATTTTACGAAGCAAAAGACTGTGCACAATGGCTACAATGATTCGAATTAAATGGTTATTAGAATTTAAGGATAGTAAAGTATGTACTACATAAATTGTATTTTTACTAATTTTTTTTAATAAATTAAGGGTTAATTTTAAAACTAAGTGTGTGTATGTGTGTGTGTGTGTGGGAGATAAAAAGCCCAAATTCGCTATATATTATTATTCAACTACTTTTACTTAACTTTGAGTTCTCGCCCACAATATAGTGCAATATTAAGAAAGGGCGGAACCACGCCTTGGCAAAGTAAATATTAGTTGTGGTATAAATTAATAGCTGGTGATGTGTTGTAATGAAATTCGTAACAATACTAAATTATGGTTGAAAAAGTGCGTCGCTTAGCTTTGAAAGTTTAAGTCTTTTTTAGAGGTTGTCTTAAAGCATTTCTTTTCTAGTTCTTAATTGTTCTTTCTTTTGCTATTGTTGTTTCATTTTAGGTTTTTTTATATGTTTTTCTCTGTCTTTTTTTCCAAATTTATTTATTGGAAAAATAACGCCAGGCCTGTTCTGCACTCTATGAGGAATGAAAATGTTTGCAGTTGTCAAACTAATATTTATAACTACAGTGCTTTTGCAATTACATATATTCTCTTTCCGCCGATAATACAGAGCATACCAAATTATTTAAATTTATTTAAATCAGTAAACTTGTTTGAGTTTTTATAGTGCATTAAGAAACAACAAGCTTATGTAGGTGTGGTGGTTATTGCAGATTGTTTTTATATGTAGATCATTTAAGCAAATATTGTTAATAACATTTTTCTTGTAACCAAATTTTGGAGTTTTGTATGTTTTTTTTTCTGAAACTACTTCTAAAGTAGTTCAGCCATAAAAGTATAAAACATTTTAAAATGTGCAAGAAATTTTAAAATTGCCTTGAATAGAATTAATTTATATTTAAAGTTATATTATGAGGGAATTCTGTTTGAGGTACATTGTTGTTTGAATATACATATAGTTATTTATATGTTACACAACGGTTAAAAGCACTTCAAAATGAGTGATAATATATTTTAAATAAGTTATATATGACAAGACAGCGGGACAAAACTAAAAATTTACAACACAAAAATTATCAAGTTTCTAACGGATGGTAAGAGGATCCCAAGAAAAATATATCCGCTTTCTCGTTTATAAAAATATATATAGTACAAACTCCCTTATCCGCACACGCGCTAATTCGGACTATCCAGTAATCCGGACATTTAATATTTTGCGGAATTTGTCTTAAATTATATTTTTGAAAATATTTACAATTAAAATTTAGCAATTAATCAAAACAATTGAGTACTTTGCAATTTTCAGAAAAAATTTTAGAAACGTAAATTTTTATTTTTCATAATTAATATTTTTGGTCATTTTAAGTACATATTTTTCTTTATGTTTTCTGTAAATTAATTAAATACAAATGAATTCTTATGTGTTTTTGTTCGGTAATAAAAACATCGTACATATGTATATATGTATGTACAAATATATATTGCGCTAAAAAATTTATTTTAACTGTAGTCCGGACGATCTACTAATCCGGGGAATAGCTAAAACTATATCTTTCCGGATTAGAGAGGTTGTACTGTTTAAAGGCTTTAAAGATCCACACTATATCGGCATGCCACAAAATTTTGGAATGTGCTTAAGAGCTAATTTACATACTTATTGAAAATTGATACTCTTGACACCAAGTGGAATTGAAGGTTCAACATTCCGCCTGCCTGAATCTCAACAGCATCTATGTAAAATGCAAGGTTTCAACATATTTTACAGGGATCAACTGTATAGAATGGGTGCTATCTAGCATTGGATAAACAACAGTCATTTAAGCATCACCCCTTCCCGTGATTCTGGTTTTAAGGGGATTAGTTAATAACACATATGTTTTATGGACAATCCGCAAATAGTCAAGCTCTGCAAAACTTTTAGTATTATTTTCCCCAGAAGCATAGGAGCAAGGAGAAAATAGTCGCCAAGTTACTGAAATTACATTGTATTGGGGCTAATAGCAACAATGGCTGACTTCCAAAACGTTCGTATACAAGGTTAGTATACAGTATTACTACTGTATTTAAATCACATACATTTGCAAAGTTCCTAAACAATGCAACAACTATAAAACCGATGCCTTGTTTGCTTTCTTACTGCGTTAAAAATACTTCACGGCGACGTTTTGAAATGGTATACATTGTATACCTATTGTACTGTGGCGTTATGAAATGTGATGCTTTCTTCAAACACAAAGCAATTTACGTTTTGGAAGTCAGCCAATGTTAGAAAGTTTACTTTGAATTTTTTTTTTTTTTTTAAGATAAATTTTATTATTTATTGAATCTTCAATATTAATTGAAACGTCAATAAGTTGTTCAAATCTTAAATCTAAAAATATTAAATATATGTTTAGCCAATGCTAAACAAAATTTTTACTTTTAACGGTTGATTTTTGTTGTTTTAAATCTCTCGTGTACGGCTGATAGAAAGAGTATCCCTCCTCCTAAGCCGGGTGGCCTCTATACACTAGAATATTGCGCGCAAGTGGATTTGGGTGCAACTCAAAATACTGTCTTAACCAACGGAACATCGAGATCTTTGTGAATTCGATGATTTCGGATATACCATGGGGCTGCTGTTATAGTACGTAGAATTTTGTTTTGTCGCCTTTGAATTTTTTCTACATTCGATGCTGAGGCAGTGCCCCATAATTTTGAAATTTATAAAACAAAATTATAACGTCGAGGTAAATCTGGAAACAACACGTACCCTAAAGTCTTTAAGGTTTTCAGTCCTTGATTTGGCCTTTAACAAGGACAAATGTCTTGGCTTAGCTAAAATTTTTTATTAGCCCCTAGTGTATATTTCAAGTAATTTTGAAACCGGCCTCGAATATAACTTATACATAAAACAATGTGAATTAAATAATTATTATATTCTAACACAATAATAAGTAGATGTAAGTCCCTTATAAGTATGTATGTATACGGGGCTCTGTTATTTGTAACAAAAGACTTCAGAAACAAACCTGATGAGAATATATTTTGGTTTTGTTTCTTTGCTTCTAATGGCTGAATACAAAACAAAAGACTTAAGACATAAACCTGCTGTTGTGCTACAAATAAATTTACTTTAACACTTTTTTTATTAGTTTTATTTTTATTTAATTTACCATAATATTGCGGAATATTTTTAAATTTTATACCCACATTTTTTTTTTTTTTTTTTTTTTTTTTGTAGGTACATATTTTTCAATAGAGTTTTGGTTTACATATAAAATAAACTCAAACGATTGCTGTAGTATTAGTTAATACCAATACAAAATGAACTATTTTAAATGTATTGTTTACATGTATTGAAAATTTATTAAAAAAAACAAACTTAACGACTAAAAAAGTAGTGACAGAACTGTGCTTAGTATAAACCACCACAACTTTTTGTAAGTTTCGTGACTTTAATAAATAAAATAAGAGAAACAAGAAAAACAAAAAAACCTAAAAAGAAATACATTAAATAATATGTATAATAAAAATAAAACCAAATAACCATTGCAGTTAATCAAATGGTAAATAACTGCATGTTATATATTTCAACTCTAAGTAATATTAATAAAACTAGTAAGAGTACTAAATTTTAACAATGCTCTAAAATAAACATTAAACGGCATACGAAAATGCTAAAAAAAAACTTCAAATAATAATTGAAAAAAAAACTATGCCATATAAGGTTTTTTTCTAGTGCAACCAAAGAAGGGGCCGTTTAAATAACAGCAAAAATATATATATACAAAAATCGTGTATTTATTTTGGGTAAAATAACAATAACAACAAAACGATAAAAACCAGAGCATTAAATTGGTGTTAAATATAACAACAATAAAACTAACCACTTAATAACAGTTAAGGTAACTTTTATGATAGCTGATCGTTGCCTTTGAAAGGCATAACGTTAATAGAAACAATCTAATATTCAAAACCCTGGAATAATTAGGGTCAGCTAGTCTGCTGTCTACCAAAAAATGTATTTCAATTATAAAAAATTTTAAGCATTGATAGATTTATTGTAATAAATTTTTACGCTTGATTGTTTTTAAGCAAATACTTCATAATCCGCACTTTTTTATTGCACTTGAATCGGTTTAAATGAAAAAATTTGATGATGATGATGATGATGATGATGATTGAAATTCGAATTATAATTCTCTATTAGAAATGTAAAATATGTGTATTCAATGTGAAACTTTTAAAATATAGTTTTCATTTCAAAGCAACAATACGAAAGCAGTTCTTATAAGAAATAAAGATTTTTATTTCTGGACCACCACATATTTATGTAATTGAAATGAAAATTTATTAGCTCAATTCTGAGTATTCAAATACGTAGGTTAGGTTAGGTTGGCAGGCTGCTGGTAAGAGGAAGATTATATTCCAGCCCACTTGGGTCCTGATGTACCCTGTAGGGAAGAATAGTAGTAGAGAAGGGGATATTAGAAGAGTCTAGAGAAGAGTAGGTAAAAGAGGGAAGAGAAAGCAGAGAAACAGAAATAGGTGGGAAAAATCGAAGAAAGGGGCGAGACTAGCAGAGGAAAGGGCAGGATGTCAAGCCAGCTATTGGGCACAGGGGAACCATCCACTGTTCCTGATAAAGGACGTAAGGCTACCAATTTCCGCTACTGAGAGCTCGGAGAGGGCACTGAAGGATCTTTTGCCTAAAAGGCGAAGGCGGTGATCCTCCATAGCTGGGCAGAGGCATAGAAGGTGTGCGATGCTTTCTTTTTCTTCCTCGTCATTGCAGCTGGAGCAGTATTCATTATATGGTATGCGTCTGGCATGGATACCGAAGGTTCAGTGCCCTGTGACTACGGTCACAAGATTGTGCAACTGCGTTTTGAGGAATTTCAATAGATTTTTGGTTCTGTCGACGTCTAGGCGAGGCTATAGTGTCCTTGCTATGGTGCATGTTGGCTCATACCATCTGGTTTGTGCTAACTGCATGAGAGCTTCATCAATTCTCTTCCAAACACGTTTTTAATTCATTTAACAAATGATTTAATTTTTTGAAACTATGATATTCAATTAATAATTTAATTAACTCAATTAATAGATTTGTTGTATAAGTTCAATCACATTAAATATTCTATAAATGTGTTCAATCACCCATTTGTTTGAAATTTACGTTAATTTTCAATCAGAACCGTTAATTAGTTATGCCTTGTGATATCCTGTCTGTCCAGAGGTCGATGGTTCGATTGACACCGTAGACCAGTGTTATTCATAGAATGGAACCTTAATGGATCCCATTAATTAAAATTAACTTATAATTTTTCCAATGTACAAATATCGCTGTTGATTGAAATTTGTCATTAGAAAAAAGTCTCAAATAAAATATTAATTAATATACTTTTAAATAATCAATAAAAAGCTCAATTAAAACATTTTCAAATAATTTAAAAATTTTCAGTAGATGTCTTCATATTCGGTAGCTCAATGTCATAATAATGTTAAATACCTAAAGTAGTGTAAAAGTTTTTTCAATTTATTGTTACAGAAACAATTAAATTTAAAATATTACGTGGCTCTAAGCCTTCAAAGTAATATTCGTATTCGTATTCGGCGAATATTGTTTCAAATATTCGTATTCGTATTCGCGAATACTAAAAATTGATATTCGTAACATTACTAGTATGTATATATATGTATATACTTCTTTAGATTCCTGTGGTTCCTAAAAGGAACAAAAGGCCACAACAAACTTCCTCCACTTCGACCAGTTTGGTTGCTCTCGAATTAAATTTGGGGCCTCCAAGTATGTAATGGACGACTAACTTTTCGAGTTTTACCCTCTGAGTTTCAGCGTGAGGAGTTATAATGACGTCGCTCCGTATTTTCCGGAGAGAGTGACATCGCCATTTTCGATTGAGAACCTCTGTGTGACTCGGCTATTGGCTACATTGTGTCCATAGATTGTCAATCGATATAGCGTTCGGCCATATATTATTTAGTATTCTTCGGTGAGCGATTAATGAAGACGTGGATAGTATTGGAATTGCGTGAAGTCGTATTCCAGGACTCACAACCATAAAGCAGTACGGATTTTAAGCAGGAGTTAAATATATTGATTTTAGTATCTCGCGATATAGCAATCGCTTTACACACTGGTCGTATCATACCGAATGATGGATTAGCTCTAAATATTCGGTACATTATATTACTGTCATAGCCTTCATAATACTGTATCTTGAATTTGGTGGTTTTAATGGTGTTGCAGCGCATTACTTTACGTCTTAACGCACTTTTGCATCTTCATTCTCCAGAGAGTAAAGTTTAGCAGACATGTGACGATGACTGTGTATGAAGAGACAAATATCATCGGAGTATTGCAAGCTTTGCAAGTGCTGTTTGAGTCCCCATATTATGCCTCTGCTGGTTGCTGTCGCACTGCGAACGATAACATCAAGAACTATATTGAATAGTAGCGTGGATAATATACATTCTTGCCTGACCCAAGTTGTCACATGAAAGCAGTTACACAGTATCAGCATCTCTATATAAGGATTGGATGATAGTAAAAATTTTTGTCGGCACACCATTGAAGGAAAACGCGTTCCAAATTGCATGGTGACTTAATGTGTCAAATGCATTTTCAAAGTCTATAAATATCAAGTATGTGGGTGATTGCCATAATGCCTTTCTTTAAGCATATGTTAAACTCGTCAGTCTGCCAGAAATTTATGATGTGAGGTATCAGTAGTTGGGGCTACTCACATCTTTAAGGGGCCTAGTTCTGTTTTATTATGTATTGATTCCTTATCAAATTAAAAATTGTGGTCAGTTTTACATTTTTATGGTGGCTTTTGTTATATATTTTGTTCATTGTGTGTTTTTTTTTTTTTTTTTTTTTGGTGCCTTATTTTTATTTTCTAGTGGTCAAAAAGCAAAAGTTATAAAACCAAACGAGTGGGATTGGTTTTATTCAAACTATTGTCAGAGTACGTTTTGTTTCTTTTTCAGCCGTTACCTTTTTCTACATCAACCAACTCCTTAACAAAATTTATTTTTTTAATTGCAGTTTGTCTTATGTGCAATAATGCATAAACAATTATATTTGAAAAAAAAAATTGTTTTCTTGACACAATTACATAACAGTTATTATTTAGTATCAAATCCAAACAAAAGAAAATGTGTAACAAAATTATGTGTAACATGCACGTTCTTCCTATGAAAAATCGATTAAAGTGTTTATAAAAAACCGTTTCCTAAGCCACAAAAGAAAACAACAAACAGTTGCCCAATAGTTTAATCCCATATTTAGTGTCAAATCTATTGTTTGTAAGAATTATTATTGTTGTTTTCCTTTTTCATGTTTCACAAACAAGTTTTTCCTACAAAGCTTAAGGCTAAACAAAACAAATAAAAAAATGGAAAAATGGAAAAAAGACTTTTTATAAAATCTTGTAACAAAAAGTCGTGGGTGCTGTTTAAGCGTGCCCGGTCAAAAGGGTTAAGTGGTAATGGCTGGAAAATACAAGATTGTGGAAAGACTTGCAGTATTAACTTTTAGTATTTTTTTTTTTTGGAAGGCAAAAAAAATTATTAACAACGGTAAAAAATATGAGACGAATAATAACCTACCACATTTCAACGTCTGAAATAACTAACATACAGACATGCATTCATATACATACATAAAAATTTTTATTGCACAATTTTTATAACAAATTTTGCATGATGAAAATGGTCTAATTAATTTTAATGTGTGTGAAGATAAATTTAAATTTAACTAGCAAAGATTTCAACCAAAAATTTTAGTCAAGCCAATTTTGCAGTTAACAGAGCACTGTTAAGCACTTAACAGTTGCTGTAAAAGTTGATGAAACTTATTTCGGATGAATATTAGTGGATATTATGGAAAAATGGTGATGTATAGGAATATCACACTATACACAAATGGTAGTCCAGGGGGTCGACTATCATGCAGAAAAGGTGAGATATCTGTAATAATCTTGGGACTTTAAAAAAATGCAAATTTAAATTTTCATATGAAAAAAATTTCTGGAGGAGATTAGTGGATTTTATAGAAAAATGGTGATGTATAGGAATATCACACTATACACAAATGGTAGTCCAGGGGGTCAACTATCATGCAGAAAAGGTGAGATATCTGTAATAATCTTGGGACTTTAAAAAAATGCGGATTTAAAAAAAATTTCTGGAGCAGATTAGTGGTTTTTATGGAAAAATGGTGATGTATAGGAATATCACACTATACACAAATGGTAGTCCAGGGGGTCAACTATCATGCAGAAAAGGTGAGATATATTGTATGTAATAATCTTGGGACTTTAAAAATATGCAAATTTAAATTTTTAAAACTGATTGGATATAAATAATAATATTTTTCAACATAAAAAAAAAAACTCTTAGTAATTTTGAATTATCATTAATTCAATAAAACTGAACTTGAGCCTGATAATATTACTTTTAACATGTACATCAATATAAGTTCGAATAATAATTACGTTTACTCGTAATAATAATAATATAAAAATATTTTTTTTTTCATAAAACTGTTATGTTAACCAGTCCACCCACTTAAATACTTAAAATGTAAGGATTAAAAGATTTCAAATTCTGATTCATTATTCGAAAAAAGGGCGGGGGAGATTTTTATTTCTATCTAAAATCAGTCCCAGGTGTAAATTATAAAAACCCGAAACACGAATATTTTAGTGCAAAGATCAGTCGTTAGAATCTTAAGCTTATATCCCACTATCGGCACAATGTACCGATTTTCGTCGGCGCACTGAAATAAAGTTGTAAGTAATAAGCTAAATTTGCATTATTTGTCAACTAATTTAAATATAAGACATAATTGCACCACACTGCATTGGTAATAAAGCCATATAGACTTATTCCAGAATTAATTGAGAAATAATGCAATTTTGGTTTAGTACTTATGACTTTATTGCAGTGAGCCGACGAAAATCGGTACATTGTGCCGATAGAGGGATCTAAGCTTTATAATTATTTTTTTGCATTTCATAATTGTTTTTAAATTACAAGAAAAATAAACTTACCAATTGCTCTGCTTTATGTATAAGGTGATGCAATAATTTACTTCGTTTGGGTAACAGAACATTTAATTTGCACATTTAATATTAGATTTTTTATCATGAACTAAAACACTTTTTTCGTAAAGATTGGCAATTCTACTTTATTTATTCTCACTTAATTTATTTTTGCTAAGGTTGGCTATTGCAGCAGGCACTAAAACATCATGACCGAAAAATACCGTAAAATTACATTTTAAAAGGCATTAACACGTTACTATGGTTACCGACTTACCGTTGCTTGAAAAGTACGCTTTAAATTACCGTTACATATAAAAATTTCGTAACCGTGAGAATTAAAACATCGTACAACACAAAATTAGAAATAACGAACGAAACGTACAAAACGATCTTACGACAGAGCCAATCTTGGTGGGAAATGTTTTTCTATTTCTTTATCATGGACATAAAACTAAAACACACACTTCACACATTAATTTTTAACCTGAAATTAAAAAATAACAATAAATTAGTTTAATTTTGCTAACAATAGACACAAAAACAAAGTTTTTATATATAAGTATGTACATATACATATATATAAGTATTTTAGAAGTATGTAGGTGTTGAGATTAAAAATTTTAATCCGAAAAGACAGAAACACTTTTTAGCTGCCTCTGTTCAATACCAGGAATTGTTTTGCTTTTATTTATCGATTTTAAAATACAAATATGGTTGAATTGTCAAAGTTGTTGTGTTACAAGCATATAACAGCTCTATATTCAATTTCAATAAAGGACAAAAATAAATTTGAAATACATATTGCTTAAGAAAAACAATTGAATCTCATAGTTTTTAGAATCCTGTAATATATTATTATTGGCCAATAGGCTACAAATATTACAAATGAATAATAAATAAATAAAAATAAAAAAAAATAAATTAAATATTTATTCAATTGTGTTCGGTGATAAAAATGAGCAGCATAAGCATAAGGCTTGAACTTGAACTCCAACGAAATACAAAACCTTTTAGTATTTTAAGTCAAGCCATACCAAAACAGAATTAACATCAAGGTTTTGTCTTAAAAGAACTCCGGTAAGCAACCAGCAATGTAACTATTTTTTTTAAAACCGAATAAAAAATTTTTTGAAAATAATAAAATATTTTTTTTTATACACACTCGTGCATTTTTCACGGGACCTAATGATAGCCATTGAAAGACAATCCTAGGTACGGCAAACGAGCGAACGATTTTATCTACCTTCTTTGATTAGAGTTATCAATCGCAAAGATTTTTTAAAACTCTTGCCAAACGAAGAAGGAAACAACTTACATATTGTATGATTATTGAAAAAATCCCAGCAGCAGATGGGGAATTGAACTCACGCCAGTGGAAATGATAGTTTGAGTCTCTACCCACATAACCAGCGTCGCCATAGGCAAAGATACTCTACAATGCTTATATACTTCACAAGTTACCATATAACATACAAATTAAGCACTTTTTAATACCAGCTGGCTAATTTACACTGCTGCGTATCGATGGTTAGTTCTATTTGTAGCGTGTGGTGAAAAATGATTCAATAGTGGTGAGTTAATTTAACTAGTAAATGAAAGAGTTGCCAATTAGTTTTTCGAGATAGAGATGCCACCTTTTAAAATATTGAGCCAATAATTCAACAGTGCAATTTTGTTTTTAATTTTACATAATGAATCCATGCATTGTGCTTTTTTTGCATGGCCCACTAGACGTGCAAATTTTTCTTTCGTAAAAAATATATATATAGAATAGGATTGGCGACGGAATATCGTGGCATTGCAGCTTAAGTTTGGGATATCGGTCTTGGTCACCATTTAGCCGATTTTTTTCTTGTTTTGAATGTTTCTTTAGCAAACCCATGATGCTACTCGAAAATTTCACGTAACTAGTACTTGTACAATAAAATAGGTTTCTCAAACCATTTTGAAAATATTTATCTTCATATACATACATACATACATAATATCTTATTATGTCTTTATTTGAATCCTTATTTAAGACAATTTATAATTGTAAACTGGTATTGTTGCATCAACATTTTTTAAGTAGAAAAATAAAGTTAATTCGTAAATGTTAAAATAAGTTAACCATAAAATGAACAAATTAACTTTAAATATACATTTAAAAATTAAAAAGAATCGCCGAAAATTTACACAAATTTGAAACAAAATATATAAAAAAGTATTTCATTTATGTATATATATAACGAAAACTTACACAAGAAAATCCTTTTTTTTAATTTTATAAAAGTTTGCCAATTTGACTTGAATCTTGATTACCATAAGTATGTTTTGATCTAGGCAACAGTTTTTGTAGCTATTTTTTGTTCATAACTAGTGTTTAGAAATAAAAAGAAAATATTATTGAATGGAAATATAAAGTTAATTTAAAACTTAAAAGCTATTTTATAATAACAGATAATGAAATTACTTTCCGGTGGTGAATTTCGAGAGGCTTTCCAGCAAGCCAATGTATGAAGAATGTTCGTAGGCAGTAGCTAAATCAGACAACTTTTCAACAAATTCATTGCTTATACCCTTTTCTTCCAACAAGTTCATCAGCAAATCATAAAGATACTGTAACAATATAAATAATATAGAAATATATATTAAAATCTTCTCGTTTTTTAATAGTAAAAAACTTACCCCATCCAAAACATCACCAGCTACGGCGTAAACTTTATCGTTCCATTCTCCTTGATAGATGGTCATTTCATCTATACCAAAGACATCATCTGAAAGCAAAATAAGGATTTATTAAAACATTTTTTCCAATATAAAACCAATAATCAAAACGTACTATATTCACCCTCTTGTGCAGCACCTTGCAAGAAGGAACAGGTGAAAGACAGTGTAGTGGGTCCTCTGACAATGTCCACCTCAAATTGTGGTTTACTTTTCATTTCTCCAATATCTGGCTTGTCATCGTTAGGATTTATTTCTGGCTCTTCTTCAGTATCTACAGTATGGTTTACATTGAAGTTGATAACAATTCTAAAAACATTTACTTTCATTATTATATGTTATATAGAGTATGTATATATGTATGAATTTCAAATGTACCCAAGAATTGCAGACAAAATTTTTAAAAATACACTTACTTTTCCTTTTCACTTTCTTTGTTCAACTCAACTTCGGCACCATTTAATTTCACAGCAAAACCCTCCAAGTTGGTGGGCAGAGCTTTGACTTTTTGGGTTTTACGTTCGGCCAAGATTTCATCAGTTAAAAATTCCACCAATTCACGTTCACCTGTTACAGAAAAAAAAATCATTTACTAAAAATGCCGGCCAGAAAAGCTTATTTTTATTTAGTCATTCTCATCCTTAAACTTTTGAGGTTATGTAATTTTTATGTTTTTTAACAAAATCTTCTATCCAAAAACTTTATTTTCTCTACCTTTTGTGTGCATATGCTTCATGCCACAGCCGCAACTGCAATTTAAGCTAGGATTTTGTACATGCAACACGGTACCATTCTTCTGGTTGCCGAAGTATTCTGGATTCTTGGACATGTGCCACATAGTGCGGGTAAAATCGCGTTTGCCTCCAAAGACATTTTTCAAAGATGTATTGGCCACAAAACGCAAAGTCGCTTTAGTTAAATTATTCATGTTTTAATTAATATTTTATAAACCTTTAGAATATTCCACAGAGAAAGAAGAAATGCAATTTCTCGTGCCGAGTTATGTCAATTGAGCAAAAACCAAATTGAAATTAACCTCAAAGCTTGACACTTTAAATAACATAAGTAATGCCAAGTTTTGCTTGTGACAGCTCTATTATAATTTTGTTGTCAATTGATTTGTTATCATTTGGGAAGGGAAGGTGTTTTTTTATTGAGAAAAATATTACATACAAATCTTTGCGAAATTGATTTTCATAAATAAATATCTATACAAAAATTGTGTTAATTTGGAAAAAAAATTGATAATGGATAGTTTAGGTCATGATTGTAACGAACTGAAACGTAAATACGATGAATGCTTCAATTTATGGTTCTCGGAAAGATTTTTAAAAGGTGATAATGACGATAGCATGTGCGCACCTATATTTAAGGTTTATCAAGAATGTGTAAAGGTATCAAATAATTTATAGTCTAATTTTGTATTATATTAAAATATAACGATTTTATTTCTGTAGAAAGCCATGCAAGACCACAAAATAGAATTACGTGAAATTGAAGTTGACTACACTACTAGTAGTGAATATAGCAGTAAATCTGAACAAACCAAGAGCTGACCAATTCTTGATTCTGATCACGCCTCTTGGTATTTCGAGTGTACACACCAAATGCCCTCAACTTCTCACAACGCTAGTTTTTCTGGAGGCAGCGATAAAGATGGATATAAAAGTCTCATAAAAGAGGCACTTGTATTTAAGTTACTAAAGTATGTTTTTAATTGGAAAATATAGTGTGTTATAGAAATGAAGCTTTTGAGCAATTTTAACACTGTACAAAGAGAATGTTATAGAAAAGCATAAAATGTATATATAATTTATATGTATTTAATTTTAAATACCGTAGGTCTTATATTCCTTTAAAATTAATAAAAGCACTTGATGTTTAGTAGTTATAATTTTGTCACGCTAATTTATTTATTCGCCAATAGGTAAAAAAAAATTAAGTCAAATTTTTAAAGTGATAATCGAACAATAAACAATTAGTAGCATTTATTAAAGTTATAGTTTTTTAACAGTTTATATATATATTTGTATTTATGAGTTAAAACTACTTCATAGTTTTTTTAAACACTTTACCTCTAATTTATTAAATACTTCAAAGACAAAACATTTTACTTAAAACTAAGTTATTTGGATTCTTTCATTTACTTATTTCCATTAATTTTGTTTCACTCATAAAAGTAAATTCTTTTACGTATTTGTCCCTCTTCGCGCATAACAACTCGTTGTGACCTTTGACCTTACACAAAAGACACACAATTTCAGTTTCCTTATCATTTATGCTACATGGTGGGAATATATTTCCACAATTAACTTTTCTTTTCCAGTACAAACAATATTTCTCAGTGTGACCCACTTCGCGGCAAATCCAACATTTCTGCCTACTTTGATAATCCAAACAGTTGTGGTTCTCTAATTGTGTACAGCGACGGCAATTATTACAGTGTATATAATAGGGTTTAACACAAACACCACATAGATTACAATGTTTATAAGTGGCACCATTTTTGGATGGACATGATTTACATTTATCGCAATGACGATTTTCCAAAGCGGTATATCTTTCACACCTTGAACAGTATTTATATTGCTCTTGTATGGGCAATTTTATATGCTCTAAAGGAACATTCGTAAAAAGTCTGACGGGTGATCCTAATTTACGAGATTTGTTACCAATATCTGTGTAGGACGTATGATTGGTATAATTTATTTTATAATCGGACATTTGTAAGGCAGGCATTTGTTGCTGTATGTAGTGGGCTGAAAAATAAGGAAATATCCAAAATATTGGCAACGGCTGATGGGGTAATTGATTAATGCGATTAAAAAGTTTCGTAAGCTTGAATAAAGTTGCTGCCACTGGTTCAGTCCGACAGCCAAATGGTGGATCGGTAAATATAAGAAGTCTTTCGGCGCTACAAGGATAAAAAGAGGTAAATGGAGTACATGAAATTCAAAACAATTTTATTTTTACCTTTTACATTTTAAGAATCTAAAAAATTCATGCCTTTGAATTTCATCAAAAAAGTAATTGTTGCACATATTGTACCAAGCAAACTCCTCGTCATTGTAAAAGTAGTTAAAACGGTAATCAAAATCTAATAGGAAACTTCTTATTCTTGGCGAACACATATTACTTAAATGGCCATGCAAGCGGGGCGCACCTATGCAAATTACTTTTCTGCAATAAGAATAAATGGTAGGAATAACTCTTGGGTACTTCAGCGAGAACTTACGTAATTTTTAAGTCATAAAAACAATTTTCAAAAAACTCTAAAGCTTTTACATCAAAAAAGTATTGAGCTTGAGCCTTATCATTATTCAAAGGCTTTAGGAATGTTGTGGGATTTTTCAGCAATCTACTGGCAATATTTCGTTTCACGTCATGCTTAAGATGAGTCTGGAAATCACTTTCGTCAAGTGGTTCATTGCATGTTAAACAATAGTGGTGTTGGTGCTCATAACTGGAAACTTGCAACTAAGCAAGTCGAAATAAAGTACACATGTACATATGATAGAAATATGTCAATTTGAGTATACAAATGAACTTTTCGGAACCTACCTTTGCTCTTAAATGTTTCAAATGCAATGTGGACACATCATAGGTTCGACTCAAATGTTTTGTTGTCAACTGTTTAACCGGCAAATTAAACGAACACAATTTTTTATCTCTATATGCGGAACAGGCATAATATCCTTCTTCGGGACCTTTATCTTCGTAGTAAAACAATATAGTGGGTCCATGGGCACAACGAGGATGTGGTTCGCCTTCCTCTTCGTCTTCACATTTAATCAAAAGTTTGCTGGCATTAGCTTTAATTACAATAGTAAATTAACGAAATTGTATTCATATTTAAGCAGATACCAAGTTATTATGTTCTCACTTTCAGTTATTATTTTCATATTTGGTTTTTAATATTCTAAACACCAAAATCCAGTAAAAAGCTATTTAAATTTCACACTAAACAAATGCAAAAATGCCTATTGCTTGTTTTTTTACTATTGACATTCTCAAGTGAATGATAACACAGATGTTTTAAATCAGGTATGCTAAATGAAACAGGTTTTTAATAAAAAAAAAATTTAAAAATAGCGTGGGCTAACGGAAATAAATAGGGTCAATTTAAGTTCTCATAAATAAGTGTTGATTGAAAGAAAGCTAAGCTCAATTTTAATTTGATAATTTTTTATACAATTCCTTATTTTCGGAGTTATGCAGTCCAATTTTGCTTCTTTGATTTTTTATCAATTCCTGACCCATTTATTATTATGACCCATTTTATTATTATATTCGAATAAATTTTAATACTTCATTTTTGTACATCTTAACTATTCTGGGCGGAATTAGGTCGGAATAACTGACCATTTTCTGCATCATCACATAAAGCCACTATATAGAACATCTTAGAAGCCAATGATATGTTTATATCAAAATAACTTCCTTTGATGTTACAAATATTAGCTGAAAAACGTTTACTGATATCTGATCGAGTTTAAAAATTCAAGCAGCGAAAGTAGGCGCAGCTGGTAAGAGTTCGCCTTTCGAAGTACTTTAAATACATTTTCTTGACAGAATTTGATACTAAAGATTTATGTATAATTTTTTAAGTAACAAGTCAGTGCGCGTTTATCGTTAAACAAAACGAAAAACCATATAATTGACAAAAAGAATTTAGACCCTAATTTTGTAAATCACATCACCAAGTGACTTTTATATGGAAAGCAAAAACAAAAATTCAAATATTTAAAAATTTTGTTTTTGTTTTTCATGCAATATCATCACCGAACAAACGCACAGAAATTAAGGCGTTGCTTTGCCTTCAAAAATTTCAAAAATTTGAATGAAAACATTGAACAAAATTTTTAAATTATTGAATTTTTGTTTTTGCTTTCATTATAAAAATCACTTCGGTGATGCATTTTACAAAATTAGGGCCTTAAATTAGGCATTTTATTATAAATTTATTCAAGTTCATATTCCGTTCACCAACAAACTTGAAAAAATTATATTTAAATGGCGTTTTCGCTTTATATAACGATATATCCACATAGATACATAATTATTTCTTTATTTAAAAAATACGACTTTATTTCAGATTTTAAATAAAATATACATATGTATGTACTATTAAAACAAAAAATAAGATTATTTTTAAGCATAAAAATTAGTCTTAACAGCAGTTGTACAAATTAAATTTAAAACTCATGCTATATTATATTATTTAGCTAGCCAAGCTTTTCTTTACCAAGGAAGACCATTTCACTTAGCTGCTATATACATAATTCAGAATTTATACATAAACCAAACTGCTTCAAAGAAGAAATTAAGAAGACACCAGTGTGTAGGCTTAAAACACTTACAAAATTTACAAATACAAGCTATCACAACAAGGTTTTTTTAAGAATAATTAATTTCGTTTAGTTAAGAGAATTACAGGGAATTTATTGAAAAATTTAAAACAGAGATAAAATAAAAATAACGTACTAAAATATACAAAATGGAAGAAATTAGACTAATAAAAGATATACACAATTTTTTAATCGCTTGCCGCGGAAACAAAATTTCGCATACACACTGTAAAATAAACACTGGGTTACAATTATTTACGATTGAGATACTAAAACACAATTTTATACAATTTAATGATAGAAAAGTATATAAAATATAAATTAATGTTAAACTAAGGTTGTTTAGAGTTACTTAGTTATTACTTAAAATTTAGCTTATATTTATTTACTCTTTTTGTAATTTTAAATAATTACGTTGTTAAATATTAATGGGACGGACATGCTTTTTTTCTTAATGTGTTTTATTTGTTTATAAAAAAATTTGAGCTTTCTTATATTTTTTAATATTTTTTTAATAATATTTATTTAAAGAGTATTAAAAAAATATTTTTTTCAATATGTAAAATATTTTTATTAATTGACAATAAGGCCATACTTTTTTTTTAATTTCTTTCCTGTTTTCCTATTTTTGAACCTGTACAGGGTTTGTTCTTCAGAATTTTAACATCTCAAATCAGATTTGTGTATAATTTTGCTGTAAGATTGCTTATAAGTTTTTCAAAAACAGTCTTTCCAATTTTAAATTTTATGCCAAAATTTATATTTTATAAATATTTTTGCTTACAAAAAAAGGCCTCCTTTATACATCTTTCGTGTAAAACTGTTGTATAGATATTAATTTACTGTATTTTGTGCTTAATTTACCAAGTTTTGTTTGTAAAAAATATATTTGTATTTATCGTCTTATTTGATTAAATTATCAATTCCATTTTGGTTAATAAAAAATCAATCAAGATTCGTTTAGGTTAGTATTTCTTGTACAAATATTAGTCAGAGTTTGTGTTGAATAAAAGATGTTATGATTTCATTACTGAGCAATAATGTTTTAACACAACCTGTCAAATTCAATTGTGATTTCTATGAAAATAATTTTTTTGGGCAAATAGAATAAAAAAATAAAAACACAAACGTATAGATAAATGCAAACCACAAAAAACAAAATGAAAAATTATTAAAATAAACATTTATACTATTGATAATAGTGAATTATTTTTTTAATTAATCCCGTAATTGAAATTTACAATACAAAAAAAAATTTCATATTTGTGTTCTGAGATATCTACGATTTCCCTACCTACAAATACATACATATTTGAACACTAGCAATTTGACGTCTTTATTCCGCCGACGTCATTGCTTGTATTAAGCCACATGAAATTGCTGATCTGGTCGGGGTGTTAGACAAGTTTTTAGACTTTCCAGTTTTTTGTTTTTAGTAATATGAGTGGTTAGATAAAATTTATGGAAAAAAACACACATGTTATATATTTTCTTTTTAAATAAGGATGGACGTAGCTAAAGGAAGGACATTCAATTAGTTTCAACTATGACAAGAATACCAGCCATTTTATTATGTTAACTTGATAATGTTTGCATTTTCAAGAGAACATAACAACATGACTATTTGTTACATCCTTAAAAAATAGTATTAATTTTCCTAAAATTTAAAAATAAATTATTTGTATGTATGTGTGCCTAATATGTATTTGCTACACAAAAAAAAAAAAAAACATTAAACAATTATTGATCAGTCTAATAGTTATTTCGTAGAAAAAAAAATTAAAATACTTTTATTTGTAAGCTTAGTGTTTTCTGTATGAAATTAATGCCAGGACAAAACGGGTAAAATAATACTCTGCTTATTTTATCGACATGTTTGGAAGTTCTAGACAATATTTAAATTTCTTATAGCTGAATATTTTGTATATTAAAGAGATAAAAAGTTTGTGTACAGAGTATTTTTTTTTTTTTTATTCTTTGTTCGTTCATGCATTCCCAGTTTGATCGTTAGTAAAATTATCCGAAAATGTTTATTCTTCGGGAAAAATGTTGAATTTGATGTTCCCATTTTAGCATGTTCAATTTATTTTTATAAATTAATTTTCACTCTTTACAACAAATCTCGTTTTACAATTCGCTGAAAGTATATTTTATTATTTGTTCTATATAAAAAAAAAAACAATGTGTTAAAAGTAATCCATAAATAGACAAATTTTATGCGTCAATGCCCTCTTCAAATTCATGCTAGACATTCAAAATCGATATGTTTAATCATTCTTTCTTTTTTGTTTATATTAAGACTACGATGTATGTATGTATGTATGTATATCATCAAAAAAAATTGTTAAAATATACTTAATTTGTACTTAAGCTTAAATATAGATATTTTTTTATTACCACTATTATATAAAATAAAACTATTTATTTATAATTTTCAAATTATGTACTACTTTTTATGTGTATAAAAAATAATTCACTGTGTATATATAAAAACTATAGGCTCCCTTTAAAAAAACTAGACTACATACATATTTATATAAAACATTGCTTAAAAATTATGGAAACGTTTGAAACGTTTTTATCTCGATTTCTACTCAATCATTCGTTAAATTTAAATAAAGAGCCCAAACGAAATTCTTTTTAAAACAAGTAGACAATAGGGGATCTTATGAAATAAAAGTATCAACAAATATTAAAAATAAATCTAATATTTTATATTATTCCAATTTAAATAGAAAGGATATTAAATTCAAGTAAAGTTTTTTATAAAAATAAAAATATAAAAACTACTGTTTTTAATTTTGTCAAAATTTTTAAATTTACAACACTAGGAAGTAGTTTTTTATAATACAAATGTGTCAGATAAACGATTTTTTGAATCCATTTTTCTTGCTTACGATTTTTCAATTAGCAATAATTTCATTAATTGGAATTTCTTGTCTTTTAAAACTATATAATAGTTTAGTATCCACGTAGAAGCGTTGGAAAAACTCTATTCGAATATATATCCTATCATGTTTTCAATTAATTTCAAAAACGAATTTTCTTGAATTAAAAACAAAAGAGAAACTCGTTATTTGTAAAAAGTTTTAAAATAAACAAAACAAAAAAAAAACTTTGTATATAAAAAATTTTACTAAAAATGTGTGTAAATAATTTTTCGTACCCTTTGTGATTCTTTGTTTGATTTCGAAATCCAGGGTATAGACGATGTAGATGCCCAGCATGCATATGAATGTAATCATATATATGTGCGTTTAACTTTTGTTAATGTTGACGTTTTACATGGCAACTCTTTTTCAAGGTTTTCTGTCGAGTTTTTACATTCATGGCTACGATCCTTTTCCAAATCCAAGCTGGGCTTGCCGGGGTGGCAATAGAGATTAGTGTTCATGAGTAAATTAATATCTTTGCCATGTTTGAGGCCAAAAGTCCTGAAATAATAGACAATTTTATTTTCTTAATATGAAAAAAAATAAAAATAATTATATATTAAACAATAAAAAAAAAAGATTCGAAAAATCATTAATGTTGCATTTACACTGGAGCGAAATCTACTAAATTTCAGTTCAAATAATTTTTAAAATCTAATACTTTTTACACCAAAATTTTTAATATATGCCACCTCATAGTTTGTTCACACACCCATTGAGCAGTATGAAAAAATCGCAATTGTTTCGCTTAATAGATCGCATATTTAACAAAATTTTGTCAAAATAGAGTACAGAACTAGATTTTGTTTTGTACGGGAAATTTAATTGAAGCATACTCGTACATGTCTACATCTCTTTGGGTTTTTAGTTTTTAAAAATGCTTCTTAAATAAATTTTTTTGTTTGGGAAAGGATAGAGATACAACATTACGAGTTAATTTAGGATATTTGTTTTGAAGACCAAATGATCGAAATTTCGAATGGGATCTTTCCAGATCATCGAACAGTGTAAACAACTTACACACACAAGTGTATAAGAAACAAAAACATTTCTTTAGATTTCACGAATTATTTTACAAAGTTAATACTTACGGATTTGAATTAAATTGATTGCGATGTGAACTGTGAAGAGAAGCAGGCTTGCAATGACGTTTGGATACATGCAGACCGACAACCATACCAATAATGAATACAAGAGCCAACGCCAAGGCGCCAAAGCCCCAATAAAAGCTTTTTCCCGCCAATTGTAGCTTTTCTTCCTCACTCATGGCAGTCGCATGTAGAGGATCTAAAATAATATAAACAAAAATCATTAATTACAAAAATATATTCTCGAAATCTCCTAAAACTAAAGCACGCACCGTTAACAGAATTCATTAAATCATGAGGATCCACTGAATGCAATGTTATTTTGTTTTCATCATTAAATGTATTCAATAGAAAATCACCGTCCATTGCTGTGGGCATATCTAATTCGGGTGCACTAATGTCAGGTACAACAGGATTTGATATGCTCCCGACTGAGCCAACATTGGCATACATATGCTTCTTTGATAGATCATCTTCAATGTGTACTTGTGTATTGGCTTGCGAGTCCAAGTTGTTGTCCGTAACAGCGCCCAGATTAATAGCAGGACCATCGGCAATAACAGTGCCACGTGGTGAAGATTTGGGACATAAATTTTTGGCTGCTTTTTTTGTGGTATTAAGCGATTGTAGAAATGTTTTTGTACCAAATTTATGATTCGCAATGGAAAGACTTTTGCATTCATGCGTCTGTTGATCCCAAGCACAATTGGGATCTTGCAGACCCAAACAATTGGCACAATCTACAATGTGAGCGCAGTGATGTAAAGGTACCGTCACTAGACTGCCATCAGTAACGACCAGAAGTGTATTGGTTTTGGAAGATACCACCAGTTCACGTACTGGTGTACCCACAGGTAATACTTGAAGTTCTGAGATTAATACAGTTCTTAAATTATCAATACTGGCTGAGGTGCCACCATTCGAGGCGGTGGGTATATTTATGAATTTAGTTATTTTGCCGTCATCAGTACCGGTATAAATGACATCATGGTGATCGCCATTCAGGGCATGTACTTGAGGATCTATGGCGATGGTGGTAAGGCGATGATGTAAATTCACTTTGGTTAAGAGGGGATGTGAATATACAGACGGTACTGACATTTCCATTAGAGGATGATTTTTGACAAAATTCACAGCTATAGACGAAAGCGTACGCGAGTCTTCAACACATTGTCCAGGTCGAGGTTCGGGTACTTGTTCTTCTTGTATTGGTAGCCATTGCGATTGGGTGTCTTTTTGTGATTTAAAGCGACCCTGGAAAGCCTCCATGATATCATCAACATTGAAAGCACATACGGCTGAGCCGGGTATAGCATTCACTGAAGTGGTAAAGACGGCATATACTAAAGGATTTGTACCACTTTCAACGACGGATGAAATGGCCTCTGTGAAAAAAGAAAATTTGTTGATGAAATTTTTTCTGTTCTACAAACTTCTCTGTAAGTTGAACTTACGTATCTCGTCGAAATAAAACGGAAATTCTCCGGGCACTGAACAATTTAATCTGGCCTTTAAAAACGATGTCCAAGTTTTGCTTAAAGTATAAGGGCCTCCTCTATCGTTTTTGCAAACTCTTCCGACACGAGAGTAAACGGTCTGTATATGTAGATAAGCATGATATAAAATTACACAAATACATACTATCCTTTCTTTATTAAAAATGTTGTCATGTTACCTTGCCAAAATTCATAAACTCCATGGCAATTTCACGGAAAAAGAACATAATGAAACCATTACGTTCTATAGCACCGACAAAGTCTGGCTGATTCAATTGTTTCAAATCATACTGTTCTGTACGCAAATTTTCCCTATAAATTAAAGGATCACCACCCGAAAAATCGGCTACTGTAGCACTATATAAGTGGCCGTCAGCATAAGCATAAGTACTATTGTGTACCGGACTGTAGGGGCACAGACCCTGAGCTTCTACATCGCGTACAATTTCATAGATGGGAACTGCAGAGCTAGACGGATTTTCTTCTGTAACAGGAGCATAATGACGACATCTCGGTTTATATGAATTAGTGCCACACAATAATATTTGATTGTCTTCAAGTCGTGCAAATACTCTGATATAATTGTGACAGTCTGATTCACGTTTACCCTTTAGGGCACACAATTCACGATCAGCATCTGATGAGTACCATTCAATCCGGCTATTTTCACGTAAACCATTTATACTTATATTGTAGATAACATTTCTGTACAATAAAAAAAAATATATAAACAATCATAAGATAAAAGAAACTAAGATTAACTATAACATCTAAGAGGAAAGAAAATAATTGTTTATACTAAAAAAATACTATGTATTTAAAGCAAAGCGTATAATGTCTTATCAACGAATAAATAATCTTAATAAAATATTTAACTAGATTAATTTCAAAACAAAGATATTAAAAACTCTCTGTTCTATAATATAAAATTAAAAGGAATTGAAGAACTTATATTTTAGAACAAATGAAAATTTTTCGTGTAACATTGTTTTTTAAAAGAGCTATTAAAAATGATTTAACGACACTTTTATTTAATTTGGATAATTATGTATAATTTTATCCACTATTCAAGCATTTCTAATTTTTCCTAAATTTTATGTGTTCATGAATATCAATAATTGAATGTAAATTAAAAAAAAATAAATGAGAAATTATTATTAGACTTAAGTTTAGTTTTTTTTTTTGAATTAATGAAAATTCAAATTACTATGAGTTTTCTATTTTTGAAAAACATTAGCATGTGCAATCAGATTAGCAGAACGTATCAATATACCGATTTCAAGGCCGCTACACCTCTCATCAGCGTTCATTTGCCCATCTTTATAATTTTCGTAAAGTGGATACTAATTGTGAAGAATATCAACTATTTAACCAAGTTTTCAACAGAAATAGAATACGAGAATTAATTTAATTAATTTTTATTTTTATTCTATTTTTACATATTGAAACAATTTTGGTTAGTGCGAAATTCTCCATGTCTGATTGCATACTACTAATATTCAAAAAACTCTCGTAGTCCGTTATACTCAAAGTATTTTACTTTGCAATTATAACGTATTGTTATTTTCTCTCAATATTAGGGATCACTATTAATGATCCTTTTATTTGGAAATAGTTGGGACGAGCTGAATTAATATTTTTATATTATTATTACGAATAAACGTAATTATTATTTGAACTGTAATCTATATATATAAAAAATTGTTGCAAGTGTGTTGTCACTATAACTCACGAATGGGCAAACCGAATTCGATTAAATTTAGGGTTTGTTCGTATGGTCCTCTAGAGGGTTTATTTAAAGTTTGCACGAAATCGGTTAGTTATGACTCTTCATGACACCATGAGATTTTGTCCATATAAAAAAAAAAACAACAACAAATACGTAGGCGCCTATGAGCGTGTGCGGTATGTGTACTTTGTGCTGACTTCATACACACGGTAAATAAAAGTTGTAGCGCATACACGCATACACATTGACAGCTATCAGTGAGTAATCATTATAAGTTTAAATCGAAATTTATAAAAGTAAATAACTTCCGTGCGAAGCCGGGGCACTAAATGAGAAATTATTATTATCAGGCTTAGCTCTTAGCTTAGTTATGAGTCTTTTATTTTTGAAAATACAACAAAATTTTATAAATTCTTATTTTCATGCAAAAAGTTTTTAAACATTTTGATAGTTAAGAATCTATGAAAAATTACAATAAATTAAATACACATGAAAATTGAGTAAATATAAATAAAATTTTAAAAATTATAGATTAGTGATGTTACGAATACTCGTATTCGTATTCGATTATTCGACTATTCGCCTATTTTAAGATATTCGTATTCGTATTCGCCAAATTCAAGCGAATATTTCTCGAATAATTTGCACATATATTTTCCAAAAAAAAAAAAAAAAATCACAAAAACTTTAAAAAAGTACATAAAATGTACAAAACTTTTTTAATTTATAATAATTTTTATTTAAAGAAAGAAAGCCCTTTATCTTTGGCGCAAGATAATAATCTTCTTAAAAAACAAACGAAAATTATATTTCGTAAATATCATTTAAGAGTTAAAGTCTTATATGTAAATTCATATCATGTTAAGTTAGTAATCAATTCTCAGTAGAGGAATGTTGGACTTCAAAAATGGACGAACTAAAATTTAATATGTGAAAGTCGAGAAATGTGGCTGCGCAATCTGCAAAAATAATTTCTCCCAAACAACACTAAATTACTAACTAAAAGCGCAAGCAGAGTAAGAAAAACCAAATCTGAAAGTATGTAATTAAAATAATTTTAAAATGTTCAGTATTGGTCTTCTAATTCGGCACCTCATGACATAATAATGTTAAATGCCTAAAGTAGTGTGACCGTTTTTTTATCAATTTATTGTTGTTGACACAAAGGGAGGGATTTTTTCCAATTAAATTTGAAATGTTAAGTTTCTCTAAACCTTAAAAGTAATATTCGTATTCATCATATTCGGCGAATACTGTTTCAAATATTCGTATTCGCGAATAGTAAAAATTGATATTCGTAACAGCAATAATACGTACACTACAAATAAAAGCAAATCTGTTAATAAATTTGCTTTAAATGCAAAATTTACTCAAATTTGTTATTATTTAATTTTTTTTAAATTTTTTTTTTGCTTTTAGTTTAGCTTTGTGTGCCAGACTAATTTCAAAGTAAATTGGAGATTTCTATAAATATTCTACAGTATTTAATAATGAAATGTAGCAAACAATATGCAGTATATCTATATTAATGATATAGAATGGCATGGCACAAAGTTTGCGATATGATTTTCTATACTTAAATTACAAAAGAAAACGTAATTAAATATATTTTTAAATGAAAATGTGATTGTGTCTAAAAATAAATTAAGAAAAATTGAAATATGCACATACCTAGCGCCAACTAAAATCGTCGTATCATCATGATCCAAGATTTTGAAATAGTCAGTTGTATTGCCAAAAAATTTGGCTAAAATTTTATCTTGTTCTGTAAATAAAATAAGCAAATTTAATAGATACATACACATGTACATAAATACAACTTGTGTCTGTAAAAATGAAAATGTAGGAAGTAGTTTTTGAATGTAAAAAAAAAGAGAAAAATAAACAAATGTGACCACAAAAAAGTTAAAACCGCAGATTATTTTTTTAGGCTGTTCACATATTATTTAACTTTCTTACCGGAGAGTGGTTTAACAGACAAATTATATGTCTGGAGACTGATTAACGCAGTCGGTCACGAGCGAGATTTATGGGTCGATTATGGATGGCAACCGAACCACAGTTGCGTTGCCAGTTGCTGAGAATTGTATTACGGATGGCAACTGGCAACTGAGAGCTGCCAGTTTCAGTTGCTATTTAGTGCTTTTCTGGCAACCACAAATTTTCAGTTGCCGGCTGGCAACGCAACTGAAGTTCGGTTGATATCCATAATCGAGCCATTACTCGCACTATCGATATATTTCACTTTTGGTATTCTTGCACTCGATATCGAGTAAAGTTTATCGGAATTTCTAATGATGGTACTCGATAACGAGCTTCTGTTCGAATGTTACCTTGCGAGTTTTAACTCGTTAGCACATTCTCTATCGAAATTTTATTTTCAAATAGTTCGGGAAAACAAAAATAAGTAAGCAAAAATGTTGTGATATTTTTTGGCATACATAATTAGTTTTATTTTTATTAGGCCCAATACAAAAAAAATTTAATCTCAGACAAAAGCAAATTCTCGCAGAATTTATGTCTGTGCACAACGATTTGGCAAAAGGCATTCTACACAATACTCGTACATGTACAATAGACTTTGGGATTCCTTAACGTCAAAATGAAATGCTTCTGGTCCACCGGTGAAAGATATACAAACTTGGTGCAAGGTTTGTTAAAAAAAAATGCTTTTTTGTTCAACATACCCGTATACACACATACATCATACAAATACTAATATTTAATCCTCCAAAATATAGCTGAAAGCTTCCTTGAGAACCTAAAACGTTTCTTAAACCTTCGAATATGCTAGTGACTTTATATGAATATACAGAGCATACCGGAAAAAACTTAAGCTACGGTCACATCTGGCAAACATTTGCCCAAAAAGCGTAACCACTAAATACCAATGAAAAACTTTCTGATTTATGCATTTATTTATTAAGTTAAACAGCATCTAATAAGATAAGATTCTATTACATTTTCTATAAATTATATAGGAAACTGTTTAACGTAATAAACATGTATCTAAATCAAAAGTTTTTTCATTAGTATTTAGTGGTTATGCTTTGGGCAAATGTTTGCCAGATGTGACCGTACCTTTACTCAGTGTTCGTCAAACTCAATGGGTCACTAGTGTTGCGGATTTGTCTTCCAATTGAACTTAGATTATATTTTCCGATTCGGATGATGAAGAATAAAAAAAAAATTGCGTCGATGTCACCGGTTAAATGAATAAAATTTTTGCTTGTATGTAGATATTTTATTAAAATATATTTTGCGCTTTGTAAAATTGATTTTTATATGATTTTTGTTTACATTTTTTAGTGTTAATTCTTTCTTTTTATTTTCTTTACAACACTAACAAAAAATCGACTCGCATGGTATCGAGTCCCATCATTAGAAAAATTCGAAGAAATAATTTTAGATACGAATTAATTTCGATCACGAGTCCCGTAATTAGCCCCCTGATTTTTAATTACACCCATTTTTACCGATCATTGCCACAAGATTGTGGTGGCCGATTTTTAATATTTAAAAAAATTAAATATTCAAAATAAATTTTAAGCTACGATCGATGATCCACTCAAAAATCGGCTCAGGAATATGGAGGAAAACTTATTATAAATCTGCGATATTTTTAAAAAAAAAATTGCAATAAATTACTTTTTAGTAAAAACTAATTACATATGGTACGGAAAGTTTTTACAAATTGCGAATTTAAAAAAAAAACACTAAGCTTTGCCATTTTTCTAAGATATTTGTAAAAATAGTAAATATATTTCTAGTGTACATCATTTGAGAAGAATTTCAAAATTGTAAGGTTATGATGAATACTTTCCATAAAAAAATTCTTTTATTTATTTATATTGACATTATAATATTCATTAAAAATATCCATAAAATAACTATAATTTGCAGAATTTCTCATGACAAACTTGGCAATAAGGAGACGAAAAAAATCAAGAGCAAAAAAGAAACGTTTTAATTGGTCACGTTATATTTACATGCATGCGCATGCTACTATAATTAAGTTAGAAATTTAAGAAAAACGAATAGAAATTAGAAAATTAAAATTCAACAGATGTTTTTGTACACATCATACTTACTATATTGTAAATCTGGTCTAACATCAGGCATCCATGCTATGATGGGGCATATTAAATAAACTATAGAAATTAGCAATAATAATGATACATTTATTGCTTTTGGTTTTGAGGCTGCTGCTGCTGCTGCTGTTGCTGGTGATGTTACATTTGTGTTTGGCATTGTGATAATATTTCTATTGTTGTTGCCACGGCTGTGCTTATTTAAACTAAATAGAGCTTGTAATTTAAGCATTTTTTTTGTTGGTTGTAATAGTTTTTTTTTTTTTTAAAAGTGTTTCACAAAAATTTCCCGTAATTATTTTAATTTCCAAAATTAACTACAGCTTTTTATTTTATTATTGCTGCTGTCGTAATTGTTGTGGTGGCTGACTATAGAAAAAAAACCAAAACCTTGGAGGTGATAAATTTGGCTTGGTGGTGGTTTCACTTGTGGGTTGTTGCTGCTTTTTTTTTTTTTTTTTTTGTTTTTGCTTTGAACTAAATGTTTTAATTGGGGTGTTAATGATTCACTTTATTGTTTTGGGTTTTTTAAAGCTGTTGTTCAAACAAACCCCTTTGTTTTAAAGCAAAGGGTTGTTTTAGTTTATTAACTCCATTGTGTTTGGTATTAATTTTTTTTGCTTGTGGATATTTACTCAATATTGTTGTTTTTATTTTTCTCTCATAAATTGAAGTCAATGTCGTGTAAATTTTAACAAAAGAGGGTTTTCAATTACACTCAATATAGCAATAACAAGCACTTTTATATACGATTGCTTTATTATAATACTTTAGCTGAATTTCGACAAAAAAAAAACAGAACCACAAAAAAGTTTTTGCACACAAATTATAGGTAGTATGGGTTGTTTAGGTTGCTCTTTGTAGAACGTTGTCTGGTCTGGAAATAAATTGAAAAAAAAAAAACAGAAAAAAAATTATTGAAAATTTTATATTTTTTACATTTAACTTTACATTGACATACATTATTACAGTTTAAATTGCTTTGTTTTACAATTAAAAAAACCTTTATAGAATTACTATGTATGTATGCATGTATTATAATATCAATTACATTTATTCAATATGGTTTGCAATTGTTCTTTTTTTTTAATTTTTCTTTATTGTTGCGTTCAATTTCAAATGAAATCGAATTGGCATATGGTATAAAAGAAATTAAGATATGTATTATATTTGCATTAGAATGCAGTTTTAAAGGAAATGCTAATTAACTGTACACAAAAAATAAATAAGCGAAAATTAATTATCGAGTGTGTTTGGCACAGGATATATTAATTTTCACGCAGAGTATTTCTCACACAGTTTTAAGAAATTGACTGTGTGACAGTTTAGAAGAAATAAAAATAAAAATTTGCATAGAACAAATTATAAGGTGGGGTTTGTTTAATTTTACAGTAAAAAAAAATGCAGTAAATGATTGAATGCTGAGTAAACAGCAGAATATACTCTCCAAAATAATTATGCCCAAAAAAGTATGCGAACGGAAAAATTGTAAAAATTCGTAAGATTAAGGAAACAACTGATGGAAAATAAATGTAGATAGTGTTGAAAAATTTTTACATTTTTGGATATTTGAACAATTTACCCGATTAAATACTTTTTATAACAGAAATATTTTAATCAAATATAAACAATTTAATTTTTGTCATCTTTCCCATTTATTCTTTTTTTATTTTATTTGATTTTGCATATTTGTGTTGGGTTAAATTTATTCAGAAGTACATGAATATTTGTTTTTTGCTATTGACTATCTCAAAAAGAAAAGCATTACTAAGTACCGAAGTACTTTAGACCCTCACAACTCCAAAGAATTGAAATAACAACACAACAAAACTAAAATAACTTTTATTTTCCATTAAAATGCATGTAATGCATGCAATTGTTTCACAAACAAGTTCAATTTAATGTTCATTTATGTACTTTAAGTTTTGTTTAATTTTTTACTTAAATTTTTATTTTGTTAAAAATTTTTGTAGCAAATTGCATACTTTTTGTTTGTTTACCTTTTGACACATATGTTTTCTTGTTTTACTAAACTTTACTGTGAAAAATTGCTGCAGTAAAAATTTACAAATTTACATTTCTCAATTAAGAACTGTCACTTTACGCTCTCAATTTGTTTTCTCATTTACTGTATTTTGTGTAAACGAACGCAATTTGGTAAAATGCAGTAAAATTCAGTAAAAAAAAATAGTAAAAACTTATAATTGTATAGATATCGATTTAGAATGTAAACAACTATTTGCTATTAAAACAAGACTACAAAAATGTTTGACATCTTAAGTGTCTATAAAGCTTTTAATAACTTTATGACATTTTCAACAAGAATTAAAGAAATCATAAAATCTTAAGCATCAAAATGGATGATTTTTTAATTGAGTTGAAAAAATATTAATTTGAGTAGAATAAAAAAACGCCTTGAATGTATGTACTCGTATTTACATATGTATGTATATACATATACTGATTATATTCCAATAAAAATAATTTTTTTTTATTGTAAAACATACATATGTATATTTATTGTAAGTGTGTTAGCAATGTTTTAAAAATATTTTAATTATTTCCTTTTTCAAAAATACATTTGTATTAAATAACACATTTTTGCCTCTCATCTTTTTTAATTACAAGACTATTCTTTTTTTATCTGACAGTTTCCCAAAGTTCGAGAGTATTACTTTTATACAATAACTACATCAATATGTACATACATAAGTATGTTGTTTATTTGCCGCCAAACTAGATTTATTAGTAATTATTCTTTTAAAGCAAAAAACAAAATGATTTAAGAGATTTTTCTTTTGTAAATAAACAACAGTATATACATAATTAAAAATTTTTAAAGATTTGTTATAAGATTGATGTCAAAAATTATATTATTGATTTCCTTTTTTTTTTATTTAAATTCATTAATTCTAAGCTTAACACACTTCTTTTTCTTCATCATCTTAAATGGTTACTTAACAAAATCTGGACATAATTTAGCCTCCAGCACTTGTTATGTATGTATGTATGTATGTATGTATGTATGTATGTATGTATGTGTATACAGTGTACATATTAGAAAAAAAAACAAACACTTCAAAAAACAAATAAAAACTGGAACCATTTTTTATAAATATTATACCTATGCCTCAAAAAAAGTACATGCATAACACGAATAATTTTTATACGATATAAAAGCCAACTATAACTTTTTTAATTATTCTAGTTCTTCTTTTATTACTATTTTTACTTCCTTGTAGCAAGCACCAATGTCTTTTAACAACTGCCTTAAGGTTGTTTACATTCTGTCAACTCATGATAATATTTTACATGAATTTCTTTACACTTCTCACACAATGTATGAGGATAGCTCTGCTCCGTAGTTTTATTTTTTATTTTTTTTTTGTTTGTGGTAACTTAACCAACAGCAATTTTACAAACATTTAGTTACAACAATAATAAACGAAGCAACAGTGTGGAGAGGGAGTCTTTAGGAGAAATTAGTATTAGTAAGTGCACAGGTAAGTAATACTCGTTTGTATGAAATTACACTAACAATTGTCATTCATAAAAATTTCCCAAAGTAGAATAAGAGAAAGTGTAGGCAGTAAGGTGGTTTCAAAGAGAGCTGGAGAGGGAGTAAGTAAGAAAGTATTATTCATAAATGCATACATAGACACCATACATACATACATAGTGTAAGTAATAACAATAATTATTATGTTTATTATATTCCCATATTACAAAAGTGAAATCTCACAAAAATTTCCCAAATAAAGTAAGCATACATACATACATACTCGCATGTAAGTTCCCTGTCGGAAAATGAGTAGCTAACTACAAAAAAAATTAGCTTTAAATTGATTTTTTAGACTAACTATAAAGCTAACCATAATGTAATGCAGAACGTAACCAAAATCAATTAGTAAGTTGGGTATGTACCCAGGGGCGAATTTTTCGATTACAGAAGCAATGATGTGATGCACACGTGTAAGACGGTAACGCACACCATCTCAATTACAACCTAGTATACTTTTTCGAATGCATTGCCGCATTCCTGGAGTGAACGCCTACCACTTGCACACAATGTAAGCAGGATAGTGAAGTGTTCATTCACTACATATAAAAACTCATTACTGTTTCACATACTTTGTAAGTAGACAGTAGACACTCAATACACAATCTCGCTCACTTCGTGGGAAAGTAGAAAGCGCATTGCGCACTACTTCACAGACATTGTAAGCTTGAATTCATTGAATACGAAGTGTGACAAACTTCATCGGTGAGATGTGATGTGGTATGCAAAGTTCGCTGCTGGGTATATATATATACTCTATCAATTATAATTGTATATGGTGAGCGCCAACAACATCCCAGCGGCGAACTTTGCATACCACATCACATCTCACCGATGAAGTTTGCATTGCACTTTATGCCCCGTAAAAATCGACAGTGTTGATAGTGCCCTGTACAACTTAGCTCTCAGATGTTGAAAACAGGGCGTTCCACTTTTTCATAAGTTGAGTTCAGTTCTAGTGAAATAACAATCTGCATTATTACAGGGTTGGTAAGACATTTTATATATGTACCTTTCAATAAGGTGCCATTTTGTATGTAGAAAAGAAAACACCAAAAGACTACTGAATATAGAATTGAGAAAATAAAATAAATATGAAAAATATTTTTTTATATATGTATGTATACTAACTAACTACCGGTTGACTTATTCCAACTAACTTAAAGTTAGCTATAAGTAGTGCAGAGTCGGGCAATTGATTACTTCCTAGGACATCGCAATGTTAAAATAGTTAGTTAATTACATATAAAGTAATCCAAGTGTCAATAGTTAGCTTAAAGTTAGTTTAAAGTTAACTGAATGTCCGACAGGGTATTTATTTCTGAATTAATGAAAACTGTGTTATCGCAAATAAAAATTCAAAGAATTGACAATAATTTAGAATTGATAAGTGTATATTTGTATGTATATTGGGAAATCTATTTTATCGGTAATTTGTATAGATATGCATCTGTATGTATGTACATATATAGGTGTATGCATGTGTACATGGGAATTGTATATATGCATATGTTTATTTTGTTGGGAAAAGCAAATATTTGATTTTTGAGTCCATCAGATTTATACATACATATGTACGTATGTATGTTACTCAAATAAGTCGTTTTGGATAAGGGCTGTTAGCTTAACACATTGCTGCATTTACATACCCACCAAACCAAAGGTTTCAACTTTTTCTGAAGTCAGATTTATCGTATCGAATTCGTTAAGACATTTCGCTATTATAACTGAAGATATATTTGATGTTTACAAGTTTCCATTTTGGTTTATAGTTGCATTTTTTAATTTGAGTGTGTGCAGAGAAAACATTTTTTTTTTAAATTTAAGTATTAAGTAAGTCATGCAAAATCAGTTAAAATTTGTTAATATTCACTCCTATTATGAATGTCAATGTTGTCTCATGTGACGTCGACGGCTCAATAATAGCATTACCATTGTCAAAATTGGCATATTCCGATAACAATTAACAATGTCATCGTATTATGAAAGGCAATTTAAAGGCGACATTGTCTTAAATTGACTCTGTTTTTGTCGACAACAATTTTAGCAACGACTTGACTCAATTGCTGTTTGTAACTGACTTGTTGTTTTTAATATGAAGAAAAAATTAAAATAACGACAACTAAACCATTTGAGGAGTTATTTCAGCAGCTGGCATAGGTTAGGTTAGGAAGGGTAGTGTGAAATACACATCCACTCGGAGACCCAGTCGGATCCATTGTGATTCCCTTCAAAAAAATGGGAAGAAATTACAAGTAAACTAAAGAAAGATCATCAAAAATTTAAACAATTTTAATTTTCAAAATTTTATAAAAAAATTCTCAAATACAATTGAGAAATCGGACTGACATAGTCAATAAGTATGGATTGTTCGCTTTAATTTCCCACTGGTCCAAATGAGTGACAAACAAAAATGTGCCCACAAATGGCCAAATTCCCGTAGAGATCATCAAAATGAACACAATTTTAATATTTTAAATTTTATAGAAAAAATTCTCGTATACAATTGAGAAATCGGACTTATGTAGTCTATAAGTATGGACCCTTGGCTTTAATTTCCCATTGATCCAAATGAGTGACAAACGAAAATGTGCCCACAAATGGCCAATTTCCCTTAAGAGTTCATCAAAATGAACACAATTTTAATATTTTAAATTTTATAGAAAAAATTCTCGTATACAATTGAGAAATCGGACTTATGTAGTCTATAAGTATGGACCCTTGGCCTTACTTTACCATTGATCCAAATGAGTGACAAACGAAAATGTGCCCACAAATGGCCAAATTCCCGTAGAGTTCATCAAAATGAACACAATTTTAATATTTTAAATTTTATAGAAAAAATTCTCGTATACAATTGAGAAATCGGACTTATGTAGTCTATAAGTATGGACCCTTGGCCTTACTTTCCCATTGGTCCAATTGAGTGACAAACGAAAATGTGCCCACAAATGGCCAAATTCCCTTAGAGTTCATCAAAATGTACACAATTTTAATATTTTAAATTTTATAGAAAAGTTCTCATATACAATTGAGAAATTGGACTTACATAGTCAATAAGTATGGATTCTTCGCTTTAATTTCCCATTGGTCCAAATGAGTGACAAACAAAAATGTGTCCACAAATTGCCAAATTTCCGTAAAGTTCATCAAAATGTAGACAATTTTCATTTTTTAAATTTTATAGAAAAATTCTCAAATACAAGTGAGAAATCGGACTTACATAGTCAATAAGTTTGGACCCTTGGCCTTACTTTCCCATTGGTCCAAATGAGTGACAAACGAAAATGTGCCCACAAATGGCCAAATTCCCTTAGAGTTCATCAAAATGTACACAATTTTAATATTTTCAATTTTATAGAAAAATTCTCAAATACAATTCAGAAATCGGACTTATGTAGTCTATAAGTATGGACCCTTGGCCTTACTTTCCCATTGGTCCAAATGAGTGACAAACGAAAATGTGCCCACAAATGGCCAAATTTCCGTAAAGTTCATCAAAATGTAGACAATTTTCATTTTTAAAATTTTATAGCAAAATTCTCAAATAGAATTGAGAAATCGGACTTACATAGTCAATAAGTATGGATTCTTGGCTTTAATTTCCCACTGGTCCAAATGAGTGACAAACAAAAATGTGCCCACAAATGGCCAAATTCCCGCAGAGATCATCAAAATTTACATAAATTTTCATTTTTAAAATTTTATAGCAAAATTCTCAAATACAATTGAGAAATCGGACTTACATAGTCAATAAGTATGGATTCTTGGCTTTAATTTCCCACTGGTCCAAATTAGTGGCAAACAGAAATGTGCTCACAAATGGCCAAATTCCCGTAGAGATCATCAAAATTTACATAAATTTTAATTTTTAAAATTTTATAGAAAAATTCTCAAATACAATTGAGAAATTGGACTTACATAGTCAATAAGTATGGATTCTTCGCTTTAATTTCCCATTGGTCCAAATGAGTGACAAACAAAAATGTGCCCTTAAATGGCCAAATTTCCGTAAAGTTCATCAAAATGTAGACAATTTTCATTTTTAAAATTTTATAGAAAAATTCTCAAATACAATTGAGAAATCGGACTTACATAGTCGATAAGTATGGATTCTTCGCTTTAATTTCCCATTGGTCCAAATGAGTGACAAACAAAAATGTGCTCACAAATGGCCAAATTCCCGTAGAGATCATCAAAATTTACATAAATTTTAATTTTTAAAATTTTATAGAAAAATTCTCAAATACAATTGAGAAATCTGACTTACATAGTCAATAAGTATGGATTCTTGGCTTTAATTTCCCACTGGTCCAAATGAGTGACAAACAAAAATGTGCCCACAAATGGCCAAATTCCCGTAGAGATCATCAAAATTTACATAAATTTTCATTTTTAAAATTTTATAGCAAAATTCTCAAATACAATTGAGAAATCGGACTTACATAGTCAATAAGTATGGATTCTTGGCTTTAATTTCCCACGGGTCCAAATGAGTGACAAACAAAAATGTGCTCACAAATGGCCAAATTCCCGTAGAGATCATCAAAATTTACATAAATTTTAATTTTTAAAATTTTATAGAAAAATTCTCAAATACAATTGAGATATCGGACTTACATAGTCAATAAGTATGGATTCTTCGCTTTAATTTCCAGCTGGTCCAAATGAGTGACAAACTAAAATGTACCCACAAATGGCCAAATTCCCGTAGAGATCATCAAAATATACATAAATTTTAATTTTTAAAATTTTATAGCAAAATTCTCAAATACAATTGAGAAATCGGACTTACATAGTCAATAAGTATGGATTCTTGGCTTTAATTTCCCACTGGTCCAAATGAGTGACAAACAAAAATGTGCTCACAAATGGCCAAATTCCCGTAGAGATCATCAAAATTTACATAAATTTTAATTTTTAAAATTTTATAGAAAAATTCTCAAATACAATTGAGAAATCGGACTTACATAGTCAATAAGTATGGATTCTTCGCTTTAATTTCCCATTGGTCCAAATGAGTGACAAACAAAAATGTGCCCACAAATGGCCAAATTTCCGTAAAGTTCATCAAAATGTAGACAATTTTCATTTTTAAAATTTTATAGAAAAATTCTCAAATACAATTGAGAAATCGGACTTACATAGTCGATAAGTATGGATTCTTCGCTTTAATTTCCCATTGGTCCAAATGAGTGACAAACAAAAATGTGCTCACAAATGGCCAAATTCCCGTAGAGATCATCAAAATTTACATAAATTTTCATTTTTAAAATTTTATAGAAAAATTCTCAAATACAATTGAGAAATCGGACTTACATAGTCAATAAGTATGGATTCTTGGCTTTAATTTCCCACTGGTCCAAATGAGTGCCAAACAAATATGTGCCCACAAATGGCCAAATTCCCGTAGAGATCATCAAAATTTACATAAATTTTCATTTTTAAAATTTTATAGCAAAATTCTCAAATACAATTGAGAAATCGGTCTTACATAGTCAATAAGTATGGATTCTTGGCTTTAATTTCCCACTGGTCCAAATGAGTGACAAACAAAAATGTGCTCACAAATGGCCAAATTCCCGTAGAGATCATCAAAATTTAAATAAATTTTAATTTTTAAAATTTTATAGAAAAATTCTCAAATACAATTGAAAAATCGGACTTACATAGTCAATAAGTATGGATTCTTCGCTTTAATTTCCCATTGGTCCAAATGAGTGACAAACAAAAATGTGTCCACAAATGGGCAAATTTCCGTAAAGTTCATCAAAATGTAGACAATTGTCATTTTTAAAATTTTATAGAAAAATTCTCAAATACAATTGAGAAATCGGACTAACATAGTCAATAAGTATGGATTCTTCGCTTTATTTTCCCATTGGTCCAAATGAGTGACAAACGAAAATGTGTCCACAAATGGCCAAATTTCCGTAAAGTTCATCAAAATGTAGACAATTGTCATTTTTAAAATTTTATAGAAAAATTCTCAAATGCAATTGAGAAATCGGACTTACATAGTCGATAAGTATGGATTCTTCGCTTTAATTTCCCATTGGTCCAAATGAGTGACGAACAAAAATGCGCCCACAAATGGCCAAATTTCCGTAGAGATCATCAAAATATACATAAATTTTAATTTTTAAAATTTTATAGCAAAATTCTCAAATACAATTGAGAAATCGGTCTTACATAGTCAATAAGTATGGATTCTTGGCTTTAATTTCCCACTGGTCCAAATGAGTGACAAACAAAAATGTGCTCACAAATGGCCAAATTCCCGTAGAGATCATCAAAATTTAAATAAATTTTAATTTTTAAAATTTTATAGAAAAATTCTCAAATACAATTGAAAAATCGGACTTACATAGTCAATAAGTATGGATTCTTCGCTTTAATTTCCCATTGGTCCAAATGAGTGACAAACAAAAATGTGTCCACAAATGGCCAAATTTCCGTAAAGTTCATCAAAATGTAGACAATTGTCATTTTTAAAATTTTATAGAAAAATTCTCAAATGCAATTGAGAAATCGGACTTACATAGTCGATAAGTATGGATTCTTCGCTTTAATTTCCCATTGGTCCAAATGAGTGACGAACAAAAATGTGCCCACAAATGGCCAAATTTCCGTAAAGTTCATCAAAATGTAGACAATTGTCATTTTTAAAATTTTATAGAAAAATTCTCAAATACAATTGAGAAATCGGACTAACATAGTCAATAAGTATGGATTCTTCGCTTTAATTTCCCATTGGTCCAAATGAGTGACAAACGAAAATGTGTCCACAAATGGCCAAATTTCCGTAAAGTTCATCAAAATGTAGACAATTGTCATTTTTAAAATTTTATAGAAAAATTCTCAAATGCAATTGAGAAATCGGACTTACATAGTCGATAAGTATGGATTCTTCGCTTTAATTTCCCATTGGTCCAAATGAGTGACGAACAAAAATGTGCCCACAAATGGCCAAATTTCCGTAGAGATCATCAAAATATACATAAATTTTAATTTTTAAAATTTTATAGAAAAATTCTCAAATACAATTGAGAAATCGGACTTACATAGTCAATAAGTATGGATTCTTGGCTTTAATTTCCCACTGGTCCAAATGAGTGACAAACAAAAATGTGCCCACAAATGGCCAAATTTCCGTAGAGATCATCAAAATATACATAAATTTTAATTTTTAAAATTTTATAGAAAAATTCTCAAATACAATTGAGAAATCGGACTTACATAGTCAATAAGTATGGATTCTTGGCTTTAATTTCCCACTGGTCCAAATGAGTGACAAACAAAAATGTGCCCACAAATGGCCAAATTTCCGTAGAGATCATCAAAATATACATAAATTTTAATTTTTAAAATTTTATAGAAAAATTCTCAAATACAATTGAGAAATCGGACTTACATAGTCAATAAGTATGGATTCTTGGCTTTAATTTCCCACTGGTCCAAATGAGTGACAAACAAAAATGTGCCCACAAATGGCCAAATTTCCGTAGAGATCATCAAAATATACATAAATTTTAATTTTTAAAATTTTATAGAAAAATTCTCAAATACAATTGAGAAATCGGACTTACATAGTCAATAAGTATGGATTCTTGGCTTTAATTTCCCACTGGTCCAAATGAGTGACAAACAAAAATGTGCCCACAAATGGCCAAATTTCCGTAGAGATCATCAAAATATACATAAATTTTAATTTTTAAAATTTTATAGAAAAATTCGCAAATACAATTGAGAAATCGGACTTACTTAGCCAATAAGTATATTCGTATTCGCCAAATTGAAGCGAATATTTCTCGTATATTTTGCACATACATTTTCCAAAAAAAAAGTTCATACAAAAAAATTTAATTGTACAAAAATATATTAATTTTTAAAAACTTTTTTTACACGCAAGATAATAACCTTTTTAAAACAACAAACAAAAATTTTATTTTGCAACTAGCATTTAAATATTAAAGTCTTATATTTTCATACCATGTTAAGTTAGTAATCAAACCTCAGGAAGCGAATGTTGAACTTCAAAAATAGAAGAACTTAAATTAAATATGCGAAAGTGCACCGACACAGGTGGCTGCGCAAATATGTATGTTTTCCCAAACAGCATGAAATTACTAATTTAAAGCGCAATCAATGATATGAGAAGAACTAAATCTAAAAGAATATCGGTAAGTAAAATAATTTAAAAATGTTCGGTAGTGGTCTTCAAATTCGGCATAGCTATGTCATAATAATGTTAAATATTTATAGTAGTGCGGCTGTTACTGATACCATGGGAGGTATTTTTAGCAATTAAAATTCTAAAATTTTGTTTTGTATTCATATTCGGCGAATATTGTTATTGATATTCGTATTCGCGAGTACTAAAAATTGATATTCGTAACATACCAACTGTAAACACATTTTTAAACTTAAAACCTGCAATACATGTGTATTTATTTATTTAGCCTTGTTTGTGGTAACTCTCTTAAGTTATAATTTCTTTCAACTTTATTTTTTTTTTTAGACATGGATGGAGTTCATTGAAAGAGAGCAACATTTAAAAGGGCACCATCCCGAACTGAAATCGTAATGTTTGTAAAAATGTATAAATTTGTATACAATACGAGTATAAAGTTTTAAAGGTGAATGGTATTAAAAGTGAAACAAACAAAAAGAAAAATGCAACTGTCACACATGTTTGTTATTACAAAAAGGTGCTATTCATAAAATCCAAGTTTGTAAATAGGTAAAATAAGAGTGGATATATATATGTGTGTGTGTGTGCAGTACGTGTTTGTAACGTGAAGATACAAGCGCTGGGAAAATTATATTAAATGCTGAAAAAATAAAAGAAAATAGAGGAAAATCACGTGCGGAAAAATTCACTATGGTTACTTTAAAAACAATTTCATTTACAACATAATAATATAAGACTATGCACATAGTTTAAGCACTAAAAATTCGTCTTGAAAATTGTAACTAACTATTTAAAATACGTGACCTTTTCAGGGCTGCTGTTTAAAAATATTCAGACGACTTTACAAAATATGTTTAGCTATAGATTTGTTTTTTTTTTTTTTTTTTTTTTTTTTTTTTTTCATTTAATATTTACAACTATTAGGCCAATATTAAAATGTGTTCATAGGTATGTGTGTGGGAATTTTGTCATGAATTTTTTATTATTGTTAAACACACGTAAAAATTCACTTGATAATTTAGTAATGAAGATGGCAAACGAACAGATGACTGGACACACACAGAAACTTATAATAATTAAATAAATAAACGAATGGCATGATTTTGATATTCAATGACTTTGTGTGAGATCGCCTATTGTATGTGGAGTGTGTGACATTGTCATTGCTATGGCTATATGTATGTGTGTAATATAATGAATTTATCTGTACTATAGTTCAAATAGAAGCTTAACGAGTAAATAATTTGAAGAATTTTTAAACTATTGCATAGCTTCTATCGCGGGCTTTGAGGCGACCGAATCAAGAAATTTAGTAGTTTGTTTCTTAAGTCTTTTGTTTATGAAACGAAAAAACCTGGAATTTGTTTATGAAACGAATAATGCTGACACTATGTTTGTTTCTTAAGTCTTTTGTTTTTTGAAGTGAAAACTTCTTTTTTGTATAGTCTACGTATGATGACTAAACAGTGTTCCCACTTTTCCCGAGAAATTTTCCGGGATTTTGAGGGATTTTTGAAGTTTTTGGGAATTCCCGTCCAGTTGTGCCACCTTTTCCCGGGAAATTTTCCGGAATTTCTGGGATTTTGAGGGGATTTTTGAAGTTTTTGGGAATTCCCATCCAGTGGTGCCACCTTTTCCCAGGAAATTTTTCGGGATTTCTGGGTTTTTGAGGGGATTTTTATATATGTTTATAAAAGAAAGTCGTGTTAGTTACGCTATTTATAACTCAAGAACGACTGAACTGATTTGGCTGAAAACTGGTGGGCGGGTATCTTAGAACCAGGAGAAGGACATAGGATAGTAAGGTAAGGCACTTTTTACCTGGGGGGACTAGGGTTCCCCTTCTTTGTATGGGGCACTTCCAGTATATCTAGAAAGCTGAAATTAAAATTGAAATTGCATAAGTTGATAAAAAATGCTGTGCAATAGCTTTACCGCGGCAGTCCCCGAGTTCCACACGTCTTTTTTTATAAGGTTAATTGCAATACGAGATTTGTTCATGCTAAATATGTATGGAGCAGCTAGGGCGGTCAAAGAAGCAATTTCAATCACTATTGAGTGATTTTTTTTCCAATAATCTTTTAAGGTAATAATCTTAAATTTAGATCACTAATTAAACTAATGCAGATAAAATCTAATAAACACTTTTCTGTATCAAAAGGGTTTTCATTATTACTCGTATGTAGTGGTTACGTTTTTTTTTTTTTTTGGCATTTGTTTGCCAAGTGTGACCGTATATTTTATATTTTTTTTGAGTTCCAAATTATTTGAACACTAAATTATTCTTTCTGGCTTAATGGAGTCAATCATATTTTTTTTTCAAAATAGTGTTTCACTGATATTTTTTTTTTGTAATTAGAACCAGCACTCAGCGGATGACCCCTACGTATACAGTGGTGCCGGACCTCAGGTAGAGGGATAGAGTAGAGAAGATAGATGTCGAAAATTTAGAAGGCTTAACTCTTTTACAACTCTGAATTGCGCGTTATGTTAATTTTTATAGCTGTGTTGAGGCGCCTCCGGTGTTAAGTAGACGCATTAACTTTGTTAAGCTGTATTAGCAGGCATTTTATTAATTATTTTACTTTGCCGATGTTTCTGCTAACCGACGAAGGAGGGAAAATTATCATTCCGCCCTCGAGAACAAGATTAGTGTTAATGTACTTATTTGACTTATTTGCACAAGTTGTTATTCATTGTGCAAAAACTTAATATAAATTTTTTGCTATTTGGCTTTTATTTATGGGGGTGTAGCGGTAATTAATTAAAGATGTTGTAGTTTTATTAATTTAAATAAATTTGCTTAGAGATTTTTTGCAATTTACATACCAAAAGCAATGAGCAGCTTAAGTGGTTTTTATAACATTTAGATACACATACATACATGCATATAAATATTTAGGTACACATACCCGCTTGTTCGGCAAAACTGCTATTGACGTTTTTTCTGTAATAAATTCGTCACTCACAATTGCCAGTACCTACTTGGTGTACCAATATATTATATGAATTCGATATGTATATAAGAAGGCGAGCAAAATTCTTTTTCTGTCATATTCTATTGTTTACGTTGATTATCCAACGTTAACGAAACCGTTCATTATTTAACTCTGGCTTCAGTGTTCTTTTCATTATAGTATTTTTGTGAATGAAAACTATGATGAATATTAGTCACTGTTTTCGTCAATGGAATGTAAGCGAGAGGGTGGCGATTGTATACTTCCAATGACATCCCCATGTTAAATTCGTCACTCAAACGCACTGCGTTACTTGCCGAGCAAGTGTAGGTCATTGCTTTGTGCATAATAGTATAATGACTTATGGAATGTATCCGCGGACAAGCGGGTATATATATGTATGTACATACATATGTAAGTATATATACACACGTACATATGTATGTATGTATATATAAAATTTTTATTTTTATAAGCGTGCTATAAACTGTAGTTAGAAAGACACAATAAAATCGAAAGAAAGGTATAAAGTACCGCCTAGATTTGATTGCATTAACTACCTACAATTGTAGTTACTACAATTGTATACAGAATTCTTTACAAAATTTGTTTTCTTTTTTTACTTCAATCAAATAGGTATCATGCCAATCAAAAGAAATAGAACAAAAGAATAATAATAATTATAACCAACATAAAAAATAAAAATACCATTAACACAAACAACAACATGTTAAAAATCATTATAATAAAACTTTTTGGTTAACGTTATATTTATGTTGCTGAAATATTTTGCTATTGGACTTTTATTTCATACTCGTACGTACATTATGATTTTAAACAGGTAGAATATACAACAAAACCAATAAAATTATAAACAAAAAATATATACATATGTATGTATATACGAGTATATGTATATATACACATTCAAATATTCTTTATAGCACAAAATTTATTTAAATCTTTTGAATTCGTTTGGTTTTTAAAAGTTCCAATGTTAAGAATATTAAATTTTTCTTATACAACAGCAATTAACATTTTTTTTATTATTACAACGTAAGAAAAATATGTGAGAAAATATCAGATATGTATAATAAAAAATTTTTACCAAATTGCATTTGTTTAATTAAGAAGCTTATAGCCAGAACAACATAGGCCACATTCACAAAATTCTACTGAAGTGGTTCGAGCCGTTTTGGAGATCAGTGTAAACATAATTATAACATATAATTCTCGTATACAAAAATCACAAAACTTTGTAAATATGTATATACACCCAGAAAAAACCGATTGGTTGGAAATCGGTTGTATCAATAGAATATCAGTTGCATAGTCTACATATCGGTTACCACTACCAATATTCTATGGATCCAACCAACATTACATGATCATAACCATAATACCACAATTGTAACAAACATACGGTTGTGACAATTCTTAAATTGGTTGGGTCAACCGAATGCATTCTTTTGCTGCTACTAAATGCCAAAATGACGAGTACAAATGAATAATATGCAATGCATTTGGTTTGGTTGATACTCCTAACGATTATTCGGTTGGCATAACCAAATATATTAAAATAAGTTCTTACGCAATATTTGTCGATTTTAAAATTCTTATGTGACTGAGTTGTCTAAGGCGATGTGCTTCAAACATGTGAGTTCTATGTTCAATACTGAGCAAAAATAAATCTTAAATTCAAATGAGTAAGTAAAACATTTCAATTTAGTTAAGTATTACAAATATCAATTTAATTGTGTTCCAAGATAAAAATGAGCGTAAATAATCCCGATTAGCTTCCATTTAAGATTTCATAGAGGTTTTATAGGTTGTCGCAACCGAAAATTCAATGGTACTACACGAAAATTGTAGTTGTAGCAACCGAATTCTATTATAGTTGGTGCAACCGCCACGATTCGGTTAGCAGCAAATTCAATTCACACAACTAATCTGTTTTCCAAGTTTAGCAGCATTCAATTCCTAACTACACCATAATTAAGTTTCCATCGTTGTTACACCCAATACACCACAATTAATATCGATGATCAATAAATTATTTTTATATGAAAAAAAATTTCCCAACAACATCTTTTCGAGTCCATTTGACCAGCTACGAATTATAAAACAATATAAATGAAATAAAATTTGTAGTGACAACTTTCTGACTTTTCTATTGTCAAAACTCATCAAAATCCCTTTTGCTTCAAACAGTAAAAAGAGTTTTCCTTGCGAACAACACCAACAGCAAAAACAACACCAACACGTACATAGAATACAAAGATAAAAGTTTTAGAAAAAGTTGTAAACAAGAAAATTGATTCTTGTTTCTAGCGATGCGGGGCGTTGGAAGCCGGCTCTTTTTCTTTCCTTAATTCAATTATTTCGTTGATTTTTGTTGTCCTGCAGCAAAAATTATAATCTACACGACAACTAACAAAATTATGAACAAAATACTTTTGGTTTTTTTTTTTGTGGCTCATGCTATTGTTTTTTTTGTTGCTGTTCTTGTTTTACTCTCTATTGCTCGGCCATAAGAAAAGATTTATGCGTCGGAAGTTCTTATTTTTTATGATTTTATGAAATTGCAACTGCCATCCAAAGTTCCCGGGGGAAATGTGAAACAATAAATGAAAATAAATGAATTGCAATCACAATCACTCATCCACCACTTTTACGTAAACCATTAACAGAAAAACTTTTTTGGAGCCTTTTAACGCTCAAATTCTTCACAGAATGAGTCGTTTTTGCACCTTTCTTAAAATAACAAATTATTTTCCAAAAAAAAAAATTATATATATTATCAAGTTTATTTATTTTTTATGGGTTAGCTAATCTACGAGTATATGCATTTATTTGGTAGCTAAATGCCAACTCATCGGTAGATCTTTACCACCATGCTAGAAAAGTTTCCAAACTCATCTGCTCATAAATAAGCTCCCAAGTAAGTAAATGATAATTATCAAGCACAAGTAAAACAGTTTTAAAAATTTATACAAACGACATAAAAAATAATTTTTATTCGACATGAGTCTGTACGTTTTTTCTTTTTTTTTTTGTTTGTTTTTAGTAATTCTCATTTTATATTTGATGATATTAGTATTATCGCAACAAAATATCCTAAAGATTTTTTTTGTATCAAATACTATTTTCTAAATTTCAGAACATTTACAAAAAATATATTTAATAAAACTTGATTTTATTTTTCTACCATGTAGAAGTGTATAAATGATTCGGTGCAGCTAACTATATGTTTTGCAAAATGTTGTTTCCCTAAAAATTCGAACAAAGAAAACCTAACCGGTTTTGTGTAATAATGCCATGATTTATTAACTTAAAGATAAATATTTCAAGGTACAAAATATATGGGTGACAATATCTAATCTTAAACCATTATTTATATCATTTAGTAAAATTTACATAAATGTGTGTAAAAACACAAACTTTTTGTTAATTACTTGTTTTTAAAACATGTAAGCTTTTATGTAATTTCTATGCATTTTAAGTTTTTTAAGTACAATTTGTTATGAAAACAAAACTTGTTTGCAGAAAGCTTAATATTCAATGGTGATCATATACATAGTTAAAAAGTAATCATGATGTAATGATTACTAGTATGTTTGTTTAGCTTAATTTGTAAAAGTAAAATATGCAGTTCTGTTGTTGCATAGTTAATAAGCTTAAATTATTATTCGTTTTTTTTTCAAATTATCTATTCTTTACAAATATTAAATTGAGCTCAAAACGTTTAATACCACTATTGAGTCACTTAGAAACTTTTGACCCCACGTTTCATTGGAGAAAAAAATAAGGTTCAGCTCAGCACTAAAACTGCTGCTACACATAGCACGAAAAATAAATTAAAAAAAAAATTATATTAACAAAATACAACAAACACTAGATTGACATGCCATGAATATGCGGTTGAGTTTCTTTTGTTGAGATTTTCGTTTTGTTTTATTGTATTATGTATCTTTTTTCTTTTTTTTTTTGTATTTAATAGCAGTAGATATTGTTATAAACTTAATAATAGTTAAACTAAAAGCATGAGTCAAGCTTATTTTTATAAACTTTTTGTTTGTAAAATAAAATGTTTATATCATTTGCTCGCATGTATTTGTATGGAATAGATAATTAATATATGGATATATAAACAACAACAAAATATATATGTGTATACAAATGTGTGTGTAGTTAAAGGTTTTTTTTTGTGGGCATGTAAACAAGAAAAAACAACAAATCATTTTTTAAAATAATCTTTTTTTTTATCAATACATACTGACTGATGCTTAAAGTTTAGTATCGAATATACACGCCAGATATCAATATTTAACTTGATTCGTTTGAATTCTAGAAATTAGTTGTAAGACAAGTAATTTTTTATTATGGCAAAGCAATAACATTCCAAATCAAATACTTACGTTATGAACTTATTTTATTATTTTATTTTCAGAGAAACTGAAAAATTTCATTGAAATCAACTTGGTTCAACTGTTAACATGTTGCATCTTTATATTTTAGTCTATTAGTTGTTTATAATAAACACGTATTAAATCATTTTAGAAAGTTCTTTTAGTTAAAAATATGTTTTATATGCATAGACACATACAAATATAAGTATGTATGTAAGTAGATATATTTGAACTATGGTTTAATATTATTGAAAATTTTTTTGCTTTATATTGAAAACCTTTTAAACAGCACGTATTATTAAAAGAAATTCGATAAATTTTTACGTAACATATTTAGTTCCAAGTTCTTTTTGTTAAGAAAGCAATAAAAGTAATTAATACACACAAGATTTAAAAAGAAAAACTAACTAAACTCACGCGTACGTACTTTTGACAGACTTCTTAGGGAACAAGTGTTAAAAAAGCGAATTATTAAATAAACTTTAATATTTTTTTTAAACCGGTGGACAAAGCCTCGCACATAACAGGTAAATACTCTTCATAAATTCATTCGATTGTTTTGATGTTTTGTACAATAATCATTGAATAATACAAATTCCCAAAGTTTTCTCATTTCCGGCAATCGAAAAATATTTTTTGCCAGACCCACGATGTGGAACGAATTTTTCTTTCGTACAAATTACATTTAAAACAAAAACAATTTTAAAAATTTTGTTTTTGTTTGAAATGTAATTTGTACGAAAGAAAAATTCGTTCGACTTCGTGGGCCAGGCGGTTTGTTTCGCTGACATTAACTCAGGATGTCCCTGCAAAACCTAAGAAATGCCTATGCTTGTCGGCTTTGGGGTAGCTGGATTGATCTGTACTAAAAGAAAAGCAATTTTGAACCTCGAGTTAATTTGTATTCATCACTGAGGGGCTGTGCACATATTACGTAACGCTGTTTTCAGAGATTTTATACCATTATATGTGCACAGCCCCTAATATGAATGATTTTTTTTACATATTGTTTGAGACGACATGAGAATAGTACGGAAAAATCGTCGCTGAAAACCTGGCCAAGATAGGAAGAGAGCTAGAGGATGTCGACATTGACAATTCCCGGGGTCTTCCACTCCCAGCCTGCTGGAAGCGCATTGATGATTGTCTTATGCAGATAGCTCATAGTGTGAACTCAGACCCTGCTGAAATTTCTCAAGATACAATTGCGCAACCTTGTGGCCGCACTGGAGACTGCACCTTCGCTATCCATGCTAGACGCATGGGTCTACCATATAATGATTATTGCTCCAACTGTAATGACGAGGAAGAATAAGAAAATATCATGCACCTTCTATGCCTCTGCCCAGCTCTGGGACATCACCGCCTTTGCTTTCTAGGTAAAAGGACCTTCAGTACCCTCTCCGAGCTTTTAGCAACGGAACTTGGAAATCTAAACTCCTTTCTCAGGAGCAGTGGTTGTGTTTCCCCCACTGACTCACTGAGGGTGATGTTGGCTGAAGTGGTTATCGCGTTGACTTCTAACCAAACAATGACGAAAGAATAGCACTGGTCACTAAAAAACTTTTCCGACAGCGATTGATGCTGTTCCAAGCTAATGCACACAACATCGAGCTCCTTCGTCGGTTAGCAGAAACATCGGCGAAGTAAATCAATTAATACAACGTCTGCTAATACAGCTTAAGAAAATTAGTGCGTCTACTTAACACCAGAGGCGCTGCAACACTGCTATAAAAATTAACAGAGTGCGTAAAGCAGAGTTTTAAAAGAGTTAAGCCACAGTGCACTGCATACGTAGGGTAGGGGTCATTCCCTGAGTGCTGGTCTTAATTAAAAAAAAAAAAATAGCGGGCTTGGCAACTTGCCCGTAACTCTTTGCCCTTTGCATCGATTTCCCACTCACTCTCACTCTTTCCTTTTTTCCTTCTCTTACTCTCTTCCTACAGGTAACACAATGGGACATTGGCACATTGGGTTGGAATCTAATTTCCCTTCCCAGCTAACCTAATCTAACCTATATTTTTTAAGCGATATTAAAACATGCCCAACAAATCCTTAAGCACTTGACATGAAAGGTATGTATGCAAAAACTTTAATTACGAATTATAATAATAGACCAAAGTTCTTATACGTATAATAAAATAATGTTTAACATTAGTCTAGTTATATATAATACAAGTAGATTCCTATGAAAATTTATAACCGACTTTGTAAACGATGAGAATGACACTAGCAGCAGGTGTACAACTTGTGTTTCTCATGCTAACAGTTTTCATAGCCGAATTAATTGACCAATTTTATCTAATCCATTCTCTCCTTATTTTATTTTATTTTTTTTTATTTTCAAAATCGTAAACTTTGAATTTTAATTGTTTTCATACGAATGCTTCTTTAAAATATGTATATATGTATGTATGGATGTAAATATATATTAAAATTAAAATTATGTATTTGTATATTTGTAATGATACAAAGCGTATTATTTTTTGTTTTATGTAAAAATGTAATTATGTACTTGTAGTTGGTAAAGTGTATCACAAAAAAAAAACTTTGTTCTGAAATTTATCTTAAACGCAAGTTTTATCTCAAATTACGTTTTAATCTTTATACTTTGAGAATAATTTTAATTGTTAATCTCTTATTGTATTATTGTATTAAGTGAATTTTAATGAATGAATAATATAAATAGTAAGTATGTTGTATGTATTTTGTATGCAGCAATTGTATTCTTCGCTATACTTTGAATACTATGAGTGTGTACACAAACCCATCCATACATAATTATGGCTAGAGTGAGTATCTGTGTATTTGTCCATAGGATGTTTCTCTGCATAAATCAACGTTTAATTACTAAATATATATTTACACAAATTGTGCTTAAAGTTATTTTTTAAAATATGTGCAGCACACTTATCAGAAATAATATAATATTGTATCTCATTTGAATATTTTGCATTCATAATTTTTGAATTTCGAGAAAAAAAATTTATACCGCATTTAAAAACAACACATGCGTTTTTTTGTTGTTGTTGTTGTTGTTGTTGTTGTGGCTAGCGTGTGTTTTTGCGTTATTAATTAATAATACATATTACGCTATATCTTACGGCGAGGTGATAAGTTTTTAATAAGGAAAAACTGATGTTTATTTAAACTCACTTAAAAAAAATTTGCATAGAATTAAAGGTGTGCAGTGCAATGAAATGAAATTGTTTTTTTTTTATACGTTCACAAATATGTATGTAGAATTCTTTGTTAAGACAATTTAAAATGGGAAAAGGAAATGAATAAAAAAATTTTTAGCACTTGTTGTTCTGAAATTTTAATTTAAATAAAAAATAAATAAATATGTATGTAATTAAGTTTGTATACTAAACATGTGTTTCTCACAAATAGAGCGATGATGACGCTGAGATGTGTTATTTTTAATGTTCTTTTCTATATTGGAATCGTTCGAAAAGAATTTTCATTTTCTATTGTTTTAGATTTCGAAGGTTATTCAATTTTAAAGAAATGTGGGAATTGATTGACCTTGAAGCTCTCTGCAATGTTCAGCTAATTTCAAACTCAATGCACTTAAAAATGTATAAATTTTGTGTATTATTTTAGCAATCTGGGTAGATAGAATTTGAGCTAAAAAAGTGACTGAATCTAGAAAATCGTTTTGATGCTAAGTTTCAGAGGAGCGGGCCCAACGATTGTAATTTTTTTTGTAGCTCACCTATTTTATGTGTATGAAGTCCTTATGAAGATGTAAAGAAATTATGCTTGGATGTGCCTCAAAAGTTAAATATGTTTAGTCGTGACATTGAACCACAGAATTTAACAGAGCTCTGTTCGCAGCTTAACAGTGCTCTGTAGAAATATAAAAATCATAGCGGGTACACTAAAAACGAATTGTTTTTAGGAAGGATTCAACGTGGGCGGAAAAAAATCATTGACTAAGTGACCCTCTACAAACCCCTATATTTGGAATATCTAACAGTTTGAGTTTTACTGAGATATACTCGATTTACCAAAATTTCAGAAATGTGGATTCTCTAAGGGATGACCACATTTTTTTTAGGAAGGAGTCAACGTGGACGGAAAAAAATCATTGGGCTTTGTGGACGAAGTGGTCCTCTACAAACCCCTATATTTGGAATATCTAACAGTTTGAGTTTTACCGAGATATACTCGATTTACAAAAACGTTAGAAGTATGGATTGAACAAAATAACGAAGATTTGAGATACGATTTTTTCTGTATGCCAACTTGATACATATTTACTAAATATGTACCTAAAAATATCCTTTATCAATAAAGCATTCTAAAATTCAGATAAGCAAGTCGTATAAGCCTAAAAGAACTCATTAATAGGTATCTAGATTTAATATTAAATGCTTAAAAATAAATAGTACCTAGTAAGTTTATATTCTAAATACCTTAACACCTTAATCAAATAATACAAAAAGAAAAGAAAGCTAACCACATATATGTACATAATCATGACTACCGGTAGGTAGCCTTTTAAACTCATTAACAATTAAAAGAAAAATTGTATAAATATTTAAACTTATTAAACCGTTAAATAAAAATACTTCAACTTATAAGGAAAATTAAGTCGATCATTCTGGTAGTGGCGCAAGAAAAACCAAAACCAAATAACGGTTATAAATATAAATGAAACGTTCTATCTACAAAACACACACACACACATACTTTCATAAATACATTAAACATTTTATAGAAAAACTCTTTATAAAGTCTTACACTTTGCATTTTTCCTTTTACATACACACATTTGTAAATAAATATTTACGTACACATGTATGTACATACTTCGATTAGGAAGAAAAAAATACTTGAATAAACATTTCAGAATTAAACATAATTTGCATTTCCATATAGAAACTATAATAAAGAAAACAGGTCTCTGTCAATGGCTGTCTAATGGACAGTCTAACTTAGTGAATTGACTCTATGTCTGCCTGATTGTCGGTAATACATTTATATTATAGTCTGTGTGGCTTGCTGACTTGACTGACTGGCTGCTAGTATGTACATATGTATGTATTTCGTTTCGTTTATTTGTATTTTTCTGTATTAAACTTATAAGGTTGCTTGACTTTGATACCTCTCAATATGTTGTTGAATACATATTGAAAGGAACAAAAGAAGCAAAAAAAAAAATATTAATGAAAAAAAGAAACTTAAAATAAACTTTTTTTTTATAATGGTTTGATAAGCCTATACACAAACATTAATTGGGTTACACACATACAAATATATCTACACATAAAAACAGCTACAACAACCAGATATGCACTCATATACATAAGTATGCATGTATATGTATGTGCATTAAACATTAGACACTTGTTTGTCGGTCTACAGTTTATAAAAGATTAAACAATATGTTTATACCAACGGTGACCATAATTTTTAAACCAAAATACAGAACATATTTAACCAACAGCAACTAAAGTACAAACAACCTTACAGACAGACATATCGATTCATATCACATATTCGTGGATTTATTATATTATTAATTTTTTGACAAACACAAAATAAAATGTAAAATTAACAAAAAAAATTAAAAAAGTAACCTAACGATATAATCACATACGCTAATCTACTAGTGATGTTACGAATATCAATTTTTAGTATTCGCAAATACGAATAATACGAATATTTGAAACAATATTCGCCGAATACGAATATTACTTTTAGAGTGAGTTCAGGTGGCCGATCAGAGATTTACACAACTTTAATCTGAATTAACTGTTTTTAGGATGGCAATTAACTACAATTTACTTGAAAATTTAAATGGCCAATATTGGTGGGTTAAACTTACTGAAATATGGTAACACAACAACATGTATAAGAAGCCAGCTATCAAAATATTATAAACAAAAAATATATTTAATTTTATTATTTTTTTTTTTTTTTTAATAAAAAACTTAATAAAATTCAAAAGGGTGCAATTTTTTCTTCTTTGCATAAAATGCTGTTGCTTGGAAAAAAACATTGCCATTTGATGTATAGGATTGCCAATTTTTAGTCTTCAGTATGGCCATTTTGCACAGCAAACACAATTTAACTCCATTAAATTTATATTTAGATTAACATAAACGTAGTTTGAAACTACGTTTAAACTCTATCCTAAACAAACTTTTAATGCTTAGAGCAACTTAAAATTTAATTTGGAAAAAACAAAAAATTGAAAAAAAAAACTGTCAACCGAGATGCCGAATTTGAAGACCTCTACAGAAGATTTTTAAATTAGTTTATTTACATACTTTCAGATTGCGTTTTTCTCACTCTGGTTGAACTTTTAATTAGTAATTCAGTGCTGTTTGGGAAAAAAAACTTTCGCATGTAGCGCAGATTATTATCTTGCGCCACAGACAAAGCGTTTTTTTTTTAAATACAATTATTAAAAATTAATATATTTTTGTACATTTTATATACTTATTTTTAATTTTATGCATATTTGTTTTGCAAAATATTCGAGAAATATTCGAATAATAATCGAATACGAGTATTCGTAACATCACTAATAGCTATGTACATACTACATAGTTCCTTCAGATCATTAGTACATAATTTGTAAAAGCTATAAAATTCAAATTAATTTTTAGATCAGAATGTTAAAATAAAAAAAAGATAATTTTGCTATTTGTTTTTTTTTTAATATGTAATAAATTTGTTTTACAGAGTATTCTTATTTTCTTTTAAATATTCTTTAAACTCAATACAATTTAAATTAGTAATTAAAAAAGCTTTGATAGTCTCCATCTGTATTTGAATTTGGGCATTGGAACCAGGTAAACATAAACTGAGTTCAACAGATTTTGCAAACGTATGTCTGTTTCTTTATAATTTTTAAATGTTTTAAGTGCAGTTTGAGGCATGAAAATACAGAATAAATATTGAACAGCAAATAAAATACAGAAGATTTCAAAGTTTTTTTCTAATGAATAATTTATACACAACAGGACTCTCAAATGCAGTACTGTTCTGTATAATACAGAACGGATGGTCACCGTATTTATACCTTAAATTTAAAATTACATACATACTTGCATAAGACATTTACATACATAGATACATATCTATAAGATTTCCAAATCATATATTTTATGAATGTATATAGGTATAAGAATATGTTTTTATTTATACGTGTATACCAAGTAAAATTTGCAGCGTTCATTAAGTCTCTAGTGCTTTACCGTCTGTGCACAACTAGCAAACAGTATGGTGTAAAAATCAAACAAATAAATAAACAACCAGACAGAGAAGTATCACTTGAGAAACTTTCAATATGTTGTTTTATTTCTTTGGTACGTGTAACCGGTACGTAACATAAAGCAGCAACATAACATAATGATTGCTGGCATAGATGAAGAAATGTGTACAACATGGAATAAAAAGAAAAAAACATACTCTTGCACCAGTATATTTAACAGCAACAAATATAGAGAAGAAAAAAAAACTTGATCAACGGAAGTTGTTTCGAGCTGTATACGAATGTAAAATGTTGATGATTTTTATATAAAATTCAATTCAAGTTACATACATACATACAAACTTAAATTTACATTTACACAATTCTGTTAAGAGAAAGATGCCAGAATATAAAATACTCGTAAATCAATGTAATAATGTTATTATTATGAAACGGTCATAAGCCGTGCGACCCATAGAGTCTATTGTGCAACCTTTGTATTCACTGCAACGGGCTAAAGCTAGGAATATACATATGCATTTATCTTGTTCAGTGTGAAAATCAGGATGAAACTTCTAAAGCACTGCTCACAAGTCTTATCGTCGCAGAATCTCTATCGTTTTTTATTCAAGTTTCCTCTAATAAACTGATGTTATCTAAGAGCAGAGTATCCCGTAAAGCGATACGTCTTAAGGCTGAGCTGCATTTCTTTAAATATCAAAATTCTTTGTGAAGCGAAAGCAGCGAAGTGAATCTTAGCAGTCCAAAAAAGAGCGATTTGTCAAGAAGACCCAGGATATTATAGTTTTCGATAATCGAGCCATTCCACAGTCTAAAACATTTTATTTACAAACAAAATTTTCTATTAAAATATTTATCAATGAACAACAAATTATTAACTTTAAACATAATTTCGTGAGAACTGATTTAGAGCGAGAAGCTATAAGATTTTTCTTAAAACCAAATCGGAAAAGATATCATGTAGAAAATTGTTTTACGAAATATTTACATACTTTATATTTTTAATAAAAAAAAAATATTTTTTTTATTATTATTTTAATTTGCAATATTATTTACATTAATATGGAATGAACAAAAATAAATAAATATTACAAAGCATGAATTTTAAACCTCCATATTAAAATTAGTAGTCTTTAATCTCGGTACAATTATAAATTATTATTAACAACATATTGACGATACTACACATAAAAATTAGATGCAATATTTATGTAAGACATATTTACAATTATAAAAATTTATAGATTTATTTCCTGAATGGAAGGTCAAGCAAATGAAGCCTTTTTAGACTAAGAGTATTTACTTCCTCGCTATAATCTAGCAAAATAAAGCAAGGGGATTAGAATGGTTGCCAAGTCGTTCAAGGTATCTCGAGCTGCATTTATTTATTTATTTTTTTGATCTTTGATATATGTATGTAGGTACATAAATCGTATTGCTAGTTACAAACCATGGAACATCTACTATTATTCTAAGAGTTTTTGATTGACATCGTTAAAATATTTCTATTTTGGAATTGCTTGCCGAATTCTAGTTAAATTCCGTGTATATCCAAAAATAAATTATGTTCATACATATTGTTTTATAATGGCCAGTTTTTGACTTCATATTTAAATATGTAATTAGTAAATTTTTATATAAATTTCATTTTTTCAGTGAGTAATTAAAATTCTTATTTAATTCCGATGAAAATGTGGTAAAAACAAATACATGCAAAGAAAACACAAAAAATATATTTCATATATTTATTTCATATCATACGTTAAACAAAAACAAAATGTACATTGATGATGGCTGTCGTCAATGTTTACCAGCAAAGCATACGAAAGTGTTGTTGCTTTGCTCTTGCGTGTATACAGTGAAGAACGACAAAAAAACCTAGTAAGGCAAAGTTGTTTGTGTATTTCGTATTGCTAGTGCTGAGTGCTGTGTGAGTATATTAAAACACACAGCCTATAGCTAAGAGTATTACAAAAAAAAAATGAGCATGAAGAGCATAGGGCCTGGGCACCGCTGTTTTAAATAAAAGGAACAAGCAGTCAAAAACATATGGAAATTCGTATATCATAATTATTATTTAAATACACAAGGTTGTTACTTAATTATTTATTAAGTAGGTATTTTTAAAATATGAACTCCAAAACACAATTTGTTATTTAATTACAACTTAAAAATAATTATAAATAACTTAAATATCAAGTCAAAAACTGGCTCTAAAGATATATTTTAGTTATTGAGTTCATCGGGTCAAATTCTATTGAAATACTGGTATTGAAACTTTCGTAATGTACATTTTGGGTATTTTTCAAAATTATGGATGATATTAACGAAATTTTTATCCCGATAAAATTGATTTGGTTAATCGGGCAATAATATGCTTTGTTTGATAATATATTATACTTTTTATGTATGTATCTATTACAAGATCATTTTATATTCAGTACATTTTTTAAAAAATCTGGCAGCTTTATCATTTGAACATTTTAAAGAGGCGTACTTGTGTACTGTGAGTAATCTTTAAAATTTTCTCGTTTAAAAAAATAAACAAATTATAATTTTAATTTAATGCATAAATAGTTATTTTAAAGCAACAAATTATAATAAATAAATTAGTCATTTTATAACATCGAGTTAATGAATGGTCAGCAATTGTAGTACTACAGAGAATTGCCGCTTTTAAAATATGAAGAAGGAAATTAGATAACAATTTGTTTGTAAAGCTCTTGCGGAGCGCAATAAGCAATAAAGTTTTGATATATTATACATGTAAATACATACATACATATGTATATACATCCATATGCATGTACATATGTATGTATATAGTGTAGGAAAGCTAGTTTATTTGTGGAAGTTGCAAACAAACGATTATACCTAGTGATGATGTTCACAATTTAAACAAATACAGGTCAATGTCAACATGCATATGCGTGTATGTATATGTACATATATACTACATATGTACATATATAAATGCATGTATGAACTCGTATATCTGCATGCATTTATTTTTAATAAATATTAAAAGATGAGTTTACAAAAGGTTAATGTAACACAATTTACATATTTTATGTTCTTATATACACACATATGTACATATGTATGTACGAGTATATGTACATACATTCTTTCTTGTACGTATGAAAAAACAATCTGTTTAATTTCGTATTTAAAAAATAAACAAACAAGTGCTATTTTACTACATACATATGTGCATGTGTAAATGAAGTTGTTGCTTCATAAAATTATTTATTTATTTCCGGATAACTACAGGAAATGTTACAATAACAAAAATTAAGGTTTAGCAGTTATCAGTGAAATGTACATATTTATTTTTAAATGTTTAAATAAGTAAAGTAATTGATACATAGCTGGTGTCAGCAATATTAATGAATATTTATCTCTATTGTAGATTTAGCTTTTTGTGTTGAAATTAAAATTTTTTGCCAATATGTTCTTCCATGATAACCTTTGATGTTTTAAATACATATTATTATATTTAGAACTTTAATTAGAAAGTATACTTAGGTACCTTTTGGCAAGTTATTAAAAACATTTTTAATTTACAATCTTTTTTTGTTTTCAAATGTTTTAAAGCTGCCTATAGGAACAGTAAATGTTATTGTATTGTATTGTATTGTAATCTCTTTTTTTATATTTTTTTAGATGAAATATCAGTTGAACCTCCAAATGCAAACAAGTGGGAGAAATACACTCCGAAAATTTTACGAGCCCCAAAAAATGCGCCACTTACTTCGGAAAAGAGGAAGTGCACCAAGGACGACTGAGTGAATTTTTAGGATAGAGTTTAAACGTAGTTTCAAACTACGTTTATGTTAATCTAAATATAAATTTAATCGAGTTTATTTTTTGTGTTTGCTGTTTTTAAGTGATAACTTAAACCGTGCAAAATGGCCATACTGAAGACTAAAAATTGGCAACACTATACATCAAATGGCAATGTTTTTTTTCAAGCAACAGCATTTTATGCACAAGAAGAAAAAATTGCACCCTTTAAAATTTTATTAAAAAAAAACAATAATAAAATTAAAAAAAAAAAAACTATTATTTATGTTCTTTTATTTTTTGGTTTATAATATTTTGATTTCAGTAAGTTTAACCCACCAACAAAATCAGTTAATCCAGATTAAAGTTGTGCAAATCTCTGATCGCCCACCTAAAAACTCACTCTTAAAGATTAGTGCGGTAGAACCGATAACAAATGTGAACGATAATTGATTTATTTATTGCAAAATGACTGCCATAATTGATATAATTTTTTTTTTTAAGTTTATATAATAAATTTCTGATTTATTTCATAAATCCTATAATACCGATTTAACTGCATATCGTAAATAGTACCTATTAGAGTATCCACTCGATTAATCTTTGTTCGATTAATCGAGTAAAGTTTTTCCATTAGTTGTTCGAATATTGAAAAAAGTTAAATTCGAATAACGAATAACTCGAACAATTGATGTCAATTAATCGAGTAAAATTAATAATTAATTTCTAAAGCTACGTTCACATTTATCAAATATTTGTCGCAAAAAACGTAACCAATAAAGAAACTAATCATTTATTTCCTATTATTTCAAATATATTTTTAATTATGGGTTCGCTGGACGTTGCCATTAAAGAGTTCAGTAATGATTCCGCAATAATAATTGAATTGGATGAAATAATAAAGTTCTTAATCAACAATTTGGAAAAGGCGAATAATTCCTTTTCAAAAGATTTACTTGCTTGCCATAAGGCCAGAATTATCGAGAGGCGAATTTAGGTACTTAGTACACTTAATCTTTATCTTAATTCCGCAAGGTTCCCCAATAATGATAACTTTTTAAAATAACTCTCAAAAGCTATAACAAAAGAATTTGCAATTAATTTGTATAATCGATTGTTTTGCATTGAATCTGATCAAAATGTATCAGACAATGATATTTTAGAAGAAGAAAATCTGGATCTAAATGAAAACAATCTCTTGTGTGAACCTCACAAAACAATACAAGATCTTACAAATTAAAAAAAAAAAAAAAAACTAGGACAACCTGTTTTAATATAATAGATGATTTCATCTATTTAGACCAGACAAAGAAAAGATCAGGAAAACTAGAAAATCTTTTTAATGCAATCCTGTCCCTATCACCGACATCTACTTTAAATGGAAGGGTGTTTTCAGCTTCAAGTTTTATTAAAACAAAACAAAAAACTGTTCAAGAAGTAAACATCTAAACTCTGTAGTATTTTTAAAAGACTATTTTAAAAAATTTGATTGAAGTCTCGTCATTTTTTTCATCAAACACAATTTTTTATATGCTTACTATTATTTTTAAAAATTTTAGGACTTTTACATACGTAGTACAAATGAATTGTTATTTTATTGTTTATTTTTAACTACATTTTTGTCATTTTTTTTTGTTTATTAATACAATAACAGTATAAAA